>CM071938.1:4392500-4765000 GCA_036784905.1 Acrossocheilus fasciatus | reverse complement strand
GATTATAATATTTTAATTTTAAAGGAGACATTGGATGCCAAATATCTTCATTGGCATATAAATGTGTCTTGGCAGTGTGTGGACTCAACCACCCTACAATGATACAAATTCACTCCTTTTTTTTTTAATCCCCCAAAAACCTAAACAGTCTCAATTGTCAAGCCATTTTGATTTTGGAGTGAATAACTAGCACTCTCTTCCACCTTCAGTATCACGACTGAAGTGAGACCGTTGAGCAAGGCACCGAACCCCCAACTGCTCCCCGGGTGCCACAGCATTGGCTGCCCACTGCTCCGGGTGTGTGTTCACGGTGTGTGTGTGCACTTGGATGGGTTAAATAAAGAGCACAAATTCCGAGTATGGGTCAACATACTTGGCCACACATCACTTCACTTCACTTTCACTAAATTTGTTTATGTCTGGCTGTGCAAATTATTTTAATCCAGACTCCAGGCAGGTTTTGTTAAAAAGTTAAAAATCAAGGATGAATCAGTAATCATTGTTCATGATCCAGCTGCACCTCCTGAAGTAAGAAGTAAGTCTCACACTTTATATTTTTTATGATTATTTGCGAATCGCCTTTTCTCTTCCACATAAGTGAGGGGCGGGGTGAGCAGATCTCATTAGCATGTAAAGAGTTATGCAGCGAAACGAGCTGCTGTGAACAGAGCTGTTTTTGACAAGGTGAAAAGGGTGTTGTTTTTCACGACCCCTGAGACCATTTCAAGAATACCCTAAAGAATCATACCAACTTGTGGAAAATGGGCATCTGATGTCCCCTTTGAGGTTAAATACAGATTTAAAATCATAACAAGAAATAGTTTAATAGCTATGACACTGTTTTTGAAATCAAATATTTGCATAGCTATGACAGGGAACACTGGAATCTAACAAAGCCTTAGAGAGAGAGAGAGAAAAAAAAACATATAGGAAATATAAGAGTTATTGGAGAAGCATGTTATAAACTTCTGAAACATTGGCGTTTCATATTTTAGAGCAGTCACTGTAATTTATGAAAGAAATCAATTAAATCTGTATGTGGGAGTGTGTGTGAAAAAAATCTGATATAACCCCCTTTGTAATCTTTAACATTTTCATAAGTAACTATAATACAATTACACATTTTTTTTCTTAGTAATTGTAACTAATTTCATGTAACTTTTTTTCATGTAACTAGTTACTCCCCAACACTGGCTGCATCCGAAAACTGAAAAATGCTGCCTTCGGAGGCAGCATTCCAAGGTAGGAAGGCATCAAGGCACGTCCAAATCCAAAGTTAGCTTCACTTCCTATCTCCTGAGATGCCTTCATCTAATCAATTTTTGAAGGCAGCATAGATGTATCCTTCGCTGCCTTTGATATCCCACATTCCTGTGCCTTCCATTCCGAGATGGTTGAGCTAAAAAATAAAGATGGCGGCTGGAAGTTGCGTTTGGTGGTTAGTTTTTGTGTAAATGTATATTTCTGGTTAACTTTTTACACTTTTGATGTTATTTCTAGTGAGAAATTAGTATTATAGTTATTAAATATTCATTTAGTTATCACCAAAACTCATTCTATTTTGTTGTAGATCGTTACGCTGCCTCAGAAGCCTGTCTGAAATCAGTTTCGTGAGGTGCCTTCGTGCATAAACGCTGCCTGCAAAGTCATTGCCTCATAAGGCAGCAAGGCAGCTGCCTAAGTTTTTGGATGCAGCCACTGTGTGTGTGTGTGTGTGTGTGTGGGTTTGTGGTTGTGGCATCGGCGAAGGCAAATACAAAAGAATGATGAGAGGACAGATAGCTTCAACTCACTTTACCATTTATTAAACGTAAACACGGACAAAGACAAGGGGAGAACTGAGGACTTTTAAAGAGAGGAACAAAAGAGCAAACAACAATCAAACTCAGGTGGGGACAATGAAACGATAATTGACTAATGAGGGCAGGAACTAAACCAAATAGGGACAACGGGGATTCCAGACAGACAGACATCTAAGAGTGTGTATGTGTTTCTGATATTAGAGCTGTCAAAGTTAACACAAATTCATTTTAACTGCACTAATTTTATTAACGCACGATTAATGAAGTGCGCATTTTCTGTTTGACCTGTCCCGTGGCTTATTTGTCCATGCCCATGTTGATTAGAGTATTAAAAACTTAAAGTATTAATTTAAGGTACATTTGCAACAAATACAAAAACTTAACTCATGACAATCATGCGATTTAATCACGATTAAAAAAAAAATTTGATTGACAGCCCTAATATATATATATATATATATATATATATATATATATAATATAAGGGATAATCAACGGCTAGCTGTGCATTAAACGACATGGAGGCGAAGAACCTTCAAATCGTTTAATGCACAGCTAGCAGTTGGTTTATGCAATGGTCATTTCCCAGCATTTACATATTAAATATGTGAACAATATTTGTGCTGCAATATTTGACTGGAACGATAAAAATGACGGTTATTTTCGTCTGTATTGCAATTCAACTGTAACTGTATGTTACTATGGTTACATGATATAACTACAGAAGAGTCAAGTTTTAAATAGGACAAATATCGAAACTACTGGTCTAATTGGATTCAATGATCTATGCTAAGCTATGCTAAAAGTGCTCTCGCCAGACCCGGAGATCGGCTGAATGGATTCAAAAACGGTAAAACTCAACTTATTAACTCTGGGGGAGTTGGAGAATGAGCCTATTTCCAAAAAAAGTGGAGTGTTCCTTTAATATGTTTTGTTGTGTGATTTACGCTGCCAGCTCGTTTCCAATAATAGGCCTACATAACGTTAAACAAGGCTTCACTTTAAACCTTAAAATAAATAACATTTTAAATCGTTTAACCTTTACTTGTCATGTACTTTGTTTGCCATGGGCCACAAAAGGTGTTTTCTCTGACATGCTGTGACTGACAACAGGACTATAAAAAAAAAAACCACCAAAACCGCAACATAATTACGAAACGAAACAATTGTATTCATGCGCTGTAATCCACATCTTCAGAATCCATACGACTGCGAACAGACCCAAATCCAAGCCTTTATTTGACGATCTTTATCTCCATCCAGAGCAGCAAATCCAGCGACCGTAAACAGCAAAGCCCGCACTGACTGATGAGTTCATTACAAATTCAGATGTTGCCGCTTCTGAGAGGACTGCGGCTGCAACGCATCGTCATTTGGATTACTTTTGGTAGTGCTTTTGACATTTTTGCAATAAATACATGATTGTAATTGTATTTACCTGTCTGTCATGTTTTTCTTATACTGTACAGAAATATATATGTTTAGGTTTAGATGCAGGAGTGGGAGCGACTATAAAAATATTTTAATGCTATTGTTACTAAAATGGTTATTCTCCTGCATGTAAATGGTCAGTTGTGTTTTATATTCGCTATAAAATGGATAGGTTTAGTTTTGGTGGTAGGTTAAGGGGTCTAAAGGTATAAATTGCTTATAAATAAAATGATAAAAATGCATTGTTTTGAATATCTTAATGATATAAAAGATACGTAAATATTTTTAAGTTTTTTTAGCTAAAAATACGTATCGATTTGTATGTTTTAAACATTGAAATACGTCTATTGTACGTTTTAGCATCAATAAAAAGTACGAAAATGTACATTTTGTGTTTGTAAATGTTACGTATTAATACCTACGTATAAACATGAGACCAGGGGCCTGTTCCATAAAAGACGCTGAGAAAAGCGGGGATTAAAGTCCAAAACCTGGCTTGAAATAGCCTAACAAATCAATTGGGACTAAAGCAGTTTCATAAACGACAATTTAATTTCACACAATCTCACTAATGCGATCCAGGTTCAGTGAGTCAGGACAATTTGATGTGCACGCTTATTCTTAAGCGGCCCTTAATGTCGATCATGGATCAAATCGATCCACCATGACAAACAGCGAATTTAAATTTGTGTTTAATGCATTTGAGACGTTGTGTTTTCCTCAGTGCATAACTGACACGTCACAGGTATATTTCTCATCTGTAAATGTTAGAAAGTAATGCAAATATATCCATTTTGCTGTCAGGAGTGGGCGAAGCTTAGCGAGCACTGCTGAGCGCATGCGTGTTACACAGATGGAGCAGAACAGAATAATAGCACAAGAATTCTGAATAAAATATACATTCTGCTAAAATATTTGTTGTGGACATTAAATGTGTCACGCAGAATTTTAATCCTACATATAAGTGTGTTTTTATGATAGCAATAACTGTAAATCAAATGTAAGCTGGCTAATACAGCCATACTATAGCTCAAATGAGTTAAATTTGTGTTCCTCTTATCAGTTAAAATGTAGTCTGATTTCTATTATTTATTTTAATTTTTAATTCAGTGATTTTTAACTTTTGATTTAGTGTTTTTAATGCTTTAAAGAGCCATTTTAGATTGCAATGTTTTAATGTTCTAATAACCATAAAAGGTGCAGCTGTCATAAATTCAGAGAGAAAGGCTGCATGGCTTGAAACTGCTGATCAACTAAATGCGCAAGTAGCAACTATGTTAAAATGTCATTAGCCTATTTTGGGCACAATACATTAAAAACACTTGGTTGTAGCCTATTTTTTATTTATTTGATTATTTAAGGTGTATTTTCTGTATACGTTTATTTTTGGACTGATAATAAAGTCAACTAATTGTATGTGAGATAGTCAGTGGTAATATCGATGTGTTCCTATTGGTCTGTGTTGGAGGAGCTCAGCTTAGCCTGACAGTTAGCCTGCTCCTGACCAGGTTAGTTTGCCAGCATAAGTTGCCACAGTGACTGAGCTTGAGCTATGGTAATTTTGCTTTCAGAAACCAAATCAAGTGAAAATAAGTCAGAATTACTAAAATAAGCCTGGCTTATTTGGTAAACTTGTTTTATGGGACAGGCCAGGCTGAGTGAGCACTTGTATTTTTCTTTGACAGCGTTTGCTTTCACTTTAAGAACAAAAGCATGGATTTAATATAGTCTACTGATACACATGCGTTTTCTTTCTCAACTGTTTACATTAAGACATATGCCTAACCGATTGTGTTTACTAGGATATTTGCCAAAACACGCATTTTGATGTAATTTTGTCTGTATTTATTTCATCCATGCACAAAAAAGCGGAAGAGGGCTCAATTTAGAAGTTGTGCGGTGTAGGCGGGGCTGTCTGTGTGCATGAGCTTCAGATGTGTACCCAGAAAACTTCTCACACAGGGCTCGACTGTTCCGCCAACAATCCCGAGCGTCTTTTATGCTCGCCTTGTGCCTTTGGGCAGTCCTTATATCGAGTCCTGATATGTGACTTTGAACGAGAATGCACGCGTTGGCGGTAATGCATAGACGGACATTATGTGAAAATGTTGACAGTGCCAAAATAAAGGTGCCTAATTATATTACAGATATTGATATTTTACGCTTGGCATCGATGTATCGATCCCTATCGCTGAATCGTTACAGCCCTAATATATATATATATATATATATATATATATATATATATATATGTATGTATATGTGTAAAAGGGTGATTCTTAGACTATGGGCACTTTTATGTTCTTTGGTCATATTTTTAAAAATGCATATAATTTTGGACAAATTCCTCTTTCCTTGTCAAACTAACAATAAAACCACCTTTAAAACATTCTAATAACCTTTCTATTTTGATGTTTTTCATACTTTTCAACCTCCTTATAGGTGTCAAAATCATCCTTTTCTCCTTGTCGCACACCCAGACTTTTAAACTTCAACAATGAAAATACAGTTTAAAAATATGACTTATCTGGTAACTATTAATGTACCTGAATTAAGCACTAGTACAATAATTAAAATACATTATAGTATTTAATGTGAGACCACTATCAATATTACTTTTTATTCAAATATAGCTGTCACACAGTATTGGTGTCATTTCCACCACAACAATGTAATGTCCCTTTAAAGAGTTTGTGTGAAAGATTGGTTAGGTGATTTATATGGAAATGTTCAGTGACATCAGAACACATGTTGGACATAGAGGAAATTTAAATTTTCATCAACAACAAATGGAAGAAAAATCAAGGTAAATATTACTTGATCAGTTAATATATTTATTCTACGTCATTTCCAAGCATACTATACCTTCAAGGGTGTTTTTAAAATCCTTAAAAAAATTTTTTAAGTTAAATTAGAGTATTTTGCATACATGAAATGCTAAGTATTAATTCAAAGCTAATCAGTGAAGCTATCTTCCATTTTTTTCACAAAAAACAAAAAAACAAAAAAAAAAAACTATAGAAATGTAATTTCCACCAAAGTCATTTCCACCACACTGCCTCTGCGGTGGAAATTACATTTATGGTTACAAAGTACAATTGATATGTTTAATGACTTTGTGAATTGAGTTTAATGAGTGTGATGAGTTTAAGACTTTTTCTAATAAATATCTCTGCTGTTTCTCTACATTCACGTTAATTTAATTGTCATTTCCACAACACCCTGTCATTTCCATCACCATACATTTTTTAAAAATATTGAAAAAGTTATCATCACACATTAAAAATGTATCCACAATTTATGAGATCATGCTCTACTTAATATAAAAAAAATCAAGTTATTTATTTTCTAATAAGCTCTTACCCAAACCAATATTAAATTTCAGAGTGTGACAGGTGTACAGTTCAGCATTTGATCCTTAGGGCAGTTAATTTATCTCATTGACAAATGTATAATTATTGTACATTGTGGAAAAACTGGTAAAACTAGTTAGAAAAATTATCTTAGACAATTCTTGAGTGGCATAAATCATTCTATTTTTAAATAACAGCTGTATATTGGGATGTGGTGGAAATGACATTTGTTCATTGCAGGTCAGAAAAATGTAAAATATTAACAATTTATCTTATAATCTAAGTTTGTCCTCTTACAGACCTTAAAACTAGACAAATTATTTAAACTTATGAGACTGTGTTACATGACTGTTGAACAAGTTTTTTTTTTTTTTTTTTTTTTTTTTTTTAAGGCTAAAAGTGCCCCTATTTGAAGAAACGCCCATATATATAGAACTACAATCTCAATAAACTACAAGGTCGTGGAAAAGCTCATTTATTTCAGTAATTCAACTCAAATTGTGGAACTCGTGTATTAAATAAATTCAATACACACAGACTGAAGTAGTTTAAGTCTTTTGTTCTTTTAATTGTGATGATTTAATTGTGAATTTAATTGTGAATATATACTTAATGTGTGTGCATTTATATATACATTATAAATAAACACAGTACACATACATATAATATGTAAAAAAAAAAAAAAAAAAAAAAAAAAAAACCTTTTATTTTGGATACGATTAATCACGATCTAATCTTCTGATACTATAAGAGGTGCAACTACACAGAACTGTAAATTTGCTCCATCCACATTTTCAGTTAAAGGGACTCTGAACAGTTTGCCAGTTGAACTGAAAATGCAAACAGAGTTGAACATCTTTCTGAGAAATATCAAAAACTGCTTCAAACAAAAACAGGTTCGTGAACATTGATGGTTGTACAAAGTCTGTACTTGTTACTTTACATTCTTTATGTATTTTTTTTAATTGTATTTTAAAAGCCTAACCAGGGATTGGGGCTGCAAATTAGCCATTGGCTAGAAGCCTGTATGTAGAGCATCTGCAATGTTATTCTGCATTGTCCCTATTAAATAAACAAATAACAAAAAAAAAAAAAAAAAACGTTTGGGGAACCAAAACTGGTTCTTCTATGGCATCGCTGTGAAAACCCCCTTTTGGAACCGTTATTTTTAAGAGTGTGAGGGTGAGTAAATAATCAGGAAATTTTTATTCTGAAAATGAACTAATCCTTTAAACAGACATCTTTGAATGTTGTGCATGATAGAGGACTGTGTTTTAGAATGCTGTGTTTTTAGAACTCCAGTGTCAAGTTAAAAGAAGTTAAACTTTAAACCTTGCAGCTTTTTCCATGTTTTTTTTTTCTTTTTTTTTTTTCACATTGCCCATAGGGGAGGTCTGGTGCATGTACTTTTTTTTTGCTTACAAGCCGTCTTTGGTAGTTCTCTTGCTGCTTTTCAAACAGGCAGTAAAAATTCACCTTTGACCATTGTGCTTTAGTCTCGTGCATGAGAGCTGCGTTTTTAGAATGTTGTGTTTAAAAGAACTTTAAAAAACACGCCTTGAGACATTTATTTATTTTTTTCCTGTGTCTTTTTTTGTATCCCACTGCCCTGTATCTCAAGTTTTTAAACGCAAAAACACATTCTGTGTGAATTTTTCCTAAGGGAAGTCTCTGGTGCTTACAGTGACACAAGTCCTTTAAACAGTTTAAACATTTATTTCCTGTCATGTACAAACTGCCAGCAGTCACTTCCTCAGAACAGATTCAGCACGGGACGTCAAGCTGAGATGCTCTTCTGTAGGCCTTTGAACACACCTTTGCACTTGTTAGCATATTTTTGTTGTTTGAATAATCCATAGCATATTACATAGCAGTGTTTTCATCTCAGTTGGAAGTTTGATTATGACACAATTCGCCGTGCAATCGATACACCCCCTGCGGGTAAAGACTGTTCACCTCTCGAGTGCCAGGCTGGTGAGCATTTGTTGCACATCTCATTTCTGTCTTAATAACATTATCACCAAAGACGTAATGACAACATTAGCTGCGCTCTCCAAAGTTAACAGCCGCTAGCAACATAAGTTAATTACTTGTTTGTCTTTTACTCGAGTTCTCTCGCATATCTGCACTTGTATTCATTTCTGAAACACAAGTCTGTCTTATTTCGCCAAAAGTGATTTTGTATTTTTATTTGTATGATGTTGTTTTCTTCCCCCTCCTCAGTCAGACACACAAAAAAGCCTAATTATATGTCCTAATGCACTCATTCCAGTTCCCCATTATCTAACTTCATTTCACGTAGCCTATCTAACTTCCATCATATAACGAAGCAACTGAAGCAAACATACTTCATATTAGAAAATGTGTTATTCAATTTCATGGTCAGATAGATCTCCGCTGTTTGTAGCATGTCAAGTCAAACAGGTTGAAATTAAGATGCTTTTCATTTGAGTGAATCAAGGTCTTTAAGGAACAGACTGCCTGCCTTCTGTGCATGATGATGGACATGAAACATAACGTTAGCTCGTACTGTTTTGATGTGATTAGGATTCATTGCGAATTCTTATATCATTATGCTAGAACCGGCGTTTCATTTAAGTGGATTGCAGAAGACGGACAAAGGCCGCTGCATGCCACTTGGTATGCCATGTAACAGATCTTGACGTAGTGTAGAGGGCAGCATGTTTTCAA
Source organism: Acrossocheilus fasciatus (assembly GCA_036784905.1). Lineage (NCBI taxonomy): Eukaryota > Metazoa > Chordata > Actinopteri > Cypriniformes > Cyprinidae > Acrossocheilus > Acrossocheilus fasciatus. The sequence goes on along the minus strand of CM071938.1, from coordinate 4,755,723 downwards.
TGCCACTGGCGATGTGTTGCGATTTTGTGTTTACGGCAGCATATTTTGATGGGGAATAATATTCGGTTGGAATGACCGTGACCTCTCTGCTTGTCCTCTAAGAGGTTTTCTTCACTGAAACCTCAACAACACCATCTGCATCATCACACCTCTTGGCAAACCTGATAACTGAGCCCTTCATGTGAAATTCACTTCAGTCACAAAGCACTTCAAACCCCCTTCACTTGTATTGTTAATGTACAGTAAACACTTCTTCAGGGCCGTTTCATTGCATGCTTTTGTTCTCATTGAATGGTCCAATAAAGGCCTGCAGGTATACACCTACTCGTTTGTTTGGTAGCCCCCATTACATATTATACTGTAAAGTACAAAAACAATTAACAATTGTGTTTTACCTTTGTGTACATGTTACAGTTACATGCATAATAATGTTAGGCCTGTTTGTTTAAAATAAATACATAGCTAATAAATTGAACTTTGATATAATATGATATAATATGCTGATTGAATGCCAACATATGTCAGGGTTATTATTAACTAAATCTATTAAAAACTTTGTTTAGTGTCAAAGCACTAAAATTACTAACTGGAAATAAATTCAAACTAATATAAAATCTAGGGCCCTAAATCTGTTGTATTTTTTTCCCAAATTATTATTTTGTTTTCCTTGATTCCTTTTTAATGGTTAAATTAATTTGTATTAATCAAAATGCATGTCCATTTAATTAAAATAATAAAAGTTATACAATTTCACATCAATTTATAAAAAAAAAAAAAATTACATGTTTAGGGCCCTATGAAATGTTGTTTTTTTTTTTTTTTTTTTTTTTTACTCACCATATGTTTTATTGTTATAAAATTCTGCATGTCTAATTATTTGAATGCATAAAAACAAATTAATTCTTAAAATAATCTTTTGATTTCTGGAGATGCTGTTCATGTATTTATGTTCTCATTTAGTGAGATGAAAGATGCTTAAATCACCATGAGCGTCACTCGCGCATCAGTATGTGTGTATTACACGATCAGTATTGTGCGTCTGTGCCATTCATTCAAAGAAACAAGCAGAACAAACAGGATTCATATTTAAATGTTTTTTTTTTTGCAGTTTAATATTTACAGATATTAGTCCATATCACAATTTGATTTAAGTGTAATGACCTACTTTTGATTAATTCATTCAAAATTTGACAAATTCTGTGATATTCCGCTTTATATAGTAAATTCCATTTTTATGATTGGATTCCGCGATTCCGTCTGCGTTTTCCCCATCGTGGAAATCATAAATCTAATCTAAGTGACAAAAGTACAGTACATTAGCCTACATAGGCCTAATTACTTTAAACTGAATTATAATGAAAACAGAAAATATAAAAGTTAATCCAAAATATAAATAAAAACTATAATAGTATACAAATTATGGTAAAATGCACACACAAACACACACACACAGACATATATAAATAAGAAATGTTTAAAGGTGCTGTATGTAGGATTTTGACACTACTAAAGCATAAAAATACCATAATATGTTTGCAGGTATTTAAGAAACATGCTAAGTTAACATACTTGTTTATCTAAAAAAAACAATTCTACAGTCAGTTATTTTTCTTTGAAAATGTGCATTCCGGCCCGGAATGTCTGTTTTTGTTATAGTTTATGAAACCCGCCCACTGCCAGTTTACGTAATTGTATTTCGGCACCCCGGGTTGCCAGTTGGCGGAAAACACAGCGTATTTAATTTCATTCATTGTCATGTGCGCTCGTTCCTGTTGGTGTCATTAATCTGGCAACCTGCATGTGTGTCAAGTCTGAGGAGGAGGGGCCGGGTGAAAAAAAAATGTCTCCAATATTTTGAATTTGGACTGTCAATTCTACATACAGCACCTTTAAGTAGCAAATCATCATATTCAAATAATTTCTGAAGGATCATGTGACACTGTTCAAAATTTCAATAATATTTCACAATATTACTTTTTTACTGTAGTCTGCGTTTATATCGCATCAAATAAATGCAGCCTTCATAAACACAAGAGACTTTTCTTTTCAAAAACAGAGATAAAATATAATACTATTATTTTGAATCGTAGTATTTCAGATTATCACCTTTTTTACTGTATTTTGATTAAATAAAGCTGGTGAGAATGATACACTTTTTAAAACTGTAATTACTTTTTATTCTTTTTAATGAAATTATCTAATTTTGAAAATTCCTCATTGACCTGCACTGATAGGACATAATGTATTCAAAAAAATATTTGCCTGCTGAATTCTGTTGTCCTTGCATCAAAATAGCCACTGGTCAATGCATCTAATTAAGGTGTTGTGCTGTTTGTTATTTGTGCTCAGACGTCAGACGAACACTGACTGTCATGACAACGCCGGCTCTGATGCACCATTTTATTTAAGCACAAAAGCCTGTTCTTCTCCATTTTATTCAGGAAATGCACATAGAGTTTCTATGCATTTAATGCACTTTTAATTACCATTGAAATGTGTATAAATAAACTTTATCTTGCTTTGAAAAGTCAGCAAATCAGTCATTATTTGTTACAAGTGACGGATGCAATGGCATAACTAAAACCTAAGCTCCAACAAAAAGCAATATCTGGGTGCAAAAGTTCTCCATCAATTGATAGTGAATATTAACTGTATTGATCGTCCGCTGGAAATGAGTTATGCTTTAAACGTTTGTTCCAGTGGCAGATCAATACATGCTTGTGTTGTTTATAAGCATATGCTTCAATTACTTATGCATTTTTAATCTCACTACTTGCTGTGTTCTTACTCTCCTGTAAACTGCCATATCAAAATCAGTCATCAGGTTTTTAATTAGGGGAAAGTTCTTCAATGCAACTTGCAGGAGTGAATACAAGAGGCACGTTAGACACTCATTCTCTCCTGGGTGGCTGCTGATTGGCAGCAGAAGAGAAACTAATTGCCTTGCTTTGGCGCACGGTTTCCCACAGCACCACCACCATTAAACAAAATGTTCAACAGACTTTTCTTACTCTGGACTAAATAAAACCTCGTAATGAGAAGCAAAAGAGGGAGGAAAATGATGCAGCATAACATCCTCAGTGGAGGCGGCATGCAGAGGGGAATTTAAGCACAGCATTTAATAATGCTGGACAACTTTCAGATTTTAATATCGTGCTTTATTTGCTGATATGGTAAGGTTATTCAGTCTTGTCTGGTGTGAAAGAATTAGAATCCATTGTTAGCAGTGATCACAAGTCCAACTATTTGAGTTCCACACACATAAAAACAAAGGCTGAAGAAGAACAAGGGTGGGATATGGCATGGATTTTTTTTTTTTTTTAAAAGAACTCAGATTTTTTTTTTAAAGGAATAGTTCACCCTCACATCGATCCAAACCTTTTAAAAATGTCCAAACAAAGAATTTGAATGGGTTTCCAAATAGCAAACTAACTGAATATTAATTTAACTTTTGTATGTAGATGAGTTTGTTTCATCATTGGAACAAATTTGGAGAAATGTAGCATCACATTACTTGCTCACCTATGGGTCCTCTGCAGTGAATGGGTGCCGTCAGAATGAGAGTCCAAACCGATGATAAAAAACATCACAATAATCCACAAGTAATCCATAACACTCTAGTCCATCAATTAATGTTTTTTGAAGTGAAAAGCTAACAAATCCATCATTAAGGCATTTTAACTTTAATCATCCCCTGTTGTCCTCTAAAAAATGCTGGGTTAAATACAACCCAGTGCTGGGTAAAATATGGGCAAACCCAGCAATTGGGTTGATTAGACTCAGCGGTTGGGTTACTACCCAGAAGGCTGGGTTAAACATTTAACCCAACCGCTGGGTCAAAACAACCCAATTCCTGGGTTTGTCCATATTTCACCCAGCACTGGGTTGTATTTAACGCAACATTTTTTAGTGTTAACATTAAAATCCACTAACATATCCAACTGGGTGTTGTGGATATTGTTTGGACTTGTAAATGCATTTTTCACTACTATTGTGACATTTTTATCAACTGTTTGGACTTTTATTCTGACGGCACCCATTCATTGCAGAGGATCTATTGGTGAGCAAGTGATTGTAATGAGATGTAAAGTGATCTCACCATTGTTGTTGTTATTATTATTATTATTTTTTTTCCCTGGGTGAATTATTCCTTTAAACAACTAGGTTGAAGTCATAGCATACTGTAGCTGTTTTTTGTTTGTTTGTTTTTTCTTTTCTTTTGTTGTTGTTGTTGTTGTTGTTGTTTTGTTGTGTTTTTTTCTTTCTCAGTTTTCACATCTAAGTGTTTGATTAATTACAAGATAGCATTTGGAATGATTCAATTGGAATCATCTAACCTGATGCTGTCCAAAAGTCCGAAACCACTAGTTTTCACATTTTTGTAAAGATAAGCATAACATTTAGACTAAAAAGTTGAATAATTAACATTGCATTTCTTAATCAAACTTCCTTTTGTTGTATTGATGGCAGGACTGGAGATAACATGAATAAAACCTGACGATCATGTTCACCAGCCTGATTTCAAAATTCACCAAAGACCATATTCTTCTTTAATGGAAGCAATGTCACATACCATTTCACAATTCATTGGGTCCAGTATTGTTTGAGAAACCAGTGCAAGGACAAAAACAAGGACAAAGAACGAAAGTCATACAGTTTCAGAGAAACATGAGGGTGAATAAATCGTGACTGTTGTTTTTGTTTTTATTTTCAGGATTAAATTAGATTTTAAGTCACAGTGGACATGAACTTAGAAAACAAGAATATAGCCAACATAAATGCCATTAAATGACACGTCATTACCCAATTACAATAGATGCTCTGAATGATGGTACACACCAGTGAATTATGGCATTGAAGTGTCAGCTCAATTAACTTATGCTATCATGCAATTAAGCACTCGGTAAGACCTGTCCCTTTCTAGTCAGGCGAACCGACCTTTTTAGTCAGCGCATGGATTTGGAGAAGCTCTCTGACACTATGAGATGAGGAAAGCTACAGAAAACCGTATATGGTATGCTTGCTTTGGAAATAGACATTTTCAGTGTTTACAAGTATTCAAAGCTCTTCACTTGTAAAGGGTGGCTGTAGCATTCTCCACATTTGGATAGACAGAGATACACAGGTAAGTATGATATCAGTGGATAACTCGTATTAAAATACAGTATGGACAGCTTCTAAAATGTCAACTATGTGCAATTTTAGGCACACTTACAACTCCTTTTATGTTCATTATAAATTCATTTTATTGATTTTATAATGAATAGCCAATATACTTTGTATTGCAGTAACAACAAAAACAACAACAATAGTGTTATATTTGTATAATTATTTAAATACCATTATAGTACTTATTAATATTTTGAAGCTGTTATGTTTCAGTTTAATTTAAATGAAGTGAAGTCATTCAATTTCTTAATTGTTTTTTGTTTATACACATATTAGTTGCTTTAATACACACACACACACACACACACACACACACACACACACACACACACACACACACACACACACACACACACTGTCTGTTGCACACACTCTGTTTGTATACACCGTATATGCTGTATGTGTAAAGGATTTGTGTTCTAAATGCTTTTTTTCCTTTTTACAAAGATTTTGTACAATTCAGTGTTTACACAAATTTATGCACTTCATCTCCTTGTGATTTAGATGTGTTGAGATTTGCTTCTCTTGAAAGCAAAAGTCTGTCAAATATTCTTGATTTGAACATTTTTTGGGAGTAGTCTGTGTTTTATCTATCTTGTACAACATCTAACATGAACAACTGTTGCTCTGAAGCTGATAGTTCACGTAAACCAAAGGCAGCAAAACTGGGCAATGGTAGGCACTGTGCAGCAGAACAGCATGAAGGCAAGACTGGAACGCACAGAACTTGTGAGCCTGCAGAGCTGGTTATTAATTTACAACTCAGGGTGACAGCAGAGGAGGACTGATGATGAAACAATTACAATAATCACAGCTCACATGGTCTACAGTAGGTGGCATCCACCACAACAGTTACAACAACAACAGAGCCGACGTTTAAGGATATATATATATAGGCAGTAACAGAAACCTTGGATTACTACTACAGATTTGGATTTTTACTTGAAATCTGGCCTGTAAGTATTTATATTTAAATATATCTAAATAGTTTAATATTCTAAATAGACAGTCAGTATATATATATATATATATATATATATATATGTGTTTTTTTTTGTTTGTTTTTTTTAGAAAATTAGCCTCCATAGAATGAACGAACAAATAAATAAATAAATATGGAGAGCCACAGAATAAAGACAAGAAAAGGGAAAATTAAATGGAGTTCATATTTTTTTTTTGATACAAATTGCAAAAAAAAAAAAAAAAAAAAAAAAAAAAGATATATAAAGTCACAATTATGCCATTGTCAAAATATTGAAAAATAAAGTCAGTTTTATTTAACTTCAATGTAGTTAACACTATCGAATATGGACATGCTATTCTCCAGTTTATATTTCCATACAACAAAACACACAAAGATGCAGAGTTTTGTGAGCTCACAGTACATCAAACAAATAGAAAGAGCATTTATCACTGGTAATTCAATGGACGATCAATTCCCAGCCGCTTGCATTTATACTCTGCATGTGCTTTTGCATTTTTAATACCTTCGGAGGCTATTCTGTAGTGTTGATTCACAAACCTGAGAGGTTTGAAAGGTTGACACACTCACAGTAAGGATGGATGGTGTTTGTATCTGGGACTATCAAACAAATCCCAGTCCACGTCTCCATAAATCTGGAAACTCTCAGTAATAAAAACGTTTCAAAGGTGTCGGTCATTGATTGAAAGCCTATCGCTCTGCCAACGTTGTGGGGAAGCCATGCAAACGAAAAACATTCACACCTTTCGGCGTGACATCAACTCAGTGAAGCGCCCGCTGAGCATCTGAAGCGCTTGTCTTAGAAAAATGTCACGTGGTGTCATGAATAATGATGAGACAGAGCTTGCTCATAGGATAACACCATGCGGACTCATGAATAATTATGAAACACTGCATTACACTCACTGTAGTGCATGAAAACGTCACATCCTGTCACGCTGACTCAATGATTTTAATCCTGAAACACTCAATGTTTTAAAACGATTTATGCTAATATCCATCATAAAATTCCATCATAAAAGTTTGTGGTCAGTACATTTTTTTTTTTTTTTTACAAGTCTCTTATGCTGCATTTATCTGATTCAGTAAAAACAGTAATATGGTGAAATGTTACTTCAATTTAAAACTAGATAGTAAAGTTAATTTTGATGTTAACTTTTAGCGCATTGCTAACATGTTTTAGCATGCTGTTAGCATGTTTTACTACATGTTGCTAACATGTTTTAGCAAGTTGCCTGAATTTTTAATGTGTTGCTAGCATGATACACTGTAAAAAAAAAAAAAAAAAAAGTTGAGCGAACCTAAAAAATAAATAAATAAATAAATACCAGCTTCAGCAGATTATTAAGTTTGCTCAACTTATTTTTGTGAGAGATTCTTATTTTTTTGTTGTTGTATAAACTTAAAATGACAAGTTGAGAAAACTCAACAATTCTGCTGAAGCTGGTTGCCTTAAAATTTTAAGTTGACTCAACTTTTTAATTTTTTTTACAGGGTATAACATGTTTTAGCACATTTATTGCATGTTTTAACATGCCTATAGCATGATTTAACATTTCAGTATGTCACAAGCATGTTGTTAGCATGTTTAGTACATTGCTTCCATGTTGCTAGCATGAGTTAACATGCTTTAGCACATCACTAGCATGTTTAGCATGTTTATATCATGTTGTTACATGTTTTAGCACATCGCTATCATGTTTCATCACATTGCTTATATGTTGCAATCATGATTTAACATGTTTAGCACATAACTAGCTTGTTTTAATAAATTTATACCATGACTTAACATTTTAACACATCCTTAGCATGTTACTAGCATTTTTTTATATTTTAACATGTCACTAGCATGTTCTATCATGTTTATAGCATGTCTTATTAAGTCACCAGTTTTTTTGCGTTCTTCTTCAGATTATTTGATCAATAGAAAGTTCAAAAGAACAGCATTTATTTGAAATAAAAATATTTTGCAGCATTATAAAAGTACTTACTCTCACTTTTGATAATATATTTACGTATAATAAAGTATCAATTTCTTTAAATGTAATCTTACTGACCCCAAACTTTTGAACAGTAGTTTCTATTATGCTAGAAGATTTGAAAGCGTGTTCACACTTTAAACTCCAAAACCGTGGCACCTGAGCTACATCATGTCAGCGTCCCTTCCTTGAACTGTATCATATATATATATATATTAGCTATAAGAGGGAAAAACAAGTTTAAAGACTTCAAAGAGGTGAGAGGTTGGTGGACTGAAGAGCCGAGGAGAGCGGCAGATCAAGGAAAGGTGCTTCTAAGAGTCCAGTGAGAGTGGTGAAACGATTTCAAAAGCTCACAGAAGTGACCACGTTTACAGATACTTCAAAATGCATTAATTCAAAATAAGCCCTCAAAGCAGCTATGAGTTCATGGCCACTTGATTTTGAATTAACAAACATATGTAGGTCTAAAGGAATACATACACTTAATAGTACGGATGGGAAGTCTTAGTTCTGTAAATTGATTCTTTTGAACAGTTCATTTCAATTAAGTGGTTAAAAAATAATTCAGCAGTTGTTGTTTTTTTGTAGGCAAAGAGATGAACAAACAAATTCAGACGTTCAGAAAAACACAGACATTCACTCCCTTTCCTCCACACACACACCTCTCATAGAACACAATCACATAAATGAGCCAAAATGCTTTACATTTCTTGAAATAATCATTTCTGAACATTAAACATTGATTGTCAATCATTATTCATCTGTTTCTTGTGGTTTCTCATTAAAGCTCATAAAAGTAAATAGAGTAAATTGCATTGAAATGTCATAGAATAGCATAGTTTAATAATAATGGGGTGTTACAATGTTCCCCATCTGTGCAACTGGAATTTAAAACTGGTTAGTGTCTTCTGCTAATTAGCAAAGCACTAAATAACTATCTAAACGGATAAATAACAGATTGGAGATTGAAATAATAGCAGATTTTTCTTATTTTAAATGAATCTTAAAAAAAAACTGAGATGAAAAATTTACTTCAGCCAGAAATATACTTTTACTATGGTAAAATAAATATTTAGTGATTATTCTCTATAAAGTGTTGATATGGCAACTAGTAAATACTGTAAATTTGGTTATGCTAGCATGTGTGGAATATTTAAACCATGCGTGTTACAATTAACCATGCGTTAGTTTATGCCCGCTCTCCCCTACTAGAGATATGCTAAAACTGACAACGTGTTAAACATGTTAACTCCATGCTAAGACATGTTATACCATGCTAGAAACATGCTAATGACATGCAAAAACATTAAGTTTTATTAGCTGTTAACAACATAGGTGCGCTAAAAAATGTTGACAATGTTCTAAACATGTTAACAACATGTTTTATCATGCTAGTAACATGCTAATCACATGCTAAAACATTAACTCATGTTATAAACATGACAAAACATGCTAGCAACATACTAGTGATATGTTAAAACAGGCTAACAATATGCTAAAAAAATGTAGGTATGGTGATAGTGTTTCACAAAATCAAGTTATAAGTCAAGTTTATTTGGTCGAACCAATTAATTAAAAAGATCAGACTCAATAAAATAATTTGTACAAAATCTGCTACCTAATACATATTGTCTATCAAAGTTTGTTCAGTCGGTTGACATGGAATTCATGAATTATTCCCCAACTTAATTCCAGACAAAATCCTCCAGTGAGAGTAACCGTAAATCAGTCCTCAAAATAGATGGAGATCACGGTGTGCAAGTTTGACAGAGAAAGTTATTGTCGTCAAAGTTGGTGCTTTGACACTCGCTGCCCTTAGTTCTCAGTTTGAGTCCTAAAAGCCAAGCTGTTAGTGAGACAACTCACGGAGAGAGCCGTTCTCTGAGAACAAGACTAGAGGGCTATCATCACGAATCCACATGAACAACCGACTCCAACAGGAGATAATTAGCACATTCTTCCTGCAATGCTGCAAAACGCATCTTTACTGTATATTCATGAAAATCCAGGCATGGAAAAGCAGTTTAGATGGGGTGCAGAGGTTGGTGGCTGTCAGAAACAGGAATAAATGAGACATTTCGAATAGCATACACAGCTTGTAGGAGTTAACTCAACATGAAATCAAAATTGACCCTATTTACTTCCTTAATAAACACTGTCGGTATCGCTGTGCACGATTCTTGCAGTGCACATCATTCCTAAGTTATTGTTAATCAGAATGATTCACCTCTTAAATGATTTTCAATTTTGTCTGATGTCATCATGATGATTGTGTCAATTATGAAAAAAATGTCACATTACACATGTAAAATGAATTGCACTATAGACTTTATTGGTAGAATTACATTTACAGCACTGGGGTTTGAAAAAGAACAAAAAAAAAAACACAACAAACATGCTGATTAATCCTGTCAGATTGGATGAATTACTGCTTTAAACTTCAGCCTCCAGTCGCATTTGAATTGAATTTGAATATATACAACCGGAATTCCAGAAATGTTTTTTTTTTTTTTTTAATTGAATAAAATGAAAACTAAAAGAATTTAAAATCACATGAGCCAATATTTTATTCACAGTAGAACATAGATAACATAACAAATGTTTAAACGGAGAAATTTTACAATTTTATGCACAAAATGGGCTCATTTCAAATTTGATGCCTGCTACAGGTCTCAAAATAGTTGGGACGGGGGCATGTTTACCATGGTGTAGGATCTCCTCTTCTTTTCAAAACAGTTTGAAGACGTCTGGGCATCGAGGTTATGAGTTTCTGGAGTTTTGGTGTTGGAATGTGGTCCCATTCTTGCCTGATATAGGTTTCCAGCTGCTGAAGAGTTTGTGGTCGTCTTTGACGTATTTTTCGTTTAATGATGTGCTAAATGTTCTCTACAGGTGAAAGATCTGGACTGCAGGCAGGTCAATTCAGCACCCGAACACCCGTTGTAATAGCTGCAGTTTGTGGTTTTGCATTGTCCTGCTGAAATACACAAGGCCTTCCCTGAAATACATATCGTCTGGAGGGGATCATATGTTGATCTAAAACCTTTATATACCTTTCAGCATTCATAGTGCCTTCCAAAACATGCAAACTGCCCATACCGTATGCACTTATGCACCTCCATACCATCAGAGATGCTGGCTTTTGAACTGAACGCTGATGACATGCTGGAAGGTCTCCCTCCTCTTTAGCCATATTAATAATTTTAATATGTATATATTTTTTGGCTTTTTACCAAACATTGACTATTGTTTTTCTGGCATGCAACGAGAAATAATGAAATAATCATATTTCGGTTTAGCAGAGTACCAAATTACATAGATTATATGAATGGATGCCATTTCAATTAATAAAAAATTAAATGCTCAAATTAATTGTCAACTGGATTTAAACACATCTGGTCATTGCCAACAAATATTACTCTTTTAGTCTAAAAGGATCCAGAAAACTTCCATTTTACAAATTTACATTAATTTGTAAATTTAAATAAAGCTCACATTCATTACCTAAATTAAACGAGCAATACAGCTGGAAATAACCAGGCAGATCTGACTGTTAAATTATCATTCATGAAGTTTAATAAAGTTAGCAAAAATACAGATATCAGCAGATAAAAGAATTAACAGTGCTTGCAAAGCAAAAAGAGCTGAGAAACACCTGCGGACAGAGCAACAAAAGTTTCAAAGCATCTCAAAGCAACATGACACTTTGAGCTCTGTCTTGAACTGCACAGCCTGCAGGGACACGTTTCCAGGTTTTAAATGGTTGAAGCACTATTGAAATAATCAACCATTATTTCTGCAATTCTGTTTAGTGATGCCAGTGGCGCAGAAAGTACTTTTAAATAATCATGTGATGAAGTCTGGAATCAGTGCAAAAAAACCCTCCATACTATGTACCACAAGTTAAAAACAAAGAAACCTTAAAATTGTAAATCTAGTAATATAACAAATGTATGTTTCTAAATTGTAAAACAAACAAACAAAACAAAACAAAAAAAAGTATATGTTGCGCATTTGGTCCAGTTTGAAATTATGACAGAAATATATTACTATTGCACAGAATGTACTTCTTAAAGTAATGATGATGATGATGATGATGATAATGATAATGATAATAATACAATTTTATGGAAAATGACAAATTGTAATTAATTTTCATTTTAATTTTAACAGTAAACTTTATAAAAATAAAATAAATTATTATATTTTCATTTTAATACATTTTTAAAGATTAACTAAATTATTATTGTTATAAATTTATTTATAATTTTTGATAGCAAATTAGTATTTGATATTATGGGCACTGTAAACCTATACAAAGGTTCAGTCATGCAAAGAAAAAAAAAATACAGTGATATATGTTGGTCATACCACCCAGCACTACCCCGTAAGAGTATCTGTCCTGTCTCGTATGATAAAGCGTCCGACTGTCATAACTTTGTGAAATGACTCCCTGCTCAATATCTCGCTTGCTGTAGCTCATGTACGCATGCAAAAACAAAGACAGAAACACAGATACACAGCTGCGAACATGTTTCGCTCTCTCCTGTTAGCGTTTTTTTCTTTCTTATCTCTCTCTTCCGCTTGTTCTCTCCCTTCCACTCGAACAGTTGGGGCAAGGACGCCGCTTGTCTTACTCATTCTTGATTAAGCTGTCACTTTGTCACCCCGGGCCGCAGTCGCACGGGGGAGGTGACTGCTGACAGGAGAACGAGGCGTATGAATGGGTAAGATCTGCTTCTGATCGCTTCATGGGACATCATTGCCAGCACACAGTAGAGGAGAACAAAATGTTCGAGTATCAAAGCCCATCAGATGTTCACCGATTGCAAACCTTGGTGCAATTAGAGCAACAGGGAGAACTGATGCATTGATCTACCTTAACCTGTCATTGATCAAACCTGACTTAGCAATGTCATCACACATGCTTTTTTGCTTATTTTTAAAGCAACTCTATATGTGTTTGGATAGTTGTATATGGGATTGTACCTAGTTTTAGAAAACAATATTAACTTGCAAGTAAAGTTTGCGTAGTAAATTTTGTTTTTCTTTCTTTGAAAAATGTAAAATAATCATTGTTTTACTGTATGTACAACTTCAAAAAATATTTTACAGTGTTATTTACAAACAAACTTGTACATACAATATCAGTAAGAACATCAGTGTTGTTGTTAACTTAAAAAAAAAAAAGTAAAAAAAAAGGTTAATTTGAATAATGCAGAAATAAAATTAAATTGTAAATATTAGAAATATTCAAAATATTATAAATGTTACTTTGGCGACTAACTCATATAAAATAAGTTTAAGGTCAAGTATCAAAATTGGTTAAGAGTGAATGAATGAAAAAAAAAAAAATAATAAATCACTATAACTTGACTATAACTATATAGTTAACTATATATATACACACAAACACACACACACACACACATATATATATATATATATATATACACACACACAATGGAGTCAAAACAAATAGCTAAATGTTTATGAAGTTTTTCTAGCTTAGTGACAGTCAAACCGGGTATAATATCATCCTTTAGATCTTTAGATTTGAATTTAAGTGGTTTAACATGTAAGATGTTGGGTACTGCGGCATGAAAAATTAATCTCGGTTTTTCAGTAAGATTGAATGATGCCAGATGTCTTTGGACGTTGACAGCTGCTGATCAAAAGCACCAATCAAACATGTTTTCACAGCAACTGGAGTAAAGACTTCAATCATCAAAGGCAGTCCGACATGAAAACCTGGTTTTGGGGACAACCTCTGATGTTGCAGATGAATAAACTGGTGGAATCATTCGACATTCCAGGTTATCGTCATGCTAGTTGATACTTTTCACAACCATTAGATGGTAGGGATATTCAGATAATTATTAGACATTAATGAGGTCAAATTTAACGTTTAAATTAAACTCTTAAAGGGATATCTGACCAAAAAAATAAATAAAAAAATATATATATATGTGTAATAATATTTTATTTAATTATTATTATTATTATTATTATTTTGGTCAGATATCCCTTTAAGAGTTTAATTTAAACATGAAATTTGACCTCATTAATGTCTAATAATTACCTGAATATTCCTACCATCTAATGGTTGTAAATATGTATGTATGTATGTATGTATGTATGTATGTATGTATGTATGAATGTATGTATATATATATATATATATATATATATATATATATATATATATTCTGTGATTATTTACCCATCCTCATGTGTCAAACCAGCACCACTGTCACTGACAAACCTGATGAGCTTTTAACCTGCTATTACCAAATAATAAGTCAGTGAGTTAAAAGAAACAGAAAAGTAAACAAATTATTCTTTGTGTGGGTTCATTTCAGTGAACTGATTGATTCCATTTGCCAAATCACACTGGAAGAGTCAATAATACATCTGGACTGATTCACTGACAGATCAAACTTACTGAAAACACTTCCCTGAGGGGAAAATAATCAGTCTATGCCTTACCGACCCCAAACTTTTGAACTGCAGTAGGATGGATGGATGGATGAATAGATCAAATGGATGGATTGGTGGGTGGGTGGGTGGATGGATGGATGGGTGGGTGGATGGATAGATGCGATGGATGGGATGTATAGATCAAATGGATGGATTGGTGGGTGGGTGGGTGGATGGATGGATGGGTGGATGGATAGATGCGATGGATGGGATGTATAGATCAAATGGATGGATTGGTGGATGGATGGATGGATTGTTGGATGTATAGATGTGATAGATGGATGGGATGTATAGATCAAATGGATGGATAGGATGGATGAATAGATCAAATGGATGAATGGAGCAGATGGATGGAATAGATAGATAGTGTATAAAAACCCTTCATACTATGTACCACATGTTAAAAACAAGCAAACCAAAAAAAAAACCTGAAAAATGTAAATCTAGTAATATACCAAATTTATGTTTCTAAATTGCAAAAATTAATAAATAAAAATAAGTGATACGTTGCACATTCCCACTATTGCACAATATTCACAGAATCCCCATAGTGCTGGATTTAAATTTTGGAGATATTAAAAATTAAGATAATTTTAGTAAAATAAGATATTTTAGATAAATTAAGATATTTCTGAGATAGTTGTGGCACCTATAATTTGAATACACAAAGAACATATAGGCACATGAGATCACACTTTTTTTTTTTTTTACTGGCAGAAATGATTTTGGTATTCCAAAGAGCGGCAGCAAACACTGTTATCAAGGCAACTGTGTTCTGCATTAGCAAGCTCGTTTTGTGCTCATTGAAGCCGCAAGATGAATCAAGAGAATACACAAAACCTTACAGTGGACTTACAGTGATTTCTTACTGGCAATGCCAGACCCTCCTTTAAACTTGTAGAAACATCATCTTTCAGAATCACAGCATTTCCACCCCTATGCATAATAAAGTACCTACAAGCTACCTCAACAGATTTGAATGATGCTTCACATCACAACAAATCTAGAAACCTTTTTTTTTTTTTTTTTTGTCTTGTACAACATCTTCTGTTCCTGAAGATTTGAAGATGCTGGTTCCACATGTAAACAATATTTAAATGTAACAATTTTCTTACATACTTTATCTCAAGAAAATTGAGTCTTTTTTTTTTTCTGACATGAGAATATTCCACGCTGCTAAATGATGGTCTGAGGATGTCGTAACCCACTCCATGGTTGCATCTGCGTCCTTTCATTCACACTGTGATTGTGATTCACACCAGCAGGGAAGCGGCTCCCACAGCACTTGGTGAGTACTATGGCATTGCATTGTTTAAAAATTCAGTGGATTCTCCACTAACCTACAACTTATGAAGCCACTTGGAAGAGTACAGAAACATCCTAAACTCATACAAACCAAGTCCGGAGCAATTCTACAATGACCTGTGTGACTGAAACAAACATAAATTAATTGATTCATATTATTGATTCATTTTTTAAACATGTTAGTTAGGCAAATGTAAAATTTGTGATTAAATTATACATACAGTACAATTATTAGTTTATACTTTTTTTTAAAGGCAATTCTAAAATGAAAAGGGTAACCTAGTGATTGCTATTTGAAGCTTCAAAACCTTTGTGAATCATTTAATTCAAAACATGTAGAGCATTCAGAGCATGTATCAAACTGCCAAAATGCAGTGTATAAAGTACCTGAAAGTCATACTTAAGTAAAAAACAGATATCTTACCAGAAAATGACTTTGGTAGATGTTGAAGTCACCATTTATAATATTACTTGAGTAAAAGTCTTAAATTATGCGATATTTATTGCACTTAAACTGTGTAAATACATCTAAATGCTAGATGCAGATTCCAGAAATGTTTTCTTATGTTGGACTGAAAGACACTAAGTACCGGATGAAGTGCTTCTTATTCATACCCAAAAATACAAAATGGGAGAAAGAGTTAAAACTGAACACAATCTTGCTACTCAAGCTGTGTATGAACATATCTATATATATTAGCTTCTTTTGCATTTACTTGTACTTTTACTTTTAATATTTAAGAACGTTTAAGATTAAAAAAAAATACTTTTGTACTTAATGCATCTCAGAGGGGACATGAATGCATTTAAAATGCAGTTTAAAAGCTTCTTTAAGAGATAATGTAGCGGTGATGCTTAAATAGGCCTAATGTTTTGTGTTTAACATAAAACATTGAATACTGGTATTTAAAATGAATTAAAACATGAAAAAATAGTCTAAATGTGAAATTAAACTATTATTACTGAAAATTATAAATTATTGAAATTATTACTGCTAATGAGTAACCGATTCATTCAAACGGCTGATTCATTCAGGAATAAAACATTTGACTGGTAATGAGTGAACCACTGAATCATTTTTATCAACCAATTCGTTCAAAAAGCTGATTCATTTCTCCGCCCATTTCTCAAAGATGCAAAACAGTGCTGTGATCTTTGTTTGGAACTATTTTCGTTGGCAAAATTGAGAAAAAACAAGCAATATTATGTCTAAAATGTAAGTCACTTATTGCTTTACTGAACTTGTATAAAATGATTATTAAATGTTATCATTCTGATATCTGCAGACAAATGGTACTCTTTGTGTGATATAGATTAAGTTAACTATATTAAATTATATATAAAAAGCATGCAGAAGCATTTTTGCCGTCTACACTTTAGAATGCCTGGAATTTTTTGTTTTAATAGTCTAATACATCAACATGTGCGGACTCTGTGTGTGATTTGGTGATATAGCCTACTCGATAATGTCAGATCGTACATCATTACAACAACACTTACCACATTATCGCAGAAGATATACTGTATTTCGCACACCCCAGCCTTGACTTTAACTGGAAAAGCAAAATTATCTGCGGTTGTGCGCACACTTGTTTGCACATGAGCAAAAGTGTGCAAGTGAGCAAAAGTAGGAGTCTAACTTGCAAGCACCAGACCACTGATTCGTCAAATCTGCTTTTCTGCACTGCTTTTCTTCTGAAGTCTGACTATTTTGTAGTAACAACTTTGCTTCGAGGAAATGTATCAGAGTAAAAGTATACATTTTAATTAGGAAATAGTAGTGGAGTAAAAGTAAAAGTTGGCTGAAATATAACAACTCAAGTACAGATACCCCCCAAAAATCTTAAGTACTATAACAAAGTATTACTTCGTTACATTACACCACTGCCAAAATGACAGGTTTTTAGTAAATGAGGCTTCGTTATGTTATAACTGTTTCAAAATTTCAATGGTTCTCCTATCCACCTTTTACGTCAACGTGGAAGTAAGCCTATGGGTGAGACTTCCAGTTCATTAGCCGTTATAGATAAATAACGAGAAGAATAACAACGTGCAGTAAACGGTAAAACTGTTGGCACTACAAACCAGTGTGTTCATAATTAAGATAATACATTAAAATAATATCATAAGACACACAGATTTTCAATATCAACCAGTAAAACAAACGATTTTGTACAGCTAAAAATAGCTGGACGCAGATGAGACTGGAAGCTAGACCCATAGAATTTACAATTTGTGGATAGGGGTGATATCTGTGAAGTCATGAACCAGTGTTGATGTGGTTTTTACCTGATCTTGGATCCATTTTATACATGTGTAGATACATTTAATGAGACACTTGTATAATAAAAAAGGAATAGGTAAGTGTTAGTCTCTTATTAGCCTGCATAACCAAGTTCTCCATAAAACAAACAAATAAGCCTTATAAATTAAAGTGCCCTTATTACTACCTCCCACCCCCACCCTTCTTTGCAGATCCTCTCCAAATCATTGAGGTTTCGAGGCTGACGTTTGACAACTTGAACCTTCGGCTCCCTCTACAGATGTTCTATGGGATTAAGGTCTGGAGACTGGCTAGGCCACTCCAGCACCTTAATGTGCTTCTTCTTGAGCCACTCCTTTGTTGCCTTGGCCGTGTGTTTTGGATCATTGTCATGCTGGAATACACATCCACGACCCATTTTCAATGCCCTGGCTGGCTTCAATGACCTGGCCCTGATGGTACATGGCCCTGTCCATCGTCCCTTTGATGCGGTGCAGTTGTCCTGTCCCCCTATCAGAAAGACATAGTGTTTCCACCTCCATGTTTGACGTGGGGATGATGTTCTTGGAGTCATAAGCAGCATTCCTCCTCCTCCAAACATGGCGAGTTGAGTTGATGCCAAAGAGCTCGATTTTAATCTCATCTGACCACAGCACTTTCACACAGTTCTCCTCTGAATCATTCAGATGTTCTTCTTCAGACGGGCTGTACATGTGCTTTCTAGAGCAGGGGGACCTTGTGGGTGTTGCCTGATTTCAGTCCTTCATGGTGTAGTGTGTTACCAATTGTTTTCTTGGTGACTATGGTCCCAGCTGCCTTGAGATCATTGACAATGATTCCTCGCCGTTCTCATGATCATTGAAACTCCATGAGGTGAGATCTTGCATGGAGCCCCGGTCTGAGGGAGATTGACAGTTATTTTGTGTTTATTCCATTTGTGAATAATCACACCAACTGTTGTCAGCTTCTCACCAATCTGCTTGGCGATGGTCTTGTAGCCCATTCCAGCTCTGTGTAGGTCTACAATCTTGTCCCTGACATCCTTGGACAGCTCTTTGGTCTTGGCCATGGTGGAGAGTTTGGAATCTGATTGATTGATTGCTTTTGTGCACATATTGTCTTTTATACAGGTAAGAAACTGAGATTAGGAGCACTCCCTTTAAGAGAATGCTCCTAATCTCAGATCCTTACCTGTATAAAAGACACCTGGGAGCCAGAAATCTTGCTGATTGGTAGGGGATATTTATTTCACTCATTAAAATGCAAATCAATTTATAACTTTTTTGAAATGCATTTTTCTGGATTTTTTTTGTTGTTATTCTTTCTCTCACTAAATTTATAGACGGATCATTTCTTCTTTCTTATATATATATATATATATATATATATATATATATATATATATATATATATATATATATATATATATATATATATATATATACCATTGTTGTTTGGGTCTTTACTATGTTCCACTACCAACATGAGCTGTATGAAGTAGACCAATCACAACAGACTGGGTCATTGGACCAATCAGAGCAGAGTAACCACACACAAAGGAGGGGTTGAAAAGATGAATCTTTGAACAAAATGTTTGAGAGTCATTGAGAAATTAGGTAAATTTAAATGCATATTATAAGAAAATGAAAGTTTTATTATTATTTATTTATTTTTTTGTCAAACCTTTCAAATAGCCACTTCACAGTCACTTCATATTTAAAATTATTCAAAAAGCTTTTTTTTTTTTTTATTCAGTCACTAGAAACCAGTTTATTTTCAGTTTGAGGTGAGGTTTGCAATTTCTACACCATTAGCTACACCAAACAGTAAAATAGCTATTGTTTCCAAACAGGTTTCCCAAAATCACCATCCCTGTCTTTAATGGTTTATAACAAGCAAGCCGCCCCATCCCAAACCCATGCCATTGCTTGAGCCATAAGTTATGTCGGGGTCAAAGTTTGGTCGGTTCATTTCCACTTAAAACCTACTGGTAGATGTTGAAACTACACCAAAACTTTTTTCTGTACTGGTGAAGCTTTAAAAGTAGCTCTGGATACTGACAAAATACTTTTTTTTTTGCATGCAATATATAAATATGTAATTATAGTAGATGTTTTTAATGGTGCCCTTTTTCCTTCAGGGTTGTCTTAAAAGTGACTTTTCAAGTCCTGCAATTGGCACACTTATAGCTAACCCCAAATTTTTAACTGAGATGGGAAAGTAATTTAATATAGGAAACATTTAACTTTTTTTCTAATTTGAAAACTCCAAAAAGAGTGTGTTAAATGTCATATAGAAGCCATTAAATTTAGCCCAGGATGAAATTATATGGAAAATGCGCTCAGATAAGCAGTCAGACATGCTTCAGTTTAGTTTCATGCACTACAACTATTAACAATAAATTCCTGTCAGAGCTCAAGTGATTAATTGCTGTCCGTTCCCAGCGGATATTGAAAAATGAAGATGCGCCACTTCACCCAAATAAATAAACCCATTTTCCGTGGCTGCCCTAGCTTAAGAGGCAAAGACGGTGTTCAGAAAGTAGTTTACAATGATCAATGCCTGTGTGCATGTCTGTTGCCAAATCGCCGCTGAATTATAAATGAATCTCCACCGCTTGGGATTTGTTGATTGGGCCCATATGCGGAGTTGGCTCATGGGACGTGTGGCTTTTTTTAAGGCTGACTGTGACTCGAGTCATTTGGGCAGGTTAGGCATGATAGATGGCGGAGCATGATTTATCAGTGCCTTTTCTCCAGGTTTTAAGCAACATGGGCACCTGGCTCTTTTGCATCCTCTTTACTTCTTATGTTAAATAACCGTCAGGGCACACAACCCAAATAATGTTCTCCGGGACCAACTTCATATACGTTTATGCACTTGTGTTAGAGACTTACCGACAACACGAAACAACCCACTTTAACAAGAAAAAAATCAGAAACGAATTGGGGATTTCAGAACAGAACGAAGGCAGATATGAATGCAGCGTCTGAGGAGCCTTTTTGACTAGGATGTGAAATTTGAAGGTTTAGAATGCTTCTCTTTCAGAGCACATGGCTGAAGAAAAAAAAGAAAATGAATTACGATTTAATTTTAACTAAGACATATACACATTTGTGTATGTCTAATATGAAGTCATTGACCAACTTAAACTTACATACAACTTCATACTAATCTTTTGGTTCTTTGCTACCATATAAATTACAATAGTGATTATAATAATACTAACAACAGTACTTACAACAACAACAACAACAACAGTGTAATAATAATAATAATAATAATAATAATAATAATAATAATAATAATAATAATAATAATAATAATTACACAACAACATTTCTAAAACTTTATGTAAAATAAAATGATCTATTTCACTGTGATGCAGTAATGGGCTCTAACAACAACAACAATGGAAAATATAATAATAATAATAATAATAATAATAATAATAATAATAATAATAATAATAATAATAATAATAATAATAATAATAATAATGTATTATTATTATTATTATTGTTGTTGTTATTATTACTGTTGTTGTTGTTGTTGTTGTTGTTATTAAAGCCCATTACTGCATCATGTACAAAAGGTAATTTTATTTTACTTAAAGTTTTAGAATTTTGTTTTGTCATTATTATACATATTATTATTATTATTATTATTATTATTATTATTATTATTATTATTATTATTCAGTTTTATAATTTAATTTTTTATATTTGAATTGTCAAATCCCAAATAAGTCAACAGGAAGGAAGACCGAATCACAAGAATAAAGGAACTGCTTTGGAAAGTAGGGCACACCGAGTTGGTTACGTAAATCTCTAAATTATAGATCGATTTGGCTGTTGGAGCGGTGGGAGAGACGGCTGCTTCAGTCAACGATGCCATCCTCACTGAACGAGCGGGCAGGAATATCAAACAGATGGCATGACCAGATGATGGGCACCACCAGATTTATGTTTCACAGTGGGTAACATCGGTGACACCATTTAAACAGCAAGGCTGTTTGGGGGTTTTACGTTAGCGCACACTTGTCAGGTTGGGTGAGAGAGAAAAATCAGGCAGCCGCTCTGTGGGATCCAAACCCTCAAACATTGACTTGCTCTTGAGGCAACAAGCCGCTAGGCACCCACATTCGGCTCAATTATCTTGCTTTCTGCTCTGCCTGGGTTTTTCCCCAGTGCTCCAACCCACAGGTCGCTTTGTGTTTAGGGAGCAGAGCTAAAAGACATGGAGAGGGTCTTAGAGATTGTTCAGCCCATGCCGGTTTGATCATTTCTCAGTACCGACTCTATTTTGACATGTTACTCAAGAGTATGGTGACCCAGTAACAGAATAAGAAAACAACAACAGAAATGAAGCAGAACTCGATCTGCTTTGGGTTTATGTGGGGGTTGTTTTCGCTCCTTGCTCATTGTCTTCCACTCTCTCTTGCTCATTGTGCCAATTTCTGGTGCTTTGAAAATACAGCAAGTTTTCCTTTGAAGTGGCGGGAATCAAACGAGGCGACTGTGCCTCTGGGTCACACAGAGCACATGCTGAAGAGCCTTCCGGCACAAATTATACATAATTCTGGGTCACTGTGCAAAGCAAATAAAGACGCACGCCTGATTCATGACAGCAGCATTCCTGCAATAATATAAAAGCAGAACTCTTAAAATAATGGAAGTTTCAGTTGGTTTATGTGCTTTAAAATTAATAAGGTAATTGAAAAAAAAAAGTGCAAAATCCAATGAACATTTTTAACTAGCAAATATCACATTACTCACAGTAAATATTTTAATTTTGAGAGAAGAAAAAAAAAAAAAAACACCTTCAAAAGATTAAAGTCGGTAAGATTTTCAGTGCTTTTGAAAGAAGTCATACACTTCCGTAGGTCTGCATACGGTAAAAAAAAAACAAACAAAGAAACAAACAAAAAAAAAACATTAGAAATATTATTGCAATTTTAAATGGCTGTTATCTATTTGAATATATATTTAAAGTATAATTTATTCATTTTCAGCATCATTACTCCAGTATACAGTGTCACATGATCCTTCAAAACCATTAATATGCTGATGCTCAAGAAACATTTCTGATTATTATCAGTGTTGAAAACAGTTGTGCTGCTTCATATTTTGATACTTTACTGCTTCAACCAAGATACTTTATTATTATTATTATTATTATTATTATTATTATTATTATTATTATTATTATTATTATTATTATTATTATTAGAAAGAAAAACTTGTATTTTAAATAATATAAATATTTAGTGACACAAATCTCTTTACTGTTACTGAAAGTAACCGAAAGCATCCTTGCTGAATAAAAGTATGAATTTATTTAAAAAGAAAATAATAACAACAACAACAACAACAACAATAATAATAATAATAATAATAATAATAATAATAATAATAATAATAATAATAATAATAATAATAATAATTATTATTATTATTATTATTATTATTATTATTATTATTATTATTATTATTATTATTATTATTATTATTGTTGTTGTTTTCTTTGACAAATCTTACTGATAACACTGATACAAAGTTGTATTTTATCTTTTTTTTCACAGTGAAAAACATAAATGGGCTTTAATAATAATAATAATAATAATAATAATAATAATACAAACATTTTACTAACCCCCATATATAATAATAACTACCACTATTATGACTACTAAAAACAATGAACTGTAAATTATTCTCATAAGCCCTTGCGTGGGTAAATGACCAAACCGTGGCATCAGCATCTGACAGCTGTTTGGCTGTTTGGCTGTTCTGTGCCACAGAATGTCAGTTGTGTACTTTTTCTGCAGCTTATCTCAAATTTAACTTGACAAAATGTGACAGGTTTGAATGTGAACAGGCTTCTCACATTGACAATACACCTCTGCAGAACGGACATGAGCAGCACAGGAGAGGATTTGAGGAAGATCTGCAGTCCTCCCAACAAAATGGAGATTTTATTTAGTGAAATAAGCTTGCAATAGCATTACAGACATAATATTTGAACTGCATCCCTGTTACTGATACAGTTGCTTACTCAGAAAAAAAAAAAAAAAAAAAAGATATGAATCTTTAATCCATTCTGTAAAGACCTTTATATCTAATCTAAGAGACCTGGCAACAACATTTAACTAGGCTATATTTTTGCAAAACATCTGTAAAAGTACGCACACATTCTCTACAGGCATTAGAAAAGAGCTTGTCTGATGGTGCATGGCAACGGTTGCTAAGGTAGGATTGGTCAGTAATGCTTTTAAAGCATGTTCAGTGAAAGATCAATTTCTATCTGACAATTATCAAGAAAGATAGAGAGAAAAAAAAAAATCATGATTTGAAATGTGGAAATGAGGAATAATAAGGAACGATGAACGTCTCCAGTGATGCCTGGCATTTTGCTGTCAATGCTTTGCAGTTATTATTTCCCTTCCCTCAGTATCTGCATGTCAAAGCGAATGACTCATCTGCTGATCTCGTCTCCGCTGAAAACACAGACCCTTCAGTAGTTCAGAGATGATCACATCCAAGAAAGCAAGCTTCTGTGGGATGTTCTTATCTCAAGGCCTGATACCTGACTGTGCTCTGCTCCAAAACACAGTGAGCTGCCTCGCTGTCGACTGAACGCACAGACAGCAAGGAAGCATCTTTAACTGAAATGGAAGCTCACACTTCATGGAAACCTCCAGGTTTTTTTTTTTTTTTTCTTTCTGTGCTCTGCATTGGAGTCTGTTATATGGAATGGTGATTAAATTGACTGGAACTACCTGTACATCGAAAGGTGTTAATGCACACTTTCCAGCCAATCAGAATTGTGCATTCAGACTGGCCATAAGCACATTCAAATCACAATTAAAATTGATTTCAGTAGAGTTTGGCATGCTGATAGTGTGACACCCTAATGACCTTTAAAATGGACAGTACATACAAACATTCAGTGAAATAGTAAGTCTTTAATAAGTCATTTTTATTTATTACATCCACCTTGCTTCATCCACCATACTTGATGGATTTTTAGAGGTTGTTGTAATGTATTATGGTCTTCTCTGAAAATAATAAAAAATAAATAAATAAATCAGTGGTTCTCAACTGGTTTTGCTTACGCATATTTTATATTATAAAATCTAAATTTTTTATATAATCAAGACCCAACACAACAACAAATAATGTATTGTATTTATCATTTTAATAAACATTATAATTTTGTATAAAACACTGTATACATAAAGTATTTTAAAGTAATTTATATTCAAGACCCAACACAATTAATTTAATGTTTTGAAAGTAAACAAACAAACAAAAAAAAAACATGTATATTTATATATTTTTTATTTATTTAAAAAATCCTTAGACTCAATTTTTTTTATATTTAAAATGTGATGTGGCATTTTGTATTATATTGCATTTAGCATTAAGTTATCCTGTTTTATCCTTAAAAGTATTATTATTATTATTATTAAGTTAAAAATACATCACAATATATAATTGTGACATAAATTGCATAGTAAACTTGCATTGCTTTATATAATTTGCATTTAGCATTTATTTTCCCCCTTTTTCTAAATGGCAAACTACAATAAGATAATTATAATTATAAATAAGAGATTTATAATTAATTCAATTAATTTTAATTGTATTAATTAATGTATTTTACTATATACTATTTTTATTTATTTCAAATATATATTACGTATATATTATATATTTAAACATTTATATATTTTATATTAAAGACACATAACACTTAACTAGATTATTTTTTGGAGAGTTACAATAAAATGTTAAATAAAATGTGACGTGTCATATGTCATGTAGGAAAATCTACAATTTGCATTTTGTAGTTTGCATTTAGCATTCATGTTCTCCTTTGTTTAGGATTCAAACCTACAGTTGAGAAACATTTTAAAAAGCAGCATAATCACGCTACCAGCTACCATTAGGAACAACTTTAGCATTTGAAGCGTTCCTATAATGCCTTAAAATGTGTTCTAGGTAGGTAGCTGTAACGGTGTATGTCAGGCAGGAAGGCACTGGAGACAACTGGAGATTTTGTAAGAGATAACATTTAATAGAATACTCGGGAGAACAGAAAAACACACACCTAAACGTAACTGAGATCGGACAAAACTTCAATGGAACTGAATGCTTATAAAGAATAGGAAACAAAGGAGTAAACGAGATGATTAATACAAAACAGGTGGATAAAATAAGCGATGATTAACTAAGAACCGGAACTAAATTAAATAAGGGCAAACAGGAAACTATAGGGGAAAACACGTAACAGCAGCTCTCTAGGTGTGCACGTCCACATTCTAACAGCACCATTACCCTCCAGGCACTGACCCCCTTTGCGAAAAATACAAAAAATATATAAAAGTAAGCACACAGTCCAGGCATATGGCAATCTGTCCGTGCTTCTAGTAGCTAAACGCAGCATCCTCAACCTTCCCCTCTCTCTCAGCCTGTATCTCTGTCTCCACGCTCCTCTGGCTGTCCAGGGACTTGAGGTCACGGTTGCCAGACAGAATTCTAGACATCTGAGAACAAGCTGAGAGTGGCTGTGGTGAGTCTATCTGTAGGGAAAGTAGAACAAGTCTGACAAGCATCTGGAAACCTGCCAGAGCCATCGAAAGGTCAATCTAACGCTACGGCTCATGTTATAAATATCAAGGGGCACCAAACTGAGGAGAAAAAAAAAGGCATATAAATAGCTAAGTAGAACACAAGACGTGATAGGACATTATTGACTTCATGTCCAGGTCTTGATTTAGGTGTTTCCTCTATGAAAGTCAGCACTTCTTCTGTCTAACATGAATCACTGGGTGACAGTGTTTGTGGTGATTATTTAAACTATTTTACAATTAAAACTTATTAAGACTTGTTAAGATGTAAAAACAGTCCCGCAAACATACGTTAAAGGAGGGATGAGCTATATCTAGAAACCATGTTTCTGAGTTAGCACTGAGTTATGAAGGGAACTAAAGCATTAGAAGCCACTGTCGGTTAATTAAGATTTGACGGATGAACTTCCACCTAGATAGGACTCATTAATTAAATAACGCTGTGTCGGTTGCGATAAGACCTCCTGGTGTTATGGACGTTGCCATCTTTAATGTACTTTAGTCGCTGTCACTACAATTACAGATGTTATCGCAACAACAGAAGAGAGGTTTGGTGAACATGCTCAACAGCCAACAAAAACTAATAACAATTGTTTTTGTAATGAAAACAAAGCTGAAGAATACAATATAAAATATAGCTACACTTCAAAAGTGTAAAAATGATCAATTTTGTATTGGTAACTAACTGAAAATAAGTTAAAGTGCTGAAGTACTAAAATTTACTTAAACCACAATTGATAAAGTAAAAAATAATAATAATTGCAAAAGCACACAACAAAATTACTTAAATGTGAACTGAAATTAACATGAAACCTGAAAATATTAAAACAAAAAATCTAAATTTGAATATATAAATATTGCTAAAACTACACAATAAAAGCTCCAGTTCCTGTTTTCTTATGAATAAAGAGTCAATGAATGAATGAATGAATGAATGAATGAATGAATCAACCAATCAATCAATAACTGTAAAAAAGGATAACACTTGTGAATACAGATATCAATCCCAAAATCCTGACATGACATAGCAACACACTAAATACCACTTTAGCAACTGCATAGCAATCACACAGAACACTCTAGTAAACAAATAAAAACAAATAATAAAAAATACTATCCAAAAACCACCCAGAACACTTTAGCAACCACATAGAGACACACTAAGCACCCACTGCAAACTTTGTTCAAAACTGCAAAAATTATTTACGAATTTCCCAGTAGTAAATATGACTTGCGACGCTGTTCACGTCCAATTTCCGATTAGGAAACTCGTATTTACAATAATTCTGATAGCACGTGAAGGCAGCATTAAAGCATGCAGTAATTTGCGCTGCTCTTTGTAGATTGCGCTGGTCGTTATGGAAATGATCTGGCTGTGTCTGTGCACATTGTTAGAAAATCACCCGCAGAATTTTCACCTTCCATCGGCGCTTATATATATATATATATATATATATATATATATATATATATATATATAGCCTATATATTTACCAACAATCGTGCAAACTAAAGAACACAGAAGCAACATGTCATTTACATATTGACCAACGCAATATACCAAGAGCAGTGCAAATTAGCTTAGTCGCAAATAAAAAAATCAAGAAATAAAGAAGCCACAGCAAGCTGAAAAGAACCAGAGGCCAAAAAAATTAAGCTTTGCTAGAAGTTTTGATAGACCTGGTATTGCGTGACTCCTAGTTAAGGGTTCAAATTAATCTTTTATTTCCTGAAGCAAATTAAAAATAACATGGCTTGGCAAACGATGTTCGGATAATGTGTTCTTCTGGCATTCCAAATAAAATTAGGCTAATATGTGTGGAAGAAATCCTCTCCCTTGTACCATGTGCTCTCTGTTCCCTGCTGGTGTCTCCTCCTAGCAACAATAATTGCAGCCGTTTCAAGCACAAACTAGTTTAAGACATGTTTAAGACTAGTTTAAGACAATAGTTTTGGTGTTAAATAATGGCACAAATGTCAGTAATTTGAGGAGCGCAAACATTAGTAAAAGGCGTTGCGTGATTCATTTGAATACTCTCCTCCCATAAATTTTGCTTCTGAAAGGGAAACGCCTACAAATGCATAAGGAATCTGATTAAGGTCAGGTGGTCAGGTGCAAGGTCAGGTGCAAAAATAACAGTCAGTGCGTTACAAACGGGATATATCGCCCTCCTAAGGGCACTTCGCAGTGAAAAAAATCATGGCCGCCATATTGAAGGGTCATTCCAAATCAAAGTACTCAAAACTAGCCTGGACACTGATGGAGACTTCGGGCTCCCATGATCCTTTGCGCAGATTCTTTGCATGATTACGGAGCCTCCGTGAGGGCACGGGATGATGATGCAGAAGGGCACTTCAAGAAATAGTTGTTTGGTCCCCTACACCCTCCAACCCTTCAAAGCTCTCACTCCGGAGGGTAAACCCTTTGAAGGGATTAGGGCATAGGGATGAGCCCTTCCGAATGGAACGCAGGGTGTGTCCACACCTTTTCAGCGCTAATTCGTCACTGCGTGTATTTAGTAAAACCTGACAGTACAATTTTAACGCCAAAAGACGGTTGGCGCTGGTGCAAACTGTTAGTAAAACTGGCCCATAGTCTATAACAAGATTACTAAAACTTACACATTACTAAAATAAAGGCTTTATCCCTGTGTAAATTTATCCCTGTGTTCACCAAACCCATCTTGAGTGCTTGCTGCTACAAAGCTAAAATTTTAGTTTCATCTGACCATAGAAGCCAGTGCCATTTGAAGTTCCAGTCGTGTCTGATAACTGAATATGCTGGAGTTTTTTTTTTTTTTTGGATGAGCGAGGAGAATCTTTCTTGAAACCCTCCCAAACAACATGTGCTGATGAAAGGGTATGTTTGGTATATATTTTTTTAGTTTTCTGACCCCAAGACTCAACTAATCTCTACAATTCTCCAGCTGTGGTCCTTGGATAGTCTTTAGCCACTCAAACTCTCCTCCTCACCGTGCATTAGGATGATATAGAGACACATCCTCTTCCAGGCAGATTTTTAACATCTTTAGTTGATAGGAACCTCTTAATTATTACCCTGATGGTGGACATGGGGATGTTCAATGCTTTAACTCTTTTCATACAGCCACTTTCTATTTTGTGATGCTCAACAATCTTGTTCTGCACATCAGAACTATATTCTTAGCTTTTACTCCTTGTGATGGATGATTAAGCGAATTTGGCCTTTGTGTTCCTCCTATTTATAATCCTGTGAAACAGGAAGCCATGGCTGGACAATTTCATGCTCATAATCACTCTGGTGTGCTATAAAATGTAAATATGAATGGGGATATACTTCAGAGATATTTTACTCATAATAATTTCTAGGGCTGCCAATAATTGTGGCCAACATTCATTGGAGAAAAACATTCATTTCATCATGAGAATTTCTCCCCACTTTCAACAGCTTTACTTCAATGGTAGGTTAGGACTTTGAGAATTTTTTGAGTGAAAGATCAAAAGGATACATTTTTACAGCCGCCATATTTATCAAGGGTGCCAATATTAGTAGAGGGCACTGTATATATACACACATACACACACACACACACACACACACATATATATATATATATATATATAAGCTCCACATACGTACATATAATTCAGATTTTATATAAAGTATTTTTTTTAAATATGCAGTTAAGTTTTATACTATACTGTGTGCATATGTTGAAACGAGGTATAAAGCTAATCAAGAGATGTGTTTTGGCTTTGTGTAGGAGTTCAACACCTCAGCTGAACTCCAGTAATGATCCTCTTCCATGGCTGTAATTACTTCGGCCATTGTCTTGATTCATTATGTTTTAGATTTTCTTTGCCAACCTTTTTCAATTAGTTGTGGCTTCGCCGAAGCCCCATATTTATCCAGCACTTCCACATCTCAGCAAAGAGCTACCATTAACTAATGCATATGTGTATGCTATGTTTGATTAGGACCTCCATTAATAGAAGAAGCAAGATGGGGCCAGCTTTAGTGAATGCACAATAAAGGATGTAGAAAACATAATTTCCATGTCCATTAGACAATATTTAAATGTCCGCATGGGGGGAGAGCTGTGTTTGAGTGTTGATGTGTTGGTTTGACAGGACGCAGTGAGTCATTTGCTTACTTTAATAGCTTTTATTAATTGTTTCTGTTGAGTCACAACAGGTGTGTTTCTTAATGGTACCATGCAGAATTGAAATGCTATTCTGTAACCCAGGAAGAAATAATTTAGAAATAGTTCATACACAAAATTATCAAAATTATCAAGCGTCAATTTTAGTTCATGGTGCATGTAATAATTGTTTAACATCTTAAGAAATGAATAGTAAATGTGTTAAAAATAATGCATACTTACATGAGATGATTTGTCATGCTGATTTGTCATACTGAGATCAGAGGACCAGCTGAATTATTCTGATTATTCACTTTATGCCAATAACTCGCAAATAATCAAATACATATGACTGCAATAGCATCAGGCAACACAAACATTGATTTTGAGTGATGCTGCAGACAATATACAGTAACAAAGTGCAACTTTAATAACCTTAATTATTAAACATTTATTTAATTTGATGTGTTTCATATTAATATATTTTTTTTCTTTGTGTTCTCTTGTATTAATCTTTAGGGGATTTGTTCATACAGTAATTATTTGGCAGTTATCAAACATCTGAGAACAAATAAAAAGTCTATATAATGGATTTTTGGATTATATAAATTGCTTTCAGATGAGCAAATAATAATTACATTTGAATTTATGAAACGTCTCGGTTACGTATGTAACCCTCGTTCCCTGAAGGAGGGAACGGAGACGTCACGTCGGATGACCGACAAAATTAGGATCTCGCCAGAGAGACCAATCCACTTCGAGTGTAACTAAATGAACCAATGGACATTGGCATGCGATTATTGGATCCAGCTGCCGCTGATCACAGCGTGAGTATAAAAGGCAGCAGGTGCACCGTATTAATTCATGCTTTTGTTGAGGAGCCGAGTTGGTGACCCGGCAGCTCAGTGGTGTGTAGGATCAGAACGAGTCAGAAAAATTTAAGATTCGATCAGAACATCGAAACATGAGGAGCCGAAATTCCAGAGAGGCACCAAGAAAACAGGACAACATCATAAATCAGATTCCTAGCTCCGACCTCTGATGGAAGCCTAACCAACAAGCCTCTTCCAGAACAGCTTGCAACATTAAGACAAAATAACACTTATTGATAAGTCCAACGCAGGAAGGAGATCGTCAAATTTGGGGCAAATAATCAAGATTATTGGTCAAAGAGATGGTCATCACGTGTTCCACAAGAGAAATCACAAGCTTCTTTAGATTGACTTTCCCCCCACACATACAAGACAAAGACTGAGACTGAAATTCCTCTGTCCAAAGAACATGTCTTTTGGTCTCCACAGAACTACACAGAGACTTTTTTTTTGCAAAGGTAACAAAATATTAAAAAGTATGGTGGATATTTAGGCCAAAGTGGGTGAAGATAAAAATAGAGAAAAAAATGAGAGCAAAGATACACATTACAAATACACATAATATACAAATAAAATAAACAGTGTTTTATTTTCAGGTAGTCTACAATAGGTGTATTTAGCAGGAGCATTCAAGAAACTGAATGAAGAAATATAAAAATAAAACACTATATAGACTGATTCCTATTGAAGCAACTGTATTAAAGTTTTTCAGCCATGAGTAGTGACTCTTTGTGTTTGGTGTTTTATTAACATTAAAGGAATAATTCACCCCAAAATTAAAATAGACTAGTGTTTTATTTTTATACCTTCATTTACTCACTCAAAAGTTGTTTTAAACCTGAAGGAGTTTAAACCTATTTTGAAGAAGGTGAAAAACCAAACAGTTGCTGGTCTACAGTGACTTCCATAGTATTTTTTCCCCCTATACTGTTAAAGTCAATGTGGACCAGTAACTGTTTGGTTAGCCACATTCTTCAAAATATCTTCTTTTGTGTTCAGAACAAGAAAGAAATTAATACAGGGTTGGGAAAACGTGAGTGAGTAAATAATGACAGAATTACAATTTTAGGGTGAACTATCCCTTTAATTACAGTCGGCAGCATGTTTAGTACTGCCCTT
Source organism: Acrossocheilus fasciatus (assembly GCA_036784905.1). Taxonomy (NCBI): domain Eukaryota; kingdom Metazoa; phylum Chordata; class Actinopteri; order Cypriniformes; family Cyprinidae; genus Acrossocheilus; species Acrossocheilus fasciatus. The sequence goes on along the minus strand of CM071938.1, from coordinate 4,722,795 downwards.
TAAGACCTGCACGCATCTAATATACAGGCACGCATCCGTTTCTGTTTACTTTAATTTTAGACATAACCAACTGAGTCTATACATAAAAATTGTGTGTTTTGACAGTATTAGCACAAAACATAACTTAGTTCAGTAATCAGGCGCTGTTTGCCGGGCTTTTTAGAGCACGTGCTTTGGGTATGCTGAGAAAAGGCGCTTGTCAAAACAGCACGCTAATGAATTGTTTAACCAGTAAGTCTTTGAAGCAGATGCAGATAATGTACTTTTGTGATTGCGAATAAATGCGATGTCCCGTGAGAGTAACTCCACCGCTGAGTTAACACTGAATGTATGTGGCATTGTACAGTAGAGACGACGGCGCCAGAACTGCAGCTGATAGAATGCGCGCTGAAGTATGATACTACGAGATTTCTTCAAAAAAGCAGATCGTGGAGACATTTTTATAGTCCATGATCAAAAATCGTCATATCGAACACCCCTATCCATGGCAGAAATCACAGACCAGGGGCACCGGACCGCAAGGGCACTTTACCGTCGGACCTCAAAGGGGCAGGGGCTCGAGCCCCCCTGGCCCCCCCTTGTGCACGCCACTGTTCTGGTTATAAAAATTGCATTCAAAAGTATACTTTGCAAGAGTGTGTAAAATTCGGACCCTAGCTAAGATAATAGCCTATCTAATTGGTCAAGACACCAGATGGGATGTGTCCAGAAGCCGAGTTTAACAACATCAAATCTCCCCTTCTCGCCCTTCTCTCTTCTTTCTTCTTTTTGCCACCGCATTTTGACACTGTTTTTTAGCGCTCTTTGAGCGTGCTCTGGCCTACAGGCTAGTTGCTACTTAACCAGGCAAACCCTGTAGAGTCCCCCAGCACTCCGGCGTCCAGATGTGGCGGAGCGTCTGGCACCAGGCCTTTCAGCCAATTAATTCTTGAAATCTGGTGTGAGGCTACTGCCCATATGAGAGACCCTGCCGGGATCCCATATGTGTATTCCACGGTATGCTTATTAGAGCTGTGTTTCCCCTGGCAGACCACATTCTGCCATCTCTAGTGATGCAGCCTAAGTCATCTTAGAGACTTCTATGTGCAATAGGGCCCTACGGGATTACTTCACATATCTGAATGTCACTTAATCCCCTCTGGAAGGACACGCTTCCCAATGTTATCCTAGTCCTAGTGTTTAGGTTGCTCAAGGAACAACAGTAGTTGACCTTCTCTGTGTAGATCCCGGTCCTATCGTCTGCCTTACAGGAAGGATCAGGAGGCCTACACAGGGCACTGGAAGGGGCAAATCCTGTGGCGCTTTGGTAGGGATCCCAATTTCGTCGGAGTGACCGACTGAAAGGGGAATGTCTCGGTTACGTATGTAACCCTCGTTCCCTGAAGGACGGAATGAACACATGAACACACATATTCATACATTCACACGTTGCAGAAAGAGAGAAAGGATGAGTTTAGAGAATGAGATTGTGAAATCCCAAGTTTATAGCAATATGTGCTATTGCATAGACCTGAACAACCATCAGTCACTTATTTAACTCTCGCATTGAGTTTCTCAATGAGGCTAAAATTTATATTAAATGCACCAGCTCAGTTAGAATCTGGGAGGTTACTTCCTTGCGTTGCCTTTGTGTTACAGGGATTCCCTTTTGTCGCCGTCATTGCAGGAAAAGGGGTTTCCCAAGTTGCTGATAGGCTGGAAGTTCAGTAGTCTAAAAGTACCAGGCTTTTGAAGTGATATCTTGGGTGCTGGCTGAGGAGGCGGAGTTGGTCTGGTAGAAGTTTGAGGCGGTCACATGCTCGAGTTGAACTCGGAGACAAGGCGTGGCGGCAAAACTTAAACTGAGAACACAAAACTCGCAACGCAAAAGAAACTAAAATAAAAGAAAGAAAGGATATAACGAGACTAGGTGGTTTTTCTTCTCATCGTGGTGTTAAGGAACTCTATGGAGAATTAGGCGTAAGAATGCCGCAAGCCGACTCTGAGCCGGGCCTCTCAGTGTCACTACCCGATTGAAGTGAGAACACAGGAGGAATTCGGTTTAACACGTAGGCTATAAAACCTAGCAAACGTGTTAGGAGTCGCCCAACTCGCAGCTCTACAGATTGTCTGCTAGCGAGGCATCACGAGCCAGCGCCCAAGACGATGTGACACCCCTAGTGGAGTGAGCACGCAACCTGAGCAGGCAGGGCACACCTTGTGCTCCGTAGGTCAATGTGATGGCATCCACTATCCAGTGGGCCATCCTCTGCTTGGAGACAACCTTCCCCTTCTGCTGTCCTCCGAGAAACTTCCACTCGACTAACTGCAACGGTTCAAAGGTGGCAGTTTGTAGGGCTCTTAGCACCAATGCCAAATCCCAAGAGGGTAGGGAGGGAGGCCTAGGAGGATTTAACCTCCTGGCCCCCCTAAGAAACCTGACGACCAGATCGTGCTTCCCCACTGACCTCCCCTCTATGGGGTCGTGGTGGGCAGGAATAGCAGCAACGTACACCGTGGAGGGGGACAGCCTACGCTCCAACCCTTGTTGCAAAAAGGAAAGCACAGCTCTAATCACATCTCCGGGGGTCCTCACGGTGAGAGGAACACCATTCGACAAACAGGCTCCACTTCAGAGCATAGGCCCATCTTGTGGACAGTGCTTGTGCTGAAGCGATAGTGAGAGCTACCTAATGGGGCAGGTCACCTAAAACCTCCGCGTCCTGTCCAGGGACCACACATGGAGTTTCCACAAGTCTGGAATTGGCCTGGGAGGGAATGTCGCGAGGAGCATGAGTTCCGGGAACCAGGTCCTGTTGGGCCAATATGGAGCCACTAACAAGACCTGCTCCTCGTCCTCCCTGATCTTGCACAGTGTCTGTGCTAGCAGGCTCACTGGGGGGAACGCATATTTGTGCAGGCCCTGGGGTCAGCTGTGTGCCAGTGCATCCATGCCGAGCGTTGCCTCGGACAGGGAGTATAACCACTGGCAGTGGGTGGTTTCCGGAGATGCAAACAGGTCTACCTGAGCAACTTCGAACCGACTCAGCTGGACAGCCTGGGGATGGAGTCTCCATTCCCCAGGAAGTTCCACTCGAGACAGCTCGTCGGCCACCTGATTGAACACTTCTGGAATGTGGATGGCACGAAGAGACCTCAGATGCTTCTGACTCCAGAGGAGGAGGTGGCGGGCAAGTTGCGACATGCAATGGGAGCGCAAACGCCTTGCCGGTTGATATACGCAACGGTTGCAGTGTTGTCCGTATGGACCAGAACGTCCTTGCCCTGGAGGCGCCCTCTGACTCAGCTCAAGGCAAGGCATACTGCCAGCAGCTTGAGGCAATTTATATGCCAACGCAGTTGGGGACCCGTCCAAACCCCTGACACTGCGTGCCCGTTGTACGTGGCTCCCCAGCCAGTAGCCGAAGCATCCGTGAATACCACAGCATGCCTGGATACCTGCTCCAGGGGCACTCCTGCCCGAAGGAACGAGGGATCTGTCCACAGGCTGAAGGTTTTGCTGCAGGCCGATGTAATCTGAACCCGGTGAGTACCACGTCTCCTCTCCGCACGAGTTTTCTCTTTTCCCAGTTGACCCGAAGACCCAACTGGCTGAGGTGCCTGAGCACCAGGTCCCTGTGTGTGCACAACTGCTCTCGAGACTGTGCAAGTATGAGCCAGTTGTCGAGGTAGTTGAGGATGCGCACACCCCATTCTGTCAGGGGAACAAGGTCTGCCTCTGCGACTTTGGTGATGATGCGAGGCGAAAGGGACAGCTCAAAGGGCAGGACCTTGTACTGATATGCCCGACCCTTGAACATGAATCGCAGGAATGGCCTGTGTCGCAGGAGAATCGAGACATCCACACAAGCCCGATATTTTCGGCGGCTTGAGAAAGCATAGCCATCATTTTTGGGTCTGCCTCAGACAATGCTACCACACCCGTAGGGGGCAACGCAGCCGGGTTGTCATCCCCGGTGAAAGAGGGCTTGCCCTCCGATGCAGTGATCGACATCAGTATTCGTCAGAAGGGGCACCGAAGGAAACGCATGGTGCACCCCATCCAGCAAAGGGCCCAGCACGCTCCACCGGGCTTAGGGAAGCCCTCACCGTAATCCTCAAATCACCTCTGACTGCACCGGATCCAGCGGCGCCCCGGGAACGAACGCCGGATAGCAGCAGAGGCAGAGGAACTCCGGCATGTTTGACATAGCGGTGTCTATTACGCAACTCCGAGATGGTCATGTCCCCACAAGAAGAACATGAACCATCTACGAAAGCCTCCTCAGCGTGCTGAATGCCCAGACACGTGAGGCAGCAATCGTGACTGTCCTGAGGCACCAGGAAATGACCACACCCAGAAACGCATGGGTGATAAGACAATTTAAAAAAAAAAACATGATCATCCTTGTTAGAGAAATTGCTCTTTTAGAGAAATGCTATTTTAGTGCTGATGCACGCAGGAGAGCTGGCCACCACACACTCCTAATGTGGCTGTCAGCAGGAAGACGATCTTTCTCTCCTGTACAATGTGACCACTGCTGCTGCACCATAACGCCCGCCCTCGCTCGCAGAACACTCTTGTGGAAAGGGAGAGCATTAGCTTAAATCACTATCGCTCGGCTCCGAAGCGAAAGGATGAATTAATGCGGTGCACCTGCTGCCTCTTATACTCACGCTGTGGCAGCTGGATGCAATAATCGCATGCCAATGTCCATTGGCTCGTTTAGTAACACTCGAAGTGGACTGATCTCTCTGGCGAGATCGCAATTTTGTCGGTCATCCGACATGACTCGGAGTGACCGACTGAAAGGGGAACAAGTTGGTGTGCCCATTATTTTGCCCTGGAGAGGGTTTTATGTTTCCTGAAAATACTTGTTAATATTATTGCATAAGACCAGAACTTATTGACTTGCTCACACAGGGTATGACGATTTAATTTGTTCATTATTTGTTTGTTTGTTTGTTCGCTTAATGTGGCATTTGTTTTCCATCTTGTGGTGTTCCTAGTCAAAGATGACCAGTGCACAGAAAATTGATTTTAAATTTCTACTTATGATTTATTATTATATTAAATTTTGGATTTGATACTTTATAAAAAAAACAACAACAAAAAAACAGGTTTTCTATTTATTTATTTTTTTATTTTTTTATTTTTTGTAATTTATTGGTCATAGACCTCACTGATCTGAGCTTATGCCCCTCGGTTTTTGAGTGAACATTGCCAAAATTATCACAAAAGGTCATAGACTTAATTAATACTATGCAGTTTCAATGAGGCCTATGACCAATAAGTTATAAATAAATACAAAACTAGTGCAAATTAAAAGGAAACAAGTTAACAAAAAGATTGGTGATAATACAGCATAATGAGAGATTTGCAAGCAGATTTTAAAGGGGTCATATAATGCCATTTTTGTACAAGCTAATATGATTCTTTAGGGTCTAAATTGAAAGTTTGTAATATACTTTAATTAAAAATTCTCATTAGTATTGTAAGAAAACACACATTTTACCTGCTCAAAAACAGCTCTGTTTTCAGCACACCGTTTTAGTGCGTGTGTTTTTAAATGCTAGTGAGCTTTGCTCGCCCCGCCCCTCTGTTCTGTGGGGCGTTTTTGACACAACACACGTGGAGTGTTGCCTTGACAACAGTTGAGGGTATATTTTGAAGAATGGCAGTAAATATGTGATCAGATAACATAACTTATTCTGGCATAATATTGAAAAACATCAATTAGAGTATTTATAGTCTTGGATCATATGCATTTGCAGGATGTAAACAGTATTTTGCAGGTATTGTCTTACCATTAATTTTCATGCAGTTATAACTGTTTTTTATTTATTTAAATTTTTTTACATTACTTCTTAACAGACACCGTTATAAACCATCTACAAAAGTAAGCTTAGTGTAGTGTTATCATGTTAACTTTAATACCTGCGTACACAGTTTGTAATAACACAATAACCATAACGTTTTGTTCATTATAAACGTGGGATTATTAATTATATTGAGAACGTCGTAAATAGAAAACATGCATGTACCCTGAATGTAAACATTAGCCACATACATCGTGAAGCGTGCTAGCGATTTGCAAAGATTAATATAAAGATTAATATAAAGGTTAATTAAACGTTACACTCACTTCTTCTGGAGGTTCAGCAGGAACACGAATAGTTGGTACCGATCCTTTTTTCAGGAGCAGCTTCTTAGCAAAACCAGCTTTATACTGACCTTCATTTATAAAGCAGTCTGGTGAAAAATGATTCGCGGTTCGGACTTAGGAACATCAAAATGACTGCTGTGTTCATTATTGCACCCGAGAACAGAACACCACAATCGCTTAGACGCCATTCTGCTCATAGACAGCTCCAGCGTATATCAACAATGACGCGCGGACTATGATTGACAGCTCGCTCACGAGCAAGGGCGGATCTGTGTTGAAACACTGCTGTCAATCAACCATCGTGGGAGGGGCGTCCGACCGTGTGGCGTCACACGGTCGAACGGCTTGATTTGAGACCGGGTAAAACAAATAAGGAGATTAAAAAAAAAAAACACTGGATGGATTTTTATCATTTTATGATGGTTGTGTACAGGCACTGCTAACACACATTTCAGTACAATCAACTTGTAAAAGTGCATGTACCATTATATGACCCCTTTAAAAGCCCAGTCATTTTTGACAGGTAACACCAAATTAAGGAAAGAATTTTCAATTACTATCTGATCTTAATTTATAACTTGATTGATTAGCTTTTAATAATTGCATTCATTTAAAAATGCACATGTTTAAAGCCAATGTCTACTTGATGGACGTTCATTTACCAGACAGCTTTCAGTCAGCAGAGTGAATCCAAACACTTCAATAGCTTTCAGTGTGTCTATTTAACAATCAAATGCAGTGTTTTGTGGAGAGATATCCCTGCTGTTGTGCCTGGATATGTTTGGTGTGGGTGCTCTCACCCGAGATGCACTGACGTGGCTGTCAGGACTTCTGTGATGCAGATAACTAGTTGCTGATTGGGTGGTCATAGTTTGCCAGGCATCACAGTTTAGTCACAGCCAGAGTCGCGACTGTGCACAGAATGTCATGAGTTGTTTTTTTTTCCCTAAAGGTACTCGGCGAACTGGGACATTGGCCTTGCGTTTCAGCCTGAAGAAGACGAGGTGTAACGCCAAACAGCTGTGTGAATTTTCTTTCTCCACCCTGTAGCCACGTGTTTCTGCCTGGCCGCAGTCCAGCGAGCTGAATATGAGACACATAAGGTTTGCCATCACAGTGCATTTGTGCTTTGATTCTTATAGAGTATGCATGAAGTGCATTAGTTGTGTACCTTAGTTGTGTACTTTAATTCACCCTAAGTCTACTTAAAGAAATGAATAAATAAATACAGGGTTGCACACCATTCAGAAGGATGGATGGAATAATAGGTAGGTAGATGGATGGATGGATGGATGGGTAGATGTACAGACAGATAGAATAATGGATGGGAGAATTGAGAAGGATAGAATTGAAGGCTAGTTCTTCAGTTCTGAATTTTGCACAACCCTGGTTCATTTGGCTTTTGGCTGCCTACAATACAAGTCTGGTCCACATTGTAGCAGATTCAGGTCAAGAATCGACCATGCACAAAGCAAAATAACTAAGCACTATTTGGCATGAATACATTAATACTAAATCCCACCGTCACAAGGCACATGATAGATGACATTTCCAACCCAAATGACCTTAATTGACACATCTGTATCAGTCAGACGCATCTCTCTCATTACTGGTACTGTAGCTGCCCATGCAATAACGCTGATTGTTTCCAATAAATATAAAACTTGAGGCCTTCACCCTTGATAATTGATTAAGGTATTTTCAAATGGATTGGTTACACTATAACACTGTGTAGCAGTATAAAAATAGACTGTGCATTCAGCAGCACACACAATTTATATCCAGAGTCGAAATGGGAAGACAGAACCTGTCTTTTTTGTCGGCATATTGACAGACACACAGGATATGCCCCTTTGCCCTCATCTTTGCGCTGTATGTAGTTCTTCAGGCAGTTTGTCTGTGCCGTCTACATCTTCCATCAATAAAGCCCTAATTAAATTTTACACCATCAGATAACCTCCAAATATCTCAGCAGCTAACGCAAACCCATCAATCTAGCTGCCATCCCTGGCTGGATATTACTAAAAGAGACACCAGAACTTTGTTTAAAGGTAATCTGGGCCTGCTTCTCAGGTGAAGGTCAGTGGAAGGTTTGAGTGGAAATATTGGGGTGGAGCGGTTACGGCTAGATGAGCAATAAATAACGGGGAAAAATAATGCAAGACAGTCGTCAGTAGTATGGGTTGAATCAATGTGCCTTTTCATGCACCGCTGTTTTTAACAGCTCACCAGCTGCATAAATTTTCTTCCCCCTAATGAATCTTTATTGTTTTCAAGCTGTAAAACTCTTCGGCATTGAACACTAGCACTCGCACACATTCTAGCTGAATTCACTAAATAGTTGCACCACTTTAGTGAATAGTATTTCAGCACAACACACTTATTGACATATAATGCAGTCCACTTTAAAAGACACAATGTGCACAAGTATAGTCCTGTTATTAGGTCTGCATGATTAATCCAAATACAAGTGAAATCGCAATATGGCATATAGTGTAATTAAACAAATGTAAATGCTGTAATTTAATGAAATGAATATGTGTATTTCAACGTGCATTTGGGAACACAACAGGGGTCAATCAATCAATAATAATTATTATTATTATTATTGGTATTATTATTATCAAATATAATTATTTTTATTCTACAGTGGAATATCATAATAGTAATAATTTTATAGTCATATTGATATAATCAGAATTTTTTGGGCCAAATTGTGCAGTCATACAAATAAGCACAGCAAATCACAATTACAATTTTTATCAGAAAATTTGCAATTCGATCCCCCCCCCCCCCCAAATTGCTCCCCACAGCCTACCTGTGATGAACTTAAATTGTCAATGCATTTTTTTTCCCATTACAAACACGCTTTTTCCAATGCAAATGAGGCTTGTTCAAGAATGCGCTAGATTCAAATCAGTGCTGTTTTCCTGTTGCAGTTATTAGACTATTACTGTCCACAATTAAAGAGGGACATTTGTGTGCATGCCTTGTTTCTTTTGTCTCACTTATACACACAATTTATACATTTGCAACCAATTTCCTATATGCAAATTGCGGTCAGCATGTTTGCGTCATATGCAAATAAACATCTCTTCTGTATCTCAGTGTGGAACTTCACAGAGCATCAGATGCACAGAACAATAAGGATTTATGCGGAAGAGGGAATACTTGGTTCTTTTTCAGCCCACACACCGCTTTGCTAGAGGAACCACCCGCGGTTTACAGTCGGTATTAAACCGTAGCCGCTTACATAGGTGAGAGAGAGCGAAAGACTGATGTTTTCTAATTCTAATTCGTCTGCTCCCACCATAAAACACAACACAATACCTCCAGAAGCCAAAAGCCGCACCGTAGGCGTCATCTCTCCTTCTCCATTTCCTTTCCATTTTTATTTCCCTCCAGAATGCTTAATCGAAGTATTACATTTGTGCTTCCCTCACTCTCCAGTCTATTATTGTGCTATAATCACATATTTCACATAAACCCGCCCCGAAATGGCCAGTAAACACAACAAACTGGGGTTTTGTCTAAATGAATGATTCCTGGTCAGAATAAGCTGCAATATGGAGCATTTAGTCAAGAGAATGCCAGCATGTCACCTACACCCTATAACGATCCCTTTTTATCCCTCCATTCCCTCCTGGCCATCGTGATAGCATCTGCTGCAATGCATGATCAATATGTTTGGTTTATAAATGGCGGCACGGCGCAGGGCCCAGCTCTGACAGCGACTGCGCCCATAATATATGTGCAGCTCGGAGGGGGCGTCTGATCCTGTACAGTCGTGAGTGGATGTGGAGTGGATGGAGTAGGCCTATAGCGAGACGAGCAGTGTCAGCTATCACTTAGCCACTTAATCAGGCCCACCTTCCCGTCATCCAGAAAGGTATGGACTGGTCGAGAGGAAGAAAAACGGCAGCCGGGTTGCAGCAGCTTCACTTGCTCTGCCTTAAGGAAGCTTGCCAGTGACAGATTGGTGACATTTAAAGATGTGCTCGCTGGAAACAGAGAGCTTCCCTTCCTGTGATGGGAGATTTGGGTTCACTCACAATCCTAGCGGTAATCCACGATCCTGTGTGCGGGAATGTTAGTGAACACAATACTATAGTCTGAAAGAAAGACTTTTACATGGGGAAGTTACAAGCATGAGGTAGGGCCCTATGATTTCCGCGATGCGGAAAATGCGGATGGAATCGAGGAAAGTCGTGGAATGTCAAAGTTTGGATGAAGTAAGCAAAAGTACGTAGACACTTCAATCAAATCGCAATATGGACTTGTATCTGTAAATATCAAGCCGCAAAAAAAGCATTTAAAATATGAATTGTTCATGTTCTGCATGTCTTGGTGTGAATGAATGGCGAAGATATGTGGTTTTGTTTACTACTCGTACTGAAGCGCAAGTGAGGCTCGCAGTGATTTCCTGTAGCTCAAATAGTAGAGCATGGCGCTAGCAACGCCAAGATCATGGGTTCGATTCCCAGGGAAAGCAAGAGCTGATAAAATGTAAACACTGTAACTTGAATGCAATGTAAGTCGCTTTGGATAAAAGCGTCTGCTAAATGCATAAATGTAAATGTAAAATGATTTCAGTGTCTGCTGTGTTACTAAATGAGGACATAAATACATGAACAGCATCTCCATAACTGCTCTAAGAGTCACTTCCTGAGTATTTTACTGTTTCATTTGAGTAAAACTAGCATCATATACACACAGAAATGTAAAAGTCTGCATGGCAACCCGTCAAAATAAAAGCTGGGTTTAACTTGAAGACACTGTGACATAAATAAATGACTGTAATTCAGTAGAATAGTAATACTGCTACTACTGCTGTTGAAAATCCAATTTATTGGCCAAAAAAAAAAAAAAAAAAAAAAAAAAAAAAATATATATATATATATATATATATATATATATATATATATATATTTATTTTTTTTATTTTTTTTTTATTATTATTTATGCCTTCATTTTGGTAACCTGTAATATATATATATATATATATATATATATATATATATATATATATATATATATATATATATATATATATATATATATATATATATATATATATATATGTGTGTGTGTATATGTATATGTATATGTGTCATGCCCCTGGACTGTTTTGTTGTGTTTTTGCTCCTCATGTGTTTTCCTGTGACCCAGTTTCTTCCCAGTCTGATTGTGTTAATTTGATTCCAGGTGTGTCTCCTTTAGTTCTCTGATTGTCCTGTCTTTAAAACCCCCAGTCCTTTCAGTTAGTGTTTGTCGTTCTTTGAGTGTCTTACCTGTGATCTGTGTTCCTGTCTGGAGAATAAAACTAATGTATAGCTAATTTCTCATCTCCTCGTTCCTGGTTCCCGTGCCTCCCGTACCCGTGACAATATATGTATATGTATGTGTATATATATATGTATGTGTATATATATATGTATGTGTATATGTATATATGTATATATATATATTATTTTTTTTTGCATATATATTTTTTTGTTTTGTTTTGTTTTGTTTGTTTGTTTGTTTGTTTGTTTAATGCATTCAAATAATTAGACGAGCTAAAAGAGACCAACATAAGGTGTGAAAAAATCATAGGACCCTTATTTATTAAATAAAATAATGAAACATATATTAGACATGCTTTTTAATTAATTAAAGTTCAATTTAACCATTAAATGTGGTCCAGGAAAAAAAAAAAATACGGAACTTGGAAAAAATTCCATGTACTTCTTAATAGTGTGATGTGATGGCACGCTTCAAATATTATTTTCATCCAATTTAGGAATAAATGTGAAAAGCTTCAATGGAACATCAAAATGACCTGAAAATCATGCATTCTGTAAAAGTTGAAGTGACACAGTGGGCACACACAGTATTTGAACATATAAGCCACATACACTGGAATGAATGAATGAAAAAAATAAAAAAATAAACAAAGAATCAATGAATGAATGAATAAACAAACAAGCTAACCAAACAAACAAACAAGCAAGCAAGCAAACAAACAAACACATTTCACAAAACTGTGTGGTGCACTTGTCCACCTTATACATTGAATAAATGTTATTACTTCAAAGGAAGACCAGAAATAAAAATATGAATAAACAAATGTATATTATGCCAGGACAATAATTCAAATGATTGACAAATGATACATGTAACAGCAACATCAACAACAAGTGTTTATTTTTTATTTTTTTTAATGTGTTTTTCCACTATATTTTTCAGTACCTCTTGCTAGACAGTGTGTGGGTTAAGAAAGATAGCGAATACATCAAGAGGTCTGTTTGATGTGCGTTTTATCTGGTAGATGTAATTTCCTCAACTTCAAGATTACTAAAACGCTCCGGTCTAATTTTTGAGCAACATTTTCATGACTGACAACAGTGATTCCACACCAAGTCGTACATGGACACTAACATCACCGCCTGGAAAGATTTTGATTTTACTTTGTTAAACCTATACAAAAATATGAGGACTTTATTGTGAAGCCATCAAAATGATTAAATAGTGGCTTAATCACAAACTTTTCTAAAGAAAGCAAACAAGATCATTATGCATAAGTGTTAAGTTCAGCAATGTACATGTGCATATAAATGCATACATATTTGCATAGAAGTAAACACTATGACATCTTCACAAAGATTTTTGATCAAGATTAAACCAATATAATGGTATAAATGTTTTTTAAGTAAATTGTAAATAAAAAAAACAAAACAAAAAAAAAAACATTGCAGTACTTTTTAAATTGCTATTGCAGTCTTTATACTTCAAAATTGCATGTTTTATTAAGTGCATTACTTGTTTATTTTTTGTAATTTATTGTTAAATTTACAATCAGTTTTTGAGTGAAAATTGTTTCCTTTTTCAGTGTATATTTCTCAAAATGCTTCATGTTTATCAGAAGTTTGTACTCAAATATGACACTTCAAATATGACACTTTAAATATAACGTGATGCTTTATAGGACACGCTCATTTACAAATGTACATGCACATTTAACTGTGTTCGTACATGACCTTTCCTCTAGCAACTTTTGAACCACTGTGCTTTGTTTATATTGTTCTGTCCTGATCTATTATGCCTCATTTGCCACTTTGGAGAGTGTAAAATCAAAGTGACCTTTAATATTTCATACTTTGAGCAGGGCTGCCATTTACTTTAGATCATCTTCAGTCCCAGAGATCTGAAGACACAGGCACTTTCTACTGTTGTTGCTGGTCATGGTAAATTCAGTAAATACATTTTAATGAGGAATAATATGACATTCATTTATTGTGGGGCACTGGAGGTTTAAGCATATTTCAAAGGGACATATCATGCAAAACTGGATTTTCCTTGCTCTTTTGAAATAAGAGAACTTAAGACAGCTAAAAGCTCCTTCCCTGAGTCCAGCAAGACCACTGAATGAAAGTAAGCTGAAAAAAACAAAAAAAAAACAGCTGTTAAAACAGCCTTTATGGCTGTGATGCCAAATCCAAGGAGGTCCACAAGATGTCATGTCAAAGCTGACGGCACCTAACACAATTCCAGATCATACACTATAGTGACTATCTAGAGCTGTGACGTCAATAACACACAAAGAAAAATACAAGTCCAACTAGTGATTCTGTGAGTCTCCAATCCATTCCATTCCATAAAATAGTTTGCTAACTATATTTTATGAATAAAATTACACATTATCAGAATGTACAGCTAAAAATATAAGCCAATTCCATGATTGAATAAGCCTACATTAATATATATATATATATATATATATATATATATATATATATATATATATATATATATATATATATATATATATATATATATATATATATATATAATAATTTAATGTTATCAGAATATACAACTAAAAATACATATACCTGTGTATATGTGTGTGTGTGTGTGTGTGTGTGTGTGTTTTCTAAATATATATATTTTACTTCCAAAACATTTTATTATCAGAATACACATCTACGTTTGTACATTTGAGTACTTTTAAAAAGGTGCCAGTGAAAGAAACATTATAATTTAGTTACATCATCTACCAGCACGGAAAGTTAGCAAACATGGGTCATTTTTTTTAAGTTACAATTTAAAAAAAAAATATATATATATATATATATAGTTAGTTAGTTAGTTATTCAATCAGATGACACACAAGTCAAAATGTATTTTCTGTGACCATGCATATACATCCTTCAAATGCTGCTTACATCTATTCTGCATCAGTATTGGAAGCCACACATCATATAAGCTTCCCACTTGAAATGTTGTGTTTGTTCCCAACACCAGCGCCTACACGCATACTGTCTGGCACATCGTCAGGACAAACGACATCATGCAAATGATAGGAATATGACGGATAATCATAACAGACAAGTGCCTCGGGGGATCCATGACAGATGTCAGTGTTTGATTGTAAATGCCAGCCCTCTAAAATAATAATAAAAAAAAAAGAAAAAAAAAAAAGAAATAAATAATTGGCCAGCATCACGCCGAGCTTTCCGATACCCAATCTAAACAACTACGTGTATCACCTCATCACAGCTCATGTCCATCCCATCATGCATTTGCCCACTGAAGAAATAGAGGTGCTCAGGCCTGTTGAAAGATGCATGAAATTGGCCATCAGTGTCCTCTGAAGAGATTTTAAAGGATTCAGGCCAAAAGTGATTGTTTTCTGCTGGGTGTGTTTATCTGTTTATGTGTGCATGTGTTGAGGAATAAGATTCATTTCAGCTCTCAAATGAATTTCTCTGAAAAGAATATAGAGAGGGAGAGCGGTCACATCAGGACACTGACGGGTCGCTTAGGTCAGATTACAGTGCTGAATAACACTGAATGGTTAAGGAAGATAACACAAATCCTTGAGATGCACAGTGATTGCTTATGTGACCTGCAGTGACATGTGACACAGACAAAAGAGACGTATTACTGCTGCTTGCTAAAGCACACAACACTTGTAGTACTGCATGCACACAGGAATAGATTTTTTATATATAATATAATATATACACACGTGGTCAGAATTGTTGGTACCCATGGCAAATATGATCAAAGCCGGCTGTGAAAATAAATATGCATTGTTAACCCTTTTGATCTTTTATTTAAAAAAAAAAAAAAAATCACAAAAATCTAACCTTTCATTGGAGCATAAGAATTTTAAATGGGGGGAAATATCATTATGAAATAATTGTTTTTTTCTCTAATACACACTGGACACAATTAACAGTACCCATTTATTCAATACTTTTTGAAACCTCCATTTGCCAAAATAACAGCTCTGAGTTTTCTCCTATAATGCCTGACGAGGTTAGAGACACCTGACAAGAGATCAGAGACCATTGCTTCATCCAGAATCACTCCAGACCCTTTAGATTCACAGCTCCATGTTGGTGCTTCTCTTCAGTTCATCACTCATTTTCTACAGGGTTCAGGTCAGGGAACTGAAGTGGCCAGCAGAAGCTTGCTTTTGACCTATTTTTGTGTTTTTGAGGTTTGTGTTTGGATTATTGTACGGCTGGAAGATCCAAACATGGCCCATTATAAGATTTTTAACAGAGACAGTCACTTTTCGATTTTTTATCTGTTGGTATTTGATAGAATCCATGATGCCATGCGTCTAAACAAGATGTCCAGGACCTTCCGCATAAATATAGGCCCACAACATTAAAAATAAAGCAGTATTTTTAATTGTACACATGGGGTACTTTTTATCCCTGTGTTCACCAAACCCATCTTGAGTGCTTGCTGCTACAAAGCTAAATTTTTAGTTTCATCTGACCATAGAAGCCAGTCCCAATTGAAGTTCCAGTCGTGTCTGATAACTGAATATGCTGATGATTGTTTTTGGATGAGAGCTTGTTTTTTTTTTTTTTTTTTTCTTGAAACCCTCCCAAACAACATGTGATGTAGATGCTGTTTGATATATATTTTTAAGGTTTTCTGACCCTGAGACTCAACTATTTTCTGCAATTCTCCAGCTGTGGTCCTTGGAGGGTCTTTAGCCACTCAAACTTTCCTCCTCACCATGTATTAGGACGATATAGACACACGTCCTCTTCCAGGCAGTTTCGTAACATTTTCTGTTGACTGGAAATTCTTAATCATTGCCCTGATGGTGGAAATGGGAATTTTCACTGCTCTAGCTCTTTTCTTAAAGTCACTTTCTAATTTGTGAAGCTCAATTATCTGTTGCTGCACATCAGAAATATATTCTTTGTTTTTTCTCATAGTGATGGATGATTAAAGGGATAGTTCACACAAAAATGAAAATTTGATGTTTATCTGCTTACCCCCAGGGCATCCAAGATGTAGGTGACTTTTAACTCAAACCGCTGCAGTCTATCAGTCCTATAATGCAAGTCATTAGGCACACAATCTTTGAGAGAAAAAAAAAAAAACATGCACAGACAAATCCAAATTAAACCCTGCAGCTCGTGACAATACATTGATGTCCTAAAACACGAAACGATCGGTTTGTGCAAGAAACTGAACAGTACTTTTATCATTTTTTACCTCTAATACAGCACTATGTCCAACCGCCCTGAGTGTGTGCACGGCATCCGGTGCGTGACGTCTGTATGTGCTCTGGCGTAGTTTACACATGCGCTGGAAGCGATCTGTCACGCATATACATCACTCATTGTTTACACAGTGCACAGAGATTGTGGGTAGGACGGCTAATCAAAATGGTAATTACTTGCACTTATCCTGATTGTTCAAACCGACTTAAACCTAAAAGATTACATTTTCTCACGCGAACTCATCTGGGAGTGTTGACTTTTCACATATTCCCAACTTCTGAGCCTGCTCGCTCGAAGTTATGGTTGCTTGCTCTTCGGCCGGATGTCAACACACCCATCGGATGTCGTGCACTCACTCAGGGCAGTTGGACATAGTGGTTATTAGAGGTAAAAAATTATAAAAAATACTGTTCAGTTTCTCACACAAACCGATCGTTTCGTGTCTTAGGACATCAATGTATCGTCACAAGCCCATTGACTTGCATTATAGGACTGACAGACTGCAACGGTTTGAATTCAAAATCTTTGTTTGTGTTCTACTGAAGAAACAAAATCACCTACATCTTGGATGCCCTGGGGGTAAGCAGGTAAACATCAAATTTTCATTTCTGGGTGAACTATCCTTTTAAGGAAATTTGGGCTTTGTTTTCCCTGAATTCCCTCCTATTTATATTTCTGTGAACCAGGAAGCCATGGCTGGATAATTTCATGTTCATAATCACCCTGGAGTGCTCAAAATTGTAAATATGAATGGGAATATACCTCACAGATATTTTACTCATAAGAATATCTAGGGGTAACTGTGCCCAACATGTATTTGAAAAACAACAACAACAACAACAACAAAAACATTTATTTCATGATTTTGATTTACCCCCATTTTCAATTGTTTTAGTTCAATGAAAGGTTAGATTTTTGTGATTTGTTTTAAATCAAAGATCAAAAGGATTAATAATGCAGGTTTATTTTCACAGCCTTCTTCGATCACATTTACCATGGGTACCAACAATTCTGACCACGTGTGTAACACAGTAGATTGTAATTAATTATACTTCATACGTCTTTTATTGTTTTTAAAAGACATAATATGTTTTTGTTAAAACAAAAAAGTAAAAACAGTAATATTGTGAAATTATATTAGTTTAAAATATTTTTGTAACATAATAAAGGTGTTTACTGTTACTTTTGATCAAGTTAAAGCATACTTGCTGGATAAATGTATTTTAATTATTTCCTCAAAGAAAAAAAAATCATACTGACCTTTCGAACAATATAATATAATATAATACAACCCGGATACTGGAAATGTTGGGACGTTTTTTTAAAATTTGAATAAAATTAAAACTAAAAGAATTTCAAATCACATGAGCCAATATTTTATTCACAGTAGAACATAACACATTTAAACTGAGAAATTTTACACGTTTATGCACAAAATGAGCTCATTTCAAATTTGATGCCTGCTACAGGTCTCAAAATAGTTGGAAGAATAGAATAGAATAGAATAGAATAGAATAGAATAGAATAGCATAGCATAGAATAGAATAGAATAGAATAGAATAGAATAACAATTAACAGCTATACAATTAAGAGCTATACATACTGTTACACAATTTATTTTACAATGCACTTTATACATCAATTTAAAATTAACCATTTTATACATGTGAAATTAGCCCAGTAATCTAGTCATTATGAGTTCACTCTTGGTTTGTGCTCTGTTAAAATTAAATAGTTAGTCTGTTTAACCCAACATGTGCTCACGACAAAATTTATCAGCACCTTGTTGCAAGTATGATTATTTTTAACCCAGTTATTTCTAGACTGATACTCACACAGAACATAACTAAAAATGGGAGCAACCTCTGAGAAGCACCTTTTTTAAATTGGAAGTTGGTTGTCAAAATTAGCAACCACTGGGACAAGTTGTGAGCCCAGCTTTGATATGGCAGCCAGCAAGTTTGAAACATGCAAGCACCACTAATATTGTGTACAGAACATTCAAAATCTAGTACAGCTTTTGAAAACGTAGTCTATATGCACATGTGGGTTTTTCAGCTGACAAATATAATGGATGCTTGTTGATTGTGAGAGTATTTAAATGTTCAGTGTCATGCAGGTGTGGAAAAAGCCATCCAGCTGGGTCTGGACAATAATTGCCTGGTCTAGACGGAAAACACTTTCATTGTGCATTTCAAGTGTTTTAGCAGTTTGCAAGCGTGCAGGGTCCAGCTAGTTGTCTGGAAAAAGTCCAGTGAATGTAATTCTAGACAAAGCAAACCACGATCAAACTTCTAAATGATCAACATGATAAACGAAGCTGTCCTCTGACTAACTCAGCCTCGTTGGCACAAGGTTCTTGTGATCATCATGACAATATGCAGTCAGATTTGGCAGACACGAGCTGTTTAGCTCGGCCAGATGATGACAAATGGAATAGCATGACCTTGCGAGACAGTTATGGAGGATAACTGACTGGTGGAAAGAGTCCCACTCAAATGGAATTAGCCGTGATTGAAGTGCCATGGAAACAGATGTGCTAAGTTCAGTCATGCCTTATCAGCACATAACTCAATGTGTCAGTCTAGCCGTGACGCGCGCTACTGCAAGTGTGTTCACGTCTCTTGATTGATTATTTTCTCATTCTCTTCATGATCATCTAGTGTGACCCTCGCTTTATACCGTGAGCCTCAGGGTTGTGCGTCACCTAAAAACCAAACAAGGTCTTTGGTTTAACTGTTGATACTGTGTTTTTTTCTGGGGAAAAAAAAAAATAGCAGCGTGACCTTCATAGGAATGACGGAGTGTATGGATAGAAAAGAAACAAAAAAAAACTCTTTAATACAAAAAGCAAAAAATGGAGATCTACTGAAGAGTTTTGCATTGCCTCGCGCTTCTCAGATTTTTCTGAAGAGATCTAAGAAATATCACAGAACGAGCTTAGATTTGTAAAAGACACCAAAGTCTGCACTCAGATGTTTGAGATCTAAATACAAACTCTTAAATTTCTCATCAAATTTCTCCTAGATCAGCTAAACTCATTTCACAGCTCTATTTATTGTATGTCAACTAGGGGTGTGCTCGAAGCCGAATAACTTATTCGGAAAGGCACGGGCTTCAAAAACAAATAACGGATAACGAATAATTCTGTCCGAATATTCGGCTGAGGCTGGCGCAGTTTCGTGTTTGCTGGATAACAGGTGAGCCAGGGGATCAGCGCAATAGTTTACACAAACCTCTAAAGTCATGCAATAATGAGTGTGTGAAGTGAATTAATGTAAACTTTGTAAATGATGAGAGCGTAAATTAAACAACCATGTTGCTGTTGCCTCTCCGTGCATCTCTCAGAAATCAGAGCTTGGCAAGAGTAATATCAACTAAAATAATACATCATACACGTTCTACTTGTTGTGTATATTTAAAAGGCAATCATTTAAACCTTGTACGATAGGATACACGAATGAATGCAATAAGCACAGAGCGATCGCCAATCATACAGCCTCATTCGTATCTGTGTCTCTCAAACCAGCTCTCTCTCAAGAGTAGGCTAATAATCAACTTAGATACAGATAGCTTCTGATTAGCTTTTTCCAGCAAAACCATTACAAAATTCCTTTTTGTAGTGTGTTTTGGGCATTTAATATCCCACCAATAGAATCCATCACATACCAGTAGACACCATTATAGTTTCCATTAACACCAATACAATTTCCATTATAACCATTAAAACCATTGCATTTTCTATTGTGTTTTGGGCAGGGTTCTATTGTTTTTTTTTTTTTTAGCAGGGTTGTTTAGTGAAGTTTAAAAAAAGACTCCTTTAAAGAGTTCTGCGTAATGAAAATGCACGTGCGCCTCAAATTAATCTAATTCAATTGTGTTCAAATGATCACTAAACATTTGTCATGAAATCGCTCTGCTTGTATGATACTTTCCTTTTTTTTTTAAATATAATTATTAATTATATAAATACTAAATTAGAACACTAAATAGGGCAAATTGTCGGAACACAAATACTTTTCCATACTCTGTTCTCTTTTTTCCAAACTTTTCCAGACCTGGAAATTACTTAATTGCTAAGTGAAATACCTTTCCAAATTGCGCAGGAACCGGTGAACCAAAGTAAATAATGTTGTTTTACATAAACCTCTAAAATTACAAAGCAGTTACAAATGTGTGAAGTAAATGAGTGTATAAAATAGCAGTGTTGCAGTTGACTTTTTTCGAGTAATTTCCTGGAAATTACTTAAATCAATTTCCATATTTCTAAACTGCGTAGGAACCCTTACTGTTTTAATTAGAAGATATTTAAATATTTATTTATCGGATCAGGAAAAGTCCCCAAGCTGGGACTCGAACTCGCGTCACCCGAGGCCCAACCGCACGTCATCTGGAAGCACTGGGTACAAGGGTATCGGCGCCGATTGTTATAAGATATTTAAATAAATGTTATAATTAATAATAAATAAATAAATAAATAAAACAAATATTTTATTTAAACAGGGCATATTTGTTCAGTGATACAACGAAAAAAAGTTCCGGCTCAAGCTCCGCCTACTTCTGAATACAGATACAGATACAAATACATATACAAATACTGGCTTCACTGCACACCACTAATGTCTAAAGTGAACAATTGAATGTGTGTGTGTGTGTGTGTGTGTGTGTGTTTTATAATATATATATAGCCAAATTAAGTAACTGTTGGTGACAAACTTGATAAACAAAACATAAATTAAAAATATAAATTTATGAATTCTTTATTTTAACTGTAGATAATAGTTATGTATTTTTTTATTTTGTATTATTTTATATTTTTGATATGTATATATGTATATCTACAAACATATACAAAACATAACTGGCAACTATATTTTTATTCTTATTTTATTTTTAGATATTCATGTTATATTTATATTTATATATTTATATTTGTACTTATTTTATTTGTATACATTGTTATTTATATTTTTATTTAATATTTAAGAAATCAAAATAGACAGAAATTATACAATTGTTGCCAGCAAACGTAATAAACTTACACACAAAATAACTAAGAACTCCTCAGTCTCCTGATCTCTCTCAACCTCTGAGCAATACAATTTTCATCTGAGATATAATCATAATGGATATTGTTGTTAATATGCTATTATGTTTGATAGCATTATATTCGAGATTCATTAGAGCATGCAGGGAAAACATGGTTAATTTACATCAAATGCTTCTTTCTGAATGTGAACAAGGCATAAAATGCCCCATGTTTGTGTGTTTTTTTTTCTTTTTTTTCCCTAAATGAATTTCGGCACGGGGAGCCGTGAGAGCACAGACGTGATGCAGAAAGACATGGCGAGTTTGCTGTCCTGTGTGTGCAGCCCTCAGAAGCCCAACAGGCCTGGGAGGAGTCAACACTGTGGGAGCCGTTTGATGGAATAACACTTAATGGGAAGGGAAGCTATCTCAAAATTTTGCCTGGAAAAAAAACAAAAAGAAGAAGTTGATTATGTTTCCTCTTTTTAGGACGACATCATCTGTCTAAAATGTCGGTAGCACTTAAAGTCAGGCGTATAATAGCTGGCGATGTATTATTCAGGACGCTCGGTGTTCACAGGGCTGGATGTGGCTGTATAAATTAGCCGAGGAATGGAATGTCTTACAGGTGCTGTAGAAGAGCGAGCTCGAGCAACATGCCCACGCTCTGACACAACACTGAGGCTGTTGCCTGGGCAAATACATTTTTATGATGGATTAAAGAAGCTTGTTGTATTTTAAATGCACATGAAAGGATGGCATTTAAATAGATTTCCTCTTTTGTAACTTCCCTGTCTTAATGTCACTTTACCTAATAATGTCACGTTATCTAATACTATCGCATTTTAATAGATATCTAAAATTAATAGATAGTAGATAACAGATAATTTAAACACTTGCTGGTGACAAACAAAAACAAAATATAATGGACCTATATAATTTATTCTTATTTCATTTTATGTTTGGAAATCTTATACTATATATTTTATTTTTTAATGTTTTTGCAAGATAGCAAAACAAACAAAAAAACAAAAACAAACAAACATGATAATATCACATTACATTTTTTTTTTTATTTTATAATAAAAAAGGTAGTAAACTGACAACACTGACAGCCACTCATATATATATATATATATATATATATATATATAATATTATTATTATTATTATTATTATTATTATTATTATTATTATTATTATTATTATTATTTTAGACAACAGTTCTTTCTGGTCCTCGAATCTGATTGGATGATAAGAGTGTTGATATTAGAGTCCAACAGAACTCCAACAGCCGTTTCACCGTTTGTATCACTTGGCTTGCTAAAGCTGCTGTATTTCTCACAGCGAATGTCATGGCGGATGCCCAAATCCACTATAATTTTAAAAATACTGTTTTGTGTCACAGAATGTAGTTTCAAGAGGTTTTTTTAGGCAAGAATGTACTTGTTTGGACTTATACAGGCCTATCAACTTTATTTCATGTTTTTCATCATTCATGCAAAAGTACAAAACAAGATGCTCTAGAGTTGCAGTTTCAGAGATTTGGAGACTTTCTGGATATTCCTTGGGAAAAATGAACATACACACAGTAAACCAGACATAAAAGGCACAACTGTTGACATACAGTAAGAGTACAAAGCTATACACGTTTAGATAATTTAGTCTGGGATAATTTGATTCATACATTAATCTCTGACTTTGGATTGTGGACATATTGAGATCTCTTCAGAAACAAATGAGGAGAGTCATGAGATCGCTGCAGTCTTCTTCACAGCAGAACAAGTAAAAAAAGGGGAAAACTCACCTGTCTTTTACCTTTAGAAGTTTTAGCCAGTAATAGTTCTTCATGATTTCTGCTTATGTTCTATCATTGCATTGTTTTTCAATACAAAGGCTTATAAATGCATCCCTCTCTGATTGAGCTGCCGGCAGCTTTTGGTTGGCATCTGTATGGGCACAGTTTTGGGCACATTTTGTACCATGGGCAGGTGTGAAACATGTTTTCTGTGGGCTGCAGGATGCCATGGAGGTGTTGCTGTATTCATTCTGACTGACAGCCTAGTCAGAACACTGTGCCGACATTGACTAATAACAGCCTTTCCCTCAAAAATGACAAAAAAACATTATTTTTAATTAGTATATTGCATAATGAAAATATCAACAAAATACAGTCATTAAACCCTTTATGCAAAATAAAATAAAACAGAATGAAGTATAAAATCAAATATTATTTTATTTTACATTTTATTATAATTTATATTTTTAATAATATTTGTGCTCACAATTTGCTCCATATTTATTATCCCTATGTCAAAAAAAAAAGAAAGAAAGAAAGAGAGAAAGAAAGAAAGAAAGAAAGAAAGAAAGAAAGAAAGAAAGAAAGAAAGAAAGAAAGAAAGAAAGAAAGAAAGAAAACAGTTCTGTATTCCCTTTGGATTTATGCATTTACTGAGAAAATTAACATGACAGTCATGTATGAATTTCTGACAAATTATGCCAATTAGCACAAAGTCACAAGTCTTGCAATTTCAAACATAATTGCACCTGATTTGAAAAAAAAAAAAAAAAAAAGTTTTGCAAATTAAATTAAGCATTGCTGTTTTAAATGAATTAATTTACTTTTAGTCTAGAGCAGCTATTATTTTGTCACTTCATGGTGTCTAAAGGGAAAATTGACATAAAAATACATTTACTGTCATAATTTAATTTATAATATTGTTTATATTATACTTGCATAACTTTTGTCATCATTTACATTTTGTATGTAAAACATGTTTTGCATGTAAACAAGTTTATGTTTCATATTTTTGTTTATCTTAAAATATTATTTTATATTATTGTATAAAAATAATGTGCGTGTGTGTGTGTGTATATATATATATATATATATATATATATATATATATATATATATATATATATATATATATATATATGTATATATGTATATATACACATATCCAAGGGGAAAAAGTTATAGCATACACAACAAGTAAATTATGAGAACGGCCTATTTAGTTGCTGTAATATTTAACATCAATGTAAATATGCATTGCTGCTTCTAATGTATTGACAAATGATGTGACAAAACACATCAAATGTGCATCTTGCTTTGATTCAACAGAACGGCTCAAGCAGACGAAGTCTTCTGCTGACAAACGCAGTCAGCGAGCTGCTCGGCAGTCGGGTTTGTTTGCTGTGTGCAAATACGACGTGCAAGGCTAATGGCATGATCAAGATCTCCCTGCATGCTGCAGCTGCATGAACACAAACACAAACACACAGACAGATGAAGATCAGCGTCCAAATCTCACGCCAAAAATTACTTACATCTCACACAATTTACAATATTTCCACTAACCCGCTCTAAATTCACTGTGCATTTTGTGAGTCTCTCTTCAATCTCCAAATTCTGGGAATGAAGGGTCGCCATGTCAGCGTTTCTCATAAAGAGATAAGTAGCCTATGGAGGCAAGCCGATGGGCTTGGACTATCTGGTGTCCTTCGGAGGCACAGGGCACATGGAGGGCAGGAGCACTGAATCATACGAAACAACTCAATTCATTACAGACTGATAGCTGACTGGATAGATAGCTGTCTGGGTCACGGAGTAGGGTGCGGACCCATTTAAAGAGCAAGCTGAGGCCACGCTGAGAGACGCTTACAGTGCCGCTGATAGAAGCAAGTCAGTCCAGACACTTCAACAACTACTGGTTTACCGACTGCATTAAACTTATCCTGAAAGCAAGACTCAGACGGGATTTGTTTTTAAAAGAATGTTTCGAGAAATAATTACTCTTTAATTAGTCTTTTCACTGAAACAAGCGTGTTGTTGAAACCATTTTCACTCAAAAATTGAACAAATTCATTACAAAGAAATGACAAGCTAAAATAAAATAAAATAAAACAAATAAATAAAATTAATAAAATAAAGCACAGGATTCAAGCTTAAAATTAGAAAATTAACATGGCAGTCATGTACAGTACATGATTCATTCCCATCAAATGTTGCTGTTTTTATTTAATACTGTTTATGTGAAACGACTTCCACTCAGAACTGCTAGTAAAGTGCACATTTGCTTAGAAATGGCAAGCAAAAGATGCATGAAACTAATAGAAAATAAATATAAACATAAATAATAAAATATGTGTAGAAATATCCACTCAAATTAGTAAATTGCACAATTCATTACTAAAAAGGGTCAAGCAATGAAATGAACATATTATTATTTTGATTTTTATTTAAGTAGAGAGACTGAAATAGTATTTTTTTTTTTTCTAACACACACACACCTTGAATTTGGAAGATAATAAAATCCCAAAGAATGTACCTTCTTCAGAGAAAACTAGTCCCATCCAAATAGGGTTTATGTGGTTAAATTATTAAGTTTGTTTGCCTCTTTCTCTCACAGCTTTTCATTGTTTCTCTATTGCAATTAATGGGAGTATTGCTCTTATAAATGATTGATGCAGCTCAGTGTCATAACATTTCGCTGTAGTATTGTTTATTCATACACTGTGCAACTAAAGCACCTTTGTGTGGCCGCTTTAATCTCACTTCAGAGACCTCCGTAAAGTACGGTGGCCGAGAACTCAGTCAGAACGAGTCAGAAAACACAACGACAAATCAGAAAAACCGGAAGAGGTAGGTATAGTCTGAGACAGCGCCATTGGTGTGAGAATAGATTACTCACTGCTGATTGGACGAGACATCTGTCAATCAAGGTATACAGGAAGAACAGCAGAGAAGAAAGTTTGGAAACGGTCTTAAAGTAACACAGTTTAAATGAATTTCCCTTACTATTGAATAAAAACAATATGCACATACATTCACAACACTGTACTTATTAACTTTGAATCAGTTTACAAAAAACTAGTTAACGCTAATGGGGGGTGTCTCTAATTCAGTGTCTATGGGAGTGACGATACATTTGACAGTCGTGAAAACACTATCGTGGCAATTTTATTTTCCTATTTGAGCAAATGGGAATGCAAAAAATAAAAAATAAAAAAATAACGGTAGAGGTGTGTTAAATTGGGATTTTTGTGGGGCAGAGAGAATTTAAAAGGGAGAATATAAATACAAAATATTAAGAGTTGAACAGTGTTTTTATTAGGAATATTAAACTGGAATATGAACGCAATCGTTTATTTGATACAAAATGTGTGTCTGTGTGTGTGTTTCACTCAATTTCCTGAAGAGCGTGACTGACGCGCTGCAAGCAGAGAGCTGTAGGCTATACGTTTTCTCATTTCATTGTCGTTGTGTTTTCTGAATTGTTGTTTTGTTTTCTAGATTTGCATTTGCATTTGCAGTTAGTTACATTGATTTCAGAATTGTGATTTGTTTTGCACTTCTCGGCCACCAAAGCCTTGTTTATCATTTAATGTAATATGGAAATAGCTCAAACAATAATATAGCTTGAGAAATACTTTTTGTGCCATATGAATACAATATTTTTGATTTATTTGTACTGGACACACTTGATTTTAAAGGGGTGGTCTTGTAACGATCGGCTTTATTGGCCTTATAGGCATGGATTTAAAATGGGGTCAGATTAAACTGTGTGAGAGCGTTGAGTGTTTAAAAAGATGAGTCAGACAACAATGTTAAAAGTGAAAATCAAATATGCATTTACAATATTCACAGGGGAGCTAAAACAACACAGTTCACACAGTAAGAAATCTTAGGCTGTTAAAGGTGCCATAGAATGCATTGATATCTACATAGAAGGTATGTGGCTTAGGTAAGGGCAAAAAATCTCCAGAAACGGTTTTACATGTCCATTTACAACCCTAGAATTTCTCCCTAGAATGAAATGGTTTGTTATTGGCTTATTCGGAAGGGTCATGAATAATAATGAGCTCTGCTCTGATTGGCTGTTTCTCAGTGCGGCTCAATGTTGAGCTCTGCTCTGATTGGCTGTTTCACAGTGTGGCTCATTTCAGTAGCTCGCAGCAGGAAGGAAACACAGGGAGGAAAATATATATTTGAATACTTGCTCTTGCAGTTATATCGTGGGGAAATTATACTGTATATAAAATGCGGGCATCAGGGAGCCGCTATTAATATGCGGGGAATTGAAACTGCTTTTGAACGATCGGTCAATCGCGTTAAAGTTTCACTTTCGTTTTCGAGATTCGCAATCGCACGTACTCTGTTTATACTATGGAGCGGCAGTACATGTCACACATTTTACAAGATCAGATGCTTGTGAGTGGTGCTCAGGATCTGTAAATCTTTCGCCATCATCCTCAGTCATCTCTCCTTACTCTGTTTATGTGGTAAGTGAAGTCTTATGTACTGTAACGCAACAGACTACTGCTAACAAGCTAACCATGTCCCTTTAGTGGCTCGCGTTATTTTATTAGAACGCGTTATTTGCTTTCCTTGCCTTTCTGAATACAGACACCAACCCATCCCTGCACATCACATCCCCTGCACAGCCTGGAACATTTATTTCCATGATCTGCCATTTTCGCTGTTGTCCTCACTTGTTTCTTTACAATACCTGCATAACTTCTGATGATTCGGCTGGCGGCTGGGCTAGAACACGGGTGGGTAGACGTTATGCAAATGTTGGGGGCGTAACTGTGTTACGTCACAGTCGGTGTTATGTTCTGATTCGCCTGTTTTTCAGTGGTCTTTTTTATTCACGAGATTTACATAAGGAGGAGGAAACTATGGTGGGAAGTGTCCACCGGTGTATATACAAGCCAAAGAGGGTGATAATCCAATAAAGTGAGATTCTGGAATGGTAAATCCACAAAGGTAAATACTCAATCCAGCCTTTGGTCAAACACCCTGGGTGCTTCTCAATATCCCTCCTTGTTTCTTCGCTCCTCCGTCCTCCATCCTATGACCCGGAAACCGATCGAGCTCAGCCATCTTTTAGGACATCTCAATTCTCTAATTGCACAGCGAGGATCGAGGAGTGAGGAGGCTTCCTGAGGAGTCATGAGCGAGGATACACAGGTGTATCCTTTGCGGGAGAGTGTTATTGACTAAACGTGAGGCATGTATAAATTCTCCTCCCCCTTCACATCTATCACAATAAATTGCATTTAAATTTTAACTTTGCAGTTTAAATAAACCACACGTCATATATTTCAACAGGGCATCTTGCTTTATTATTATTTATTAATGAATGACTTAAATAACAAACTTTAAAAACGTAAGGGCAGATCCCTTTAGCGCAGCTGATGACGTTTTTTGAAGTGACGCTTGAGTGGTCAAGAATATTCCACTTTTCATTCTTTGATTCCCCCGTCCTCATTTCCTTTCCTTGCATCCGTATCCTAAGGGGGGTAGAGCTAAGAGTGGAGGAAAGGACGTGAGGAAAGGAAATGAGGATGCACAAATAAGAATTGAGAAGCACCCCCTGTCTGTCATGCTGCCTCCTTTATCCTGTTCAGTTCCTATTTCCTGTCATGTAACGAGTCACCTGACAGGTGGACCCAGAGTCACTTAAAGACATACACCCATTAAAATGTTTAAGAGGAATAACATGAAGACAACATGAAAACCTATTAAAAGTCAAATATACATGAAATCATTATAATATATTGATCAGGTTAAAATGTGTCCTGTGTGACAGTGTCACAGTGTAATGGATTTTTTCGAAGTCTTGATTGTGTTTATGGGGTGCACAGCAACATGTGTACATGCTTCGTTTAAAAAAAAAAAATTGCATTATTTTTCACATAGTTTACCTGTATTTTACACTGCTTTTCAGCTAGCATAAAAATGGCCGGTTGTTTTCCTGGTTCTGTGAAGGCCTTCCCTCAGAAATACGCTATGGGCTCTGACTGGTTAGCTGGCCCAGTTTGTTGTGATTGGCTAAACTGCCTCTAGAGTGTGTCTGAACTTCCCGCCCATCAGCTCAGTGGCATGTGCTCCGGTTGTATTGTAAACAATGGCGTCGTCTATTTTGCTTACCAATTTGAACCCAATACGTGCACCCCTAGTTTTCTTCTTCTTCTCTAAAGCAGCGCAACATGGCCTCGTCCACTTTATTGCATGTGCCCGGGGGGCAGGGTTTATCTAGTTTCATGATGTCATTAACCCGGAAGTATTTTGCTGTAGTCCCTTACCAGCCATTTGCTGTAGGCGATGCTATGCTAATTCTGTAAAAGACGATGGCCGTGATTGGTTTGTGCGATAAATCCCGCCTCTTGTTTTTGTGCGAGCTCTCGGCATGAATGAAGGAAATAATGGCGTTATTGACTAATTATAAAGTAAGTAAAGTAGTAAGTGCTTTGTGTCATGTCAAAATGAAACATGAAATGGCTTGAAAACATGATGACTGTGTCAGTTTTTAGTGAGCATTCAGCTTGATGAAATGAAAGATGTATCTTTGTGGCTGTGAGTCATGACAATGTTTGTGACAGGGCTTTTATGACGATGACCCGAAAATAAGTAATTAAAAAAACAGCAGAGTGTGTATAAGTATGTTCTTTAATATTACTGAAAATACATGCATTTCAGATGTGATATCTGATTTGAAAAGGTAGGAGAAAAGTTCGGCAAAACATGGATTCGAACCAAGGTCATTCTTTGTTATTACTGAAAATACATGCCTTTCTGACTGTTTGCAACAGGTAGTATAAATAGCAGAAAATCCAGCTGTAAACAGAATCTATAGCTATTTGCACTTAGTGTAAACACATTAAATGTAACAGGGACATTCATTTTATATATACACATATACACGCATATATATATATATATATATATATATATATATATATATATATATATACATATATATATATATATATACATATATATATATATATATACATATATATATATATATATATATACATATATATATATATATATACACATATACATATGTGTATGTGTGTGTGTGTGTGTGTGTATGTATGTATGTATGTATATATTATGGCATGCTGTTCAGGAAATTATTGTATTTATAATATGAAGATTGAATATATTGAATGAAAGTATAAATATATGGAATGAAAGTCTGAATATATGGAATGATACATATATGTATGTATATATAAACTTATAACTGCCTCCTCATTTTAAAACACCACCGCACGCCACTGATGTATATGTATATTGGCCATTACTCTTTTGGTTTCATGGTGGGAAATTGCATCAGAAAATGAAAAAAAAATAAATAAATTAGCGTGCAGCTTTAAAAGCAAACACACCCACTGGCCTCTATGAAGGCTTTATTATTTATGTGTCCAGTGCAGAGCAATGGACTCCTCTGGTAGCACTTCATCCTAACATTTGTATCGCAGTCGATCCCAAAGGTGGACTGGACACAGAAGGTCAATACTTGACTGACATGGCTAAGGATAAATCCTGACAACCACCACACGTGTGGCGTGCAACTAATGAATTCAAGTGTACTGGCTAGACTCAGGTCTCGAGCGGATACCGGCTCCTGCCAGGGAAATAAAAAAAATGAAGAAATGAAAGCAAAAGAAGAGGGCAAACAAGAGAAGAGGGTATCACAAGGGTGAACAACCTCGACTCCTTTGCATGTACCTGTTCGATTCCCTGAGCACTCGCTCACCACGGGCCGCTCTGCCAACATACGCTGTTGCACGCTTCAAGGTCGCGCAGAGAAATTATTCATTGCTTTCTTGTTTCTTTCCTATTGGGAAATGATGAATATATTTCACTGCTTGTCTGAAAGAGCACAGAGGCCTCTTTTAGCACTATTTGAATAGACTTGCACAGCACATTCCTCTACATAATACACACGGCTGCTTTTTGGAGGCCTTCACCTCATGTTCCATCACTTGATGGTGACCCTGATTCTCTCTGCAGGTTTCTCTTGGGGAAAAAAAGGGTAAATAACAGAGTTAATTAAAAAAATGGAAGGCCTACCTTTTATGAAGCCTTCACATCATTCCTAAGGACTCATGAGTGTGTAACAATGCATTCATGCCACAATTCGGTTCAATACACAACACTGATCCCACATCACTTCAAACAAAGCCTTAAAATGGTTACATGCACTTACTAGTCAAGTCAAGACACTTTTATTTCTGTAGCGCTATACAATACAGATTGCATCAAAGCAGCTTTACAGTGAAAAAACAGAAAACAGTGATTCAGTGATGCAAACAAAATTCACTTTTACGGTAAAGCAACTCTAAAAAGACAATAGTAAAATGCAATTACTATACTACAGTAATAATAGCAGTAAATTATGTATAATTACATGCAAATAACCCTAACCCTATAACAAGTGCATGCTGTTATATTACTTAGTTCTTAAATGTATAATTACACTCTAAAAAGGACACCTTAAAAAATAGTTGGTTACACTTAGCAACTTATATTTTATTTATATCTAAGGTGTTCTTGTTGCAGTTAAATTATACACTTAAGTACTGAGTAATAATAATTAACTCCATATACTTACGGTTAGGATAGGGTTAGGGTTTGGCTTAGGGTTACTTGCATGCAATTATGCATCATTGCTATTTTAATAGTAAGTACATGTAACGTGTAACAAGGACACCTTTATTTTTTTACCAAATAGGGCAACCATTGTATTATTATTATTATTATTATTATTATTATTATTATTATTATTATTATTGTTGTTTATTGTTGTTGTTGTTGTCTAAGACATTTGATAAACCGTTAACAAAAAGTATTATTCATTAACCAGAATAGAAATACAGAATTACAGCATGTTATACACTCTGTATATGACTACATACAATTAAAATGTTCTAAATATTGTATTTTATGAAATATTACTTAATCATTAACCATAATAATAATTAATAAACATGGAAGCTCAAATGTCTGAGCAT
This sequence comes from Acrossocheilus fasciatus, assembly GCA_036784905.1. Lineage (NCBI taxonomy): Eukaryota > Metazoa > Chordata > Actinopteri > Cypriniformes > Cyprinidae > Acrossocheilus > Acrossocheilus fasciatus. Next base: position 4,690,283 of record CM071938.1, on the reverse strand, counting down.
CTGGGTTGACCATTTTTAATGCACTCTTTGTACAGAATGTGCATTGACCATTGTTCATATGTGAGTAAAAGACACTACTGTCTTTATGGATTTCAAATCATGTGGCTTGACTTGTGATTTTTTCTTTCTATTTTATCAGGCCACATGACTTGAGATTTGAGTTTCCATAACATAAATATGTAAAGAATTATAATACTAAAGTTCTCTTAAAAATAAAGTTTTTTTTTTTTTTTTAATCCATGGCTCCATGATGGTGTTACGTCCTCTTTCGTGTGTGTCATGTGTTCCCGCCTCTTGTGTCCATATTTGGTCTTGTTCCTGTCCCTGTTAAGTGTGATTATTAGTTAAGTCTTGTCCAGCCGTGTTTCGTCTAATTATCAGTGATTGTCATGTGTATTTAGTTCCTGCCTGTTTAGTTAGCTTTTGTCTGGTCTACTCGTTATTCCCTGGTGTTCCTGTCTGTGTGAACCTTGCCTTGTCTTGCCCTGTCCTGATGTCACCATTAAAGACTATTATTTTGAAGTTTATCCTCGTGTCCGTGTTCCTTGTTCCTCCCTGCTGTGTGCACCGTGACAGATGGTTCTATTTGGAACTTTTGTTTTTAAAAACGTGCAATATTCTGATATCTAGATATTTCTTGATACAAGTCTAGGGGATTTTTTTGCCCGTTTTATCCATCAAATGACAATTGCAAGTCAAGCCATATGGCATGAGTTATCATTCATGTCCGTAAGGCTAATGTGTAAAGATTAATAATGCTAATAATTACCAAATACCAATAGAAATGCTGACCATACCAAACGCAACTATAACAAAATAATAAAGCAAAATAATAAATATAAGAACTATATTTTCTTATTAAAACACATTCCCACGACTAATCAATCAAAAATGCTAAAACGACAGTTTCATTTTTTAATAATTTCTTGCATAAAATGTTGAAAAACGGTCTAAAACTGACCATCTGTCTTGTCCACTGATTGAAAATCCACCAGAAACATAGTGACACTTAGACTGCATTTGAAAGGCTCACATAGCAAAGACAAAGCGTGTTTGAGCATGACAGCTGATTGTTGATGACAGCATGTCGAGCTTAAGTAGGATGATTTACCAAATTGATTAAATAAAATCGTAATAAAACCTTTCATACCTTGTAGTCAGACAATCTCTCCCTCCTTGAAGTCAGCACAGATTCATATTAGCACGTTTGAGTAGAACAAGATGAACGAGATGTCATTTCATCTCCCTATTACTTCATAACTTGCTCTCACCTCTGATGATGGAACTTAATTGCACATGTACAGTCAAGATGATGTGCTGATAAAATACGATTGTTAAGATTATGCGTGATGGTGTGAGATATGGGTGTTGGCCTGCACCTGCTATAGATACGACTGTAGCTCCAGTGGAGAGACAGAGAGAGATTACGGACAAATACTGCAGGCATCTCAGTGTAGTTGCTTTCTAATGGACATAATTAGCTCAGTAATTATGCATAAGTGCAGACACGGACAATAAATGACACCCTCACCAAACTGAGGAAAAACAGAGTGAACTGGGAACTTTAAGAGGAGACTGCATTCATCTTCACATTATCCTGTTCTCATCCAAAAAAATTAAAATAAAAAAATAAATAAAATAAAAATCTATTTAAAAAAATCTTTTGAAATAACAAAATATATTTCTTCTTTAATATAAAGTAAAATTAAATTAAATAAAGTAAATAAATAAGTATATTCAAGGATGCACTAAACTGACCAAAAGTGACAGTGAAGACACATTATTACATAATATAATTGTATGTATGAATGTATATACGTATATATATATATATATATATATATATATATATATATATATATATATATACACACACATATATACATACATACATTTTTACTGTATTTTCATCAAATAAATGCAGCCTTTGTGGGCGTAAGAGACTTATTTAAACATTTATTTATTTATGTATTCATTCATTCATTCATTCATTCATTCATTCATTCATTCATTTATTTAATAAATAATAAAGTGCACTTGATTTGAGATGTTCTTCATGTCTTTAGTTTAGTACTTGAGCAATAGCATCGCTGCTTACCTCAGAAATCACCAACAACTAACATTGACAGTGCTATTAGCAAATGTCACCTTTAAAACATTTTTTTTCTCCTTTCCTTTCTTTTCTTTTAAGATTAAGCAAAAGAGGTCTGTTCATTTGCATTCATTACAGCTGCCTCATTCAAGATCTTTGCAGCAATCCAATCACACATGGTGCCAGTGAAATGAAATGCCCTGAAGGAAGTCACTCTCTATCCCGGCCTGTAGTTCAGCTTCAACCCTTTCATTTTCACTTGTCAGTGTGATTCTCTGATTATAACGTCAGACACTGTTGCTGATCACAAATAATCACTTTTGAGTCAAGGAGCACTGACCTTCTGGAGATAACACTGAGGTACCATCCTAAAATCTTAGTTACCCTTTTGATAAAATGGTATACAGATTAAAATTTTTTCCACTCTTACACTATTATTGAAGGCATTAAGTGAATGATTTCCTTACAGGAATGTTCCAGGTAATTCAATATAATGACAATAATCTAGCACCGTAAAAAAAAAATATTTTTTTTTTAATTTTTAATCATTTAAAAGCAGATTATTATTATTATTATTATTATTATTATTATTATTGTTGTTGTTGTTGTTGTTGTTGTTGTTGTTGTTGTTATTGTATTACAGTAATATAGTAAATAATTCCGGAATTCAAAATAAAATAACTCAAAAAAAAAAAAAAAAACATTTAAACATTAGTAATTGTATTTATTTATGTATTTATTTACTTAAATAATAATAATAATAATAATAATAATAATAATAATAATAATAATAATAATAATAATAATAATAATAATAAACCCTAACAACTAGTTTCTGCTTTTTTATATATGTGGCAAGCCAACTTTATTTATATAGCATATTTCATACACAATGGTAATTCAAAGTGCTTTACATAAAAGGAATTAAAATAATCATAAAATATAATCACAACAATAAAAACAAGGAATTTAAAAATGTTTAAAATGATTTAAAAATGTATTTAAATTATTTAAAATATATATTAAAGAAATACTCAAATAATTTAGAAAACAGTCATTTATTATGAAATATGACAAATTTACTCAAATAACTAAGAAAAATAAATTAATAATAATAATAATAATAATAATTAATTAATATATATATATATATATATATATATATATATATATATATATATATATATATATATATATATATATATATATATATATATATATATTAATAACACTTTTTTTAGGTGGTGGTGATCAACATTATGCCACAAATCCTGTTAACAGAGTTTAATTTGTATTGAAGCCAGAACATTCATTTAGCTTATTTTAGCCAAGAAAGATCCCAGTAAATTAGAATCCCAGTAAACAAAGAAAGAATAAATACGATCTTGGAATCAAGCTCAGGTTATTATTTCCAGCAGCTCCTGTCCTGAAGCGGACACTGGCGAGAGAGTAATTTCACCCTTTACTTCCAGGTGGGTTAATCTCATAGGCAATCGATGCCATCAGTCAGCGAGGAGAAAGATTCGCATCGCTCAGGAAAAACGGGTTAGAAGACACACACGTGCACAGACACACACACATACACACACACACACACACACACACACAGAATGGCCTATTGATCCCCAGCTTTTCTCCTTCCTACAGCTACAGAGCATTTGGCTGCTGATGTGCTGATGGCCTCACATGTCGACCGCTGCAGCCCAGCCCAGCCCAGGAATCCTCTGGGATTCTGACAGCTGTTACGTCTTATGTAAAAATGGAGGCTAAATGGATGATAATCTTGCATTTCCCTAGTAAAGGAAGGGGAGAATCACTGAAGCATGGCCTTTTAGTGATGACAGCAGAGTGGACTGAGTTTGCAGATCTGTTACAGCTCAGTCTCTCAACACAAACTCTGCTCTAGACATATTTCATCTCTCACATCTCTCAGCAGCCAATTCACATGATTGTGTAAAGGTTTGGTTTTGCTAAGATGCTGACAAATGATGAAGGATTGCATTTTGGTCATAAAAAAGATATATTAAAGCAATGTTCCAGAAGCAACTGATTTTTTTTAATTTTTAATTTTTATTGCATTACACAAATAATCATTACGTAACTGCAACTTTGAGAAAAGTTACATTTTATAATTGCAAATGTTTTAATTATATACATTATTATTATTATTATTATTATTATTATTATTATTATTATTATTATTATTATTATTGTTATTACCATAAAACAACACTACATCCAACAGCAATGTCTATCTATACAAAGTGTTAAGGTAATATAAGGTATAATAATATACTGTATGTTTGTTTCACCACGCCAATGGAGAGTCCCCATAAACCACAAATACCAACGTACGTGTGTGTGTGTGTGTGTGTGTGTGTGTGTGTGTAAATACATTTTCTTATAGATATTATACGGTGTTATTAAATATGTCATAAGCAACCTTATTGCAACATTTTGACTACAACAATGCATTACTATTAATTAATAGGAATTTATAGCAGCTGTAAAAGGTAAAATTAACAGACAAATGAACATTATTATTTTATTTTAATTTATTTTTGTCTAATATTTAAATGAAAACATATATCAACGATTCAACCAAATAATGCACTGATCATTTTAAGCAAAGATTTAACTACATGTAGTGCTTAAAACAAGAAAACAATTTGCCAGTTTGCCAACTTAATTCAGACTATATTTCCTTAAAAAACAAGTCTAATTATGTTGCACAGTTTTGGCTTCTCAAGTGGTTTTCCTCATCTTGAAAATAACCAAGACTTTATGAAATCAAGCTAATTGAAATTAAAACAACCACAGAGGGACATTTTGGTGGTTCATGGGAAAATCTCATTAGAGGGACATTACTTATGAGACTCGGTAGCTTCATTCTAACTGAAATGGAACAGCAAAAGTAACCAATTTGCAACACTCTACACTGTCAGAAACTCACAGTTGACTTCAATGGACTCGTGTGTTGTTGAACTGAAATTGAGCTAAACAAAAAAAAAGCAGTACTCTAATATACATTTATAAATAATTACACTAAACTTTTTTTTTTTTTTTTAAATCTAATTCATTATATACTGACAATTAAATGTACTGTCAGTCCTCTGTCGTGTGTGTCTTGTGTTCCCGCCTCTTGTTTCCATATTTGGTCATGTTCCTGTCCTTGTTTAGTGTGATTATTTGTTTATTCAGTTCAGGTGTGTGTATTTATCTGTAATTGTCATGTGTATTTATTTCCTGCCTGTTTAGTTGGATTTTGTCTGGTCTACTCGTTATTCCCCGGCGTTCCTGTCTGTGTGAACCTTGCCTTGTCTTGCCCTGTCCTGATGTCCTCATTAAAGACTGTTATTTTGAAGTTTATCCTCGTCTCAGTGTTCCTCGTTCCTCCCTGCTGTGTGCACCGTGACATGTATAGGCTATACATGTTTTAAAAAATGTTCCAGAAACCACATCTAAACTGAAAAAACAAAAACAAATGCAGTGTGTTAATTGCATTAAAAAATGATTATTGCAAAAACTTGCATTTTATCATTTCAAATATATTTTAATTCTATGCAACCAAAATAATTTCAATTGAAATCAAATATGTAAGTAAATTCAATGCTTTAAACTAGAAAATGATTTGCCAGTAGGCTAAGAAAATCATAAAATGCCTTTGCTATGATGCTATAATATTTTAAATAATTAATTGTATTAATTATAAATCATTCATTCATATTATTTTTTCGGTGAAAAGCAGCACTGATTAAGAAAACTAGTCTTATTTATTTATTTATTTATTTTTAACACTTCATCCGCTATCTTGAAAATATATATATAAAAATGTTTTTTTTTTAAAAACTCTTGAAAAAAAAAAAAAAAAAAACTTTGTGCCAGCCATGATGCCTTAAAATGTTGCCTTGGCAACTTCCTGAGATTAAAAATACAGTCCATAGTTCTTTAGTTTAGGTAATTGTAATAATACCAACTATTGGTCCAATACAAAGATTACTAAAAAAAAAAAAAAAAAAAAAACACAGCATAGTTATAAAACACCATCTCATTTTAAACCTATAGGTATGTACCTCTCCATAACAATTCTTTACAGCTTATCATTGTTCCTTATTCATATAATTATGCAGGACTCGTGTGTGTATGTAAAAATGTGTGATAAGAAAATTACTCAACACCCCTTCGCATCTGTGACAAGGACACGCTTTGCGGGTTCAGCATAACCCTCTGCAGGATCTGTCATGACATGTGCCATGTTCATGACTCTGACACATGCACAGGGATTCTCACACACACACACACACACACACACACACACACACACACAGATGAGCCGATCCGAATAAGCAACCTCCATTCCTGTCAAAATGGTATCGGCCATAACAAGCATGCAATCTGTTGTTTACCTACCACCAGTCCATTTGTCATTCAGACAACTCCGCAAAAACAGTTTGTAAACAAACCCTCATAAACAAATCTCCTGCCTCGGAGGACGTTCACCACCTTTGTTGGGACAAACGTATTTTTCATCAAGTTATTGCGTTCGGCAAGCAGTTGTGCACACCACTGACTTGCATCAGATGTGCTCTGGCCACTTAACAAAACAAATGCACTGATGTAGGTTAGGAATACTTGTCGATGGTTATGAATATTAAATGTATTCTTGAATATTAATGGATTAATCAATAATTCAAAATTTCAGAGTCAACCACTCCATTCATACTATATTTACCACATGTGCATGTGTTAAACCCAAGACATTTTCAGGCTTTTATACAGTACTTCTTTACCATTCAGCACCTTTCCTAGAAAGAGGACAAACTAACATTGTTAGTCATAATATTTACTGCATACTAATATATATATATATACACACACACACACACACACACACACATACACAGGCCATTAAACATTTAAAGAAATGAATACTTCTATTCAGGAAGAATGCATTGAATTGATCAAAATTCAAAAGTAACATTTTTAATGATAAAAAAAAAAAACATTTACAACATACTAAATATCACTTTTGATAAATTGAATGCATTCTAATAATACTATTTTTTTGTGGAAGAACAGCATTTATTTGTAATAGCCAAATATAATGTATTTGTTTATATTCCACAATCTACACAAATTACTAGCAGCACTGAAGAATACTAAACCACTATTTAACTACTTGTACACCAGACGAGTGTGATAAATGCATTAGGGAGTGTGTTTAGAGTTGGCGCTTGACTGAGAACCAGAGCACATTTGCAGCGGTGAGGCTTGAAGGTTGGGCACAATTGGCTAATCCTTATCAATTTGTTGGAAGTCAGAAAAGTTGTTTACAAATTAGCATGAACAAAGATAGATTTGCTTGGAAAGCTACCAGACGTCAGAGTTTCAACTCAGCAGAAAATGAAGGCGCCTCGTCAGCAGGACACGTCTTCATTCTTCAATTCGCTGGTCGCATCTGGACTGGCAGAATGCAGAATCAACATTACAAAGCTTTCTCTTGATTTCAAAAACATGGTTATACATGGTTAAAGGGGAAGTGCAAAATGTGTGGGTGGTGTTCTTGGCTCTTCCTAAATCATAACTTCATTTAAAAAGTAATATAAGTTATAAAAATACAAAACATAAAATACATTTAGAAGAAATGTGGTGGGCGCTCTGGAGGCCTCTAGGGATCAGGAGACATCATAGACGGCCTCCAGGACGGCGGCCGTTCCGGGAGCCATGGCGGATCTGCCTCCGAGACCTCGGCCCCAGCTCCCACCTCAGCCTCTCAGGAGCCCTACTAGCCCAGGACTGACAGTCACTTTGTATGGTACCGTCTGATTTGATTATACAATTTGCAATATTTGGTGTGATGAATAGTTATTTTTTTCTTTTTTTACTTAAAAATGTTATGCTGTCATTTGTTGTATTATCATATACTTATTTGCTGCGAATACAGTGTGAGGTTATTATTAGTTTATTATTAAGTTATTGTTAAACTCAACAGAAATAAAGCCTAATTTTTATTTCTAATGTTCTTCTTGTTTAACTAAAAACAAGTAGAGTGGAATAACGAGTAGAATAACTAGTATAATTATTAATGAAGTTAAGAACTGTGACATATTAAAAAAATGAAATAAAATAAATAAATAAATATACCAAAAAAAAAAGAGACTAAAATGCACCAAAAATTCAAATTAACATGGAAAAAAATATCAAAATATCAATAAAAATAATAGTATATAAAAAGGAGAAAATACCAATGCCATTTAAAAAGTGAGCTGTATTTTCTTGAAGATCAGAGATATCTGGAGTTCTAAACTCATGTTAGAATTTACACAGTGAGCAATCAGCTTTACTTTCATGTAAATACAGTTACAAGGCAGATGACGAGTTAATACAGATTACAGGAGTGATCATGTTAAGTCACGCATACAAAAACGTTTAATTACTTGTGCGGTTGGATGAATTGAATCATATTCGTAATGGAAGCTCAGTAAGGGATCCTGAAGCTGAGAAGCCTTGCTCATCTATGATTTTCCTGCTCAAAAGCCATGAATCAGACTGTAATCAGTCATTTCTCATCAGTGAGACCGCTTAATTTGCCCAACACATCCCACATATTACAGAATACATTACAGAGAGAAAGTGAATTTTCTCAGATGCACTGATAAAATAAAAATAATAAAAAAATAAAATAAAATAAAAAGTATAGTTTGTAAGAGCCTTTTTTAGGACATTTAAAGTATAGTTTACTTTTGGATTTGTTGATTTTGTTGAAAATGTACCTCAGGCCATCCGAGATGTAGATGAGTTTGTTTCTTCATCAGAATACATTTGGATAAATGTAGCATTACATCACTTGCTCACCAATGGATCCTCTGCAGTGAATGGGTGCCGTCAGAATGAGAGTCCAAACAGCGGATAAAAAAACCATCACAATAAGCCACATCACTCCACTCAATCAATTAACATCTTGTGACGTGAAAAGCTGTGTATTTGCAAGAAACAAATCCATTATTAAGGTATTTTAACTTCAAACAATGGCTTTTGGCTCAAAAACAAGTTCATAATCCAAAATACTTCCTTCAGTGAAAAAGTCAATCTCCTGTTGTCCTCTCATTAAAAGCCACTGGTATATTTGTTCAGAACAGTTTTAGACTGTTTTCACTTGTAAACAGTGCAAGATCTATGAATATTTCTTTCCTGATTCAGACCAGATGACTTTTACACTGGATAAATCAAAATAATTGAAAATTATTATTATTATTATTACTATTATTATTATAAGTTAAAAATATGCCTTAATTATGAATTGCTTCTTACAAACACAATTTTTCACTTCACAAGATGTTACTTGTGGTGTTTTTATGAGCTGTTTGGACTTTCATTCCAACATGAAGCAATGATGTAATGCTACATTTCTCCAAAACTGTTCTGATAAAACATTTGATTATTCTGGAGTTAATCTTTAATCTGAATAATATTGGTGTCCATACGTGAAAAAAACAATGTTTACCATCACCATCTCCAAGGAGTCACTACTGGAGAGACTCCATTGGATGCAGACAACAAAAGTTACACAAAATATAAAGACAACTGACAGGCGGTTGTCAGTTCCATTTTTCTTTTAGATAGTGGAATGGAAAAAGGGTGATGAATCACCATCATTAATGTGATGCCCCACAGTCACGAGTGCCAGGCCTTACTAGAAACAGCCAATTAACATAATCACAGTCTTGACTAATTGGACAGACTCAGTAGGGAGTCTGAGAGAGTCGCAGTAGTTAACTGAATCAACAAACCACCAGCTGAGCTCTAGCTAAACATCCACACTCACCCAGTTCTCGAACTGCAGGTCACACTGACCTACTAGAGGTAATCATGATAGTTAGGGAAGTAATGACCAGTCAGGATATTTCACAAATAGAAACAGCTTTTAAGAACTGGAGAAATTGCAAACCTTTACATATACATATACACATACACATATATATATATATATATATATATATATATATATATATATATATATATATATATATATATATATATATGTATGTATATGTGTGTGTGTGTGTGTGTGTGTGTGTGTGTGTGTGTGTGTGTTTTGATATTGCATTATAAGGGTTTAACCAAAAAAGACACAGGATCAAATAAAGTGCATTACAGTTTAGAATAAATCTTGTATGCTCACCAAGACTGCATTCATTTGGAAAATAATGTAAAACATTAATACTAAAAACAGAAATATAATTTCAAGTTATATCAAACAGAAATCATTATATGCTGATTTGGTGCTAATTAAACATTTCATTGCTATTACTATTATCAATTTTAAAAACAAAAAAGAAAAAAGTTTTCAAAAAAAGTTTTCAAAAAAGAAAAAAACAAAAAGATTATTTGGTGAATACAAAGTTCAAAAGCACAGTATTTATTTGAATAATAATAACAAAATGCATAAGATAAAATAAAACAAAATTAAATTAAATAATGCATTTTGATAATGAGATTGGGTTGTTTAACTGTCGTGAAAGAAGGAAGGAAGGAAGGAAGGAATGAGGTTCTAAAATATTAAAGTATAAACAGAAAGCAAAAAAATATTTTCATGCAAAAAGCAGTTTCTAATATTTAACAGGACTAAATTAAGCTCCTCCCAAACTTTTATTTAGTGCATTTAATTTCATAAATCTTCTGTTTTCCATCTTACTGACTCTACATTTTTGAATGGTAATATACTGTATATCCACAGTACAAAAGCCGTAAAATGCACAACCAAGAAAAGTAATGTGGTTTTGTCAGAGTAACACTTGGAAATAAGTACTCAAAGTTTCAATTGTCTTCACGGGGTCTATATTGTGCGGTGTCGGCCTATGAATAAACACCACTGATTTTTTAAACTGGATGGAGGCATCAACTTAGCTGTGCAGCCAAACCACTTTTGACAATAGGAAAATACAATTGTCAGACCTGGAAGGCTCCCGCTCCACTTTTTGGGTAAACACTATGACAAAATGTCAAGAGAGTTTAACACAGATAGGTCTCTGTGCTTTATCATTTAATATTCGGCTGTTTTTTTCTGCGGTGCATTTTTATTTCTCATTGTGCATGCTAGTGTGTCCTCATAGTTAGATCAGAGAATAAACACTATACCGCTCAAAAGTTTGGGGTCAATACAACTTTTATTTATTTATTTATTTATTATTTTTTTAGCAATGATGCATAAAATTGGTCAAGTGTGAGAGTAAAGACTATTAATATTACATTATATATATATATATTTCATATAAAGACTGTTGTTTTGAACATTTTATTCATCAAAGAATCCTGACAAAAATATATCATGGTTTATACAAAAATATTAACTGTTTTCAACATTAATAATAACCAGAAATGTTTCTTGAGCAGCAAATCAGCATATTAGAATGATTTCTGAAGGATCATGTGACAACACTGGAGTAACAATTCATTAGAAATCAATTATTTTCATTTATAATAATATTTCACAATATTACCGTTTTTTTTGTTGTTGTTGTTGCGGTTATTGTTTTTTTTTCTGTATTTTTTGCTGAAATAAATGAACCCTTGGTTAAAAAAAAAAAAAAAAAAGTGAACTATTGCACATAAAAACTTTTGTTTTGATCATATTCAGGCTTGAAAGAACCAACTTGCAACCCCCCCCCCCCCCCCCCCCCCCCAAAAAAAAAAAAAAATCGTATCACGGATGCATTTCATGTAGCTGCAGGCTATGTTAAACTTGTTGCTGTGTCTTTCTAAACTTCATTAAAATGCATCTGAACTGAATGTTCATGCTTACCAAACATAATTTGCATATCGACTTCATAGCCCTGCTGAAAAAAAGGATAACATTTGGGATTCAACAGGAGGTCTGAGCCATTGGTAAGTCCTTATTAAGTTGGTTTTGGTAGCATCATGTCAGTATAGGACGCTTGCTAATGCCTCTGAACTTGACTAACACACACACACACCATATAAACACGGCCGGATTCATGGAAATACTCTCCTCCAGCGCTTCCAAGCACAGCAGGACACAACCGTCCATTTGTACCGCATTTACAAACCAAATGCAAAGCTGCTTTCATTCACTGTTTAATGTTATATTTTTTTTACACGGTGTTCTTTATATAAGTGGACTGAGTCAAAACAGAGCGTATGAAATTGCCTAAGCTCTCAGAAATAAATGTTTCATTTGCCAACTACAGTACTATCGTGTTTGTGAGAGCGATATAAAGTCAGATTGCTATTTGATAGCAGAATATTAATGAAGTCAGGATGAGGGGTTGTTTTATATCACGACTCAAAGCGGTTTTCTTATCTGTGAAAATGCGCATTATCTTTTATCTAGTCATCTGAGGACATACACAATGAATACGCCTGCATGAACACTGTTCATCATTATGCAAAATAAATAAAAACCAGGCAATTGCATTTCATGTCAATCATTTAAAAGAATAGCTGACCTAAAAATTAGAGTTCCGTCATCATTTACTCACTGTCGTATCGTTCCAAGGCTGATTTTATTCCATGAAGCACAAAAAGAGATGGCAGATTTGCAGCCTTACTATTCTCTTTCAAAAAAATGTGCAATGATAGTAAATGGGGACTGAGACTGTCAATCTGTCATCTCCTTTTGTGCTTTCATAGGGGTTTGGAATGACACAGGGTGAGGAGGTGATGACAGAAAACTTTTTTTTTTTTTTTTTAAGCAAACTTTTCTTTTTTCTCTGTTTTTCCTCCTGTTTCTCTGATTTCCATGTGACAAAAGATACTACTAATTTCTCCTAATGTGTCTTCTGTAGCTCCCAATGTTGTCTGAAACAGATTTGTCAAGATACTGTCAGCAATCAAAAGTCACAGAAATTAAAATGAACTCAACCACTGACCAAATCATATGAGCTGCTATCTATATCACTCAAAAGAGTTTGAAGTGAGTTTTTTTTTTTTTTTTTTAAATAAACACCTAAACTGCATTTATTCGATCAAAAACACAGTGAAAACAGTAAAATTGTGAAATATTATTACAATTGTATATACCTGTTTTCTATTCTAATATATTTTTAAATGTAATTTATTTCTGTGATGCAAAGCTGTTCAGACTTTTCAACAGCAAACTTTTTACATTTAGACAAACCAGATTAAAATGCACATTATAGTTCTAGTGGCAAGATATTAACAAAGCCCTATTTTTAGAAGACAAATTTACAAATAATAATAAAAAATATTATTATTATCATCATTAAATCATTAATAATTAAAGTAACTTAATTTGTATTAAATTTTATCGAATACTTTCCCTATTATACTTTATAACTAACTAAAATTAAATGCTGTTTTAGAATAAAACTGATTAAAATGACTAAATATACAATGAAAGATGTATATAAAGATATAAAGATGTTAACGCTGAAGAAAAATAAAATAAAATAATAATTTCTTTCTACATGTCAACAACAGGAACTTCAGGAGAAACACAAAATTGCACATAGCTATGGACTCCTTTATATTCTCCTGAGCTATGAAGGAAGAATCTCTGCACAATGAAATCTTCCTCTGGGTTCAGCCTCTCAATGTATGCGTGATCATAAAAACGTTTGTTGTAGATGCATTGAGTGCTTTCTAAACTCTGGCTCCAGGGCTGCATCAAATCCCATACGGTTTATTGAGCCTCCCTACATTGATCATAGGGAGCTTTACAAACATTCATGATGTACTTATAAACCTTTTATAGGTGACATTTTAATTCTTGCCCGGATTGAGTAGAGGCACATCTACAGTTCAATCTGAATCAATGTGTCATCAGATGGTGCAACAGACTGATGAACAGGGGCTCTGGGACATGCTGCCTACTGCCTGGAAATTTATATGCCTTTAAAGACTGTTCTAAGATCAGCTTCTGTTTAGATCTAACACTTAATCAAATAACATTATGAAAAAGTGGACAATGTTATACATTACAATAATCAGTCATTTTAGCTGCAATACAAATATACATTAAAATATTTAATTATACAGTATTTGATGAAAAATTGTGAGAAAAATATATCTATATAAATGTAATTTAGTATTTGGAAAAAATAAAAATAAAAATAACACGACAAAGATAAGAATCAGATGAGAATGTATATTAAAATGATAAGGTGAGTTTAGTTAAAAAAAATACTATATACATTTAAACGTCTTAAATATATACCATTTTGATGAAAATATTATGAGAAAAATATATCTATGTAAAATTACTTCATTATATAGTATTTGTAAAAATGTGAAAAATACACAGCGAAGATAAAAATCTGTTAAGAATATACATTAAAATGACAGTCAAGTAAATTATAGTTAAAATCTAAAATAATATACATTAAAGAGTCTTAAATATATAGCATTTTGATGAAAACACACACACACACACACACACATATACATATATATATATATATATATATATATATATATATATATTTACCTTTCATTGGATAAAAATCATTTAAAATGGGGGGAAATATCATTATGAAATACAATTATTTTCATTATTTTCTCAAATACACGTTGGACACAATTATTGGCACCCCTAGAAATTCTTATGAATAAAATATCTCTGAAGTATATTCCCATTTATATTCCCAATTTTGAGCACTCCAGGGTGATTATTAACATGAAATTATCCAGCCATGAGAAATATAAATAGGAGGGAAAACAAAGGCCAAATTCCTTTAATCATCCATCACAATGAGAAAAACCAAAGAATATATTTCTGATGTGCAGCAAAAGATAATTGAGCTTCACAAATTAGTGATTAGTGGCTTTAAGAAAAGAGCTAGAGCAGTGAAAATTCCCGTCTCCACCATCAGAGCAATAATTAAGAATTTCCAATCAACATAAAATGTTACAAAACTGCCTGGAAGAGGACGTGTGTCTATATCGTCCTAATACATGGTGAGGAGGAGAGTTTGAGTGGCTAAAGACTCTCCAAGGACCACAGCTGGAGAATTGTAGAAAATAGTTGAATCTCGGGGTCAGAAAACCTTAACAAATAAATAAATAAATAAATAATTGTCAAACAGCACCTACATCACCACATGTTGTTTGGGAGGGTTTCTCCTCGCTCATCCAAAAACAAACTCCAGCATATTCAGTTATCAGACACGACTGGAACTTCAAATAAGACTGGCTTCTGTGGTCAGATGAAACTAAAAAAATCAGCTTTTTAGCAGCAAATACTCAAGATGGGTTTGGTGAACACAGAGATAAAAAGTACCCCATGTGTACAATGAAATATACTGCTGTATTTTTGATGTTATGGGCCTGCTGATATCCTGATGTTATCTCTGCTGGAGGTCCTGGACATCTTGTTTAGACACATGACATCATGGATTCTATCAAATACCAACAGATAAAAAAAAAAAAACAATAAGTGACTGACTCTGTTAGAAATCTTATAATGAGCCATGTTTGGATCTTCCAACCGTACAATAATCCAAACACAAACCTCAAAAAAACAATACACAAATGGGTCACTGAGCACAAAACCAAGCTTCTGCTGGCCATTCCAGTCCTCTGACCTGAACCCTGTAGAAAATGAGTGAACTGAAGAGAAGAAGCAGCAACATGGAGCTGTGACTCTAAAGGGTCTGGAGTGATTCTGGATGAAGGAATGGTCTCTGATCTCTTGTCAGGTGTCTCTAACCTCATCAGGCATTATAGGAGAACATTTAGGGCTGTTAAACTGGCAAATGGAGGTTTCAAAAAGTATTGAATAAAAGGGTGCCGTTAATTGTGACCAATGTGTATTAGAGAAAAACATTTATTTCATAATGATATTTCCCCCTATTTTAAATTCTTATTATGCAATGAAAGGTTAGATTTTTGTGATTTTTTTAAATAAAAGATCAAAAGGATTAACAATGCAGATTAATTTTCACAGCCTTCTTTGATCATATTTACCAAGGGTGCCGATATATATAGGCCTATATATTTATAATTTTATTCATTTTTATCTTCTCTCAATTACAGTATTTTTATGATGAAAGAAATATGATAAGGGGAAAAAAGAATGGGACAAAATTAATGCACAAACAATGTTTTTTTAAAAAAGACAAATCTAGAAAGAATATAATTATTATAAATAATCCAATTACAGTGAATGGATATACCATTTATTTAATTTAATTTTTGCACTTTCCCCTTAACCAAATTAAGTAAATTATTAACTAAATAATTTTTGTCATATAAAATTAGATGCGATTTAGTAGTAAAACTGACTTAAATGGCAAACAAAGGCTTAAAAATAAACACATATCTAATTTAGATCTGCGCCAAAATCACCAAACAGACAAAGAACAACAAGAGACAATAACACGATCCTGGTTTTAGATTAGGAAACAACATATGACTGTTATTAAGTATAAAAATTAAAAATAAATAAATAAATAAATCCGCTAGGAGACATGGAATGCCGCCAAGCTATTAAAACGGAGGTTTAAGCTTTCCAATCCAAACTGTGTGAAATCACTGAGCGCTCTACATCCCTCCTAAGCATATGTAGGCAAGATAACTGCATCAGGACCATCCGCACAAACATCACAGCCTTCCTCACGACGGGAGCTACATTAATTAAGGCTCTGATCGCCTTCTTCTTGTCACTCGACATGGCTTCTGAGGCGCCTGGTAGAGAATCTCCACTTGAGTGCTGAACAGCCTGGGTCCTGTAGCTCGTTGTCGCAATTACAATATCACGCCAGTCTACTGTGGGAAAGCCTCGCCAGCTAAATCAGCCGTGCCAATGAAAGAAGAGGATAAAGCAGGAGTCAGGTGTGTTACCTGGAGATATGGAGCTGCGCAGAGGGTAATTACATTAGAATGAGGTTGGAAGGCGGCTTGTTAGGGTGACTTTGGCACAGCTGAGTGAAGCAGATTTACAAGTTCTCCAATTGTTAGCACTGAATGTTTACTTTCTGACTTCAGTTTTATGTGACAATGAAAAGCTGCCTATTCGATTAGCAAACAATGCTGGCAAGAAATGACTAGAGCTACACTCAGAACACTATTACAACAAACTGAACACTGCAAAGTACAATACACTATATGCAAAATATACTGACTTTCAGAACAAATGAGTCAAATTAAAAATGTTACAAATCAAAACATGACATTACTTCCAATTTGCTTGATGAATGAATGAATTAATGAATGAATGAATGAATGAATGAATGATGTTTCTGCAATATCTCCACCGCTAGATATGCAGATTAAATATTTGGGACCTAAATCTTCCTCTCTTCAAGTCTGGTCTATAAATTGTGAAATTCAGCATGAGAGGGGGAAAAAAAAAAAAAAATTCTGCCCTGCATATTTACTATGCATTCATGTGCCTGTACTGCACTAAAATAAATGCATTTCTTTAATAGCTCTTCAGAAGAGATTAAACATCTTGAAGTGAACTGATGGGAAACGGGGATGCAGCATAATGAGATATTAATTCATGCTGTCCTTTTTGTCCTTACAATTATCCATGTCATTGAATGTTTACAGTCTGTTGCATCCTAAGATGCATATGCAGTGTTTCCAAAATTAGAACATTGCTATATGAGGAAAACACAGGTATTGCTAGGATTTCCCCCATATATATATAACATTTTACATAATGTTACTATTGGACTATTATGCATGATTGCCTGAAGCACTTTGATTTAGTAGAGAATTTAAATTTGAGTTATACCACCTCTGACTCAGTCTTGAAGACGACACACACGCTCTCTGGTTGTGAACTGTCAGGCTTTGACACCAGCAGCAGTTCTCTGTGCCTCAAGTGAGCTCAAGTGAGTTACTTGTTCCTTTACGGTGCATCCACCTGTAAATCTCTTTACTCTGAGGTTTATACAAGCCTCTCAGGTGGAGCATGAAAGAACTCTTCTTCACACCCACATGGAGGAATACATTTCACAGCATCTGTGATACACCATCACTATGTATACAGAACAAAGAACGTGTCATGCTAACATTGTGTCCCTATGTGTGAATATTAAACATGCATGCCATGTGTTGTATTAGCTGGAGTCATACTATGACATGATGAATGTGTGTAGTTTTTGTAAAATGCCATTGCTTTGGGTTGCTCGGCCATTATCTGGACTAGCATGAGGCAAGCTCATGAAAATGGTAATGAGCAGAGAGTAGACAGGCCAGCTGGTCCTTTTGGACAGCTTTTGTCATTTAATGGCCATTAGAGTAATGCAGGACCTTTTGCTGACTTTTGCACCAGCCATATTTGAGAAGAGAGAGCCCCAGATGCACAATGTTTTTCACTTTCGTGTTGCATATGTTATTTTCCCAGTTATAAAGGTTAACAATTTAGGACATAAACAGTATAAAAATGAAATCAACAATCAGAAGCTCTGTTAACACACCAACAAAATGAGAAAGATATTTTGTCTGTGGCTCACTTCACCATAAGAATTGGTGCAAAATTGCAATGGTTGTTTAAAGCAATTTTTTTTTTTTTTTTTTTTTTTAATACTCAACATGGGTTAAAAACCATATTGTATCACAGAATTTCACACTATGAAATGTTTCATAACAACAATTTTGGCAGGAACATATTTACAATTTGAATCTGCCAAAATGCTAATGTTATGCAACACTGAGTTTGCTAGCTGATTTAGATGCAATTTATTTTTCTTAAATTCCAAATATATATATATATATATATATATAGTATAATAGTTTTTGTAAGCACACAATAAAAAAAAATAATAATAATTATATATATATATATATATATATATATATATATATATATATATATATATATATATATATTGGAATTTAAGAAAAATAAATTGCATCTAAATCAGCTAGCAAACTCAGTGTTGCATAACATTAGCATTTTGGCAGATTCAAATTGTAAATATGTTCCTATAGTATAATAGTTTTTGTAAGCACACAATAAAAAAAAATAATAATAATTATATATATATATATATATATATATATATATATATATATATATATATATATATATATATATATATATATATATATATATATATATATATATATATATAAAACAAAACAAAATATATATATCGATATGCTACTTTTTTGAAGCAAGTTCGTTAAATGCTGTCCTTCTGCTAAAAAAAAAAAAAAAAAAAAAAGTTTAAATGACCAAAAAAAAGTTCCTGACAACAACAATAAATGCTTTAAAAAATATATAAATAAATAAATAAATATAAAAAAAAAAAAACAGAGAATAGGAGCTCTTATCATCCGCATCATGTATTGTTTTAACACCATATATGA
Source organism: Acrossocheilus fasciatus (assembly GCA_036784905.1). Lineage (NCBI taxonomy): Eukaryota > Metazoa > Chordata > Actinopteri > Cypriniformes > Cyprinidae > Acrossocheilus > Acrossocheilus fasciatus. The sequence continues at coordinate 4,670,890 of CM071938.1, read as the reverse complement.
TATTTTCTCACACACATACATCTGCTTATCTCTTAGCATGAATGGGTGTGCTGTATTGTGAATAAAACACAGTTGCTGACCAATCAAAATCAAGGACTGGAACTAACCATTTTATAAATGTATGTATGTAACAAAATTGTTATTCATATCATAGATTAATATTCTTTTTTTAATGTATTTTTGTAATATTTTTACTAAGGATGCACTGAAATGAAAAATCTTGGCCGAAGCCGAACAAAATGAAACACTGGGCCGAAGGCCGAACACCGAACATGTTTTGTTGTAATTTTTTTGCAAATATATTTTGCCAATTTTTTTTTTTTTTTCACCACTGCATCAATTAAATATCCATAAATGTGCTTTTTACTGTTTTGTCTAGCTTTTCAAAGAAAAATCAATTACAAAACAACAATTAAAAAATATTTAGGCCTACTTAACACTGAACACTTTTTAACATTCTAGCAGACACTATAGCAACAAAGCACAATTTTACTTAAAATGAAGAAGTTAGTAAAATAATATTTGTTGGCCATTTTTGAGCTATGGGTTTACCCTTCAGTCCGTTCGCCGCGGGGCCCATGCGACCGCACCAGTTGCACCGCCCAAAGAATGGCAGTGCGTGAGTGTTATAATAACTGTATTAATAGAACTGTTGTAATTATTATCATCATTATTATTGTCGTACTTTTCTTATTTTATTCTAAAAATGCATAAAAATGTTGCTGAGCAGCTGACAAGTAACAGTTTCAGGAGAGATTTTCCTCTCACGTTGGACTTTGAACCCTGGTGCCACGAGCTCCTGTAGCGCTGTTTGCGTGTACTAGAAAACGTAACATTATGCAGTTCATTTACTAATCGTTTGAGGCCATTTCGCGATTTTAATCATCATACAGTAACCAACAACAACCACCCTTTCTCTTCTCATCGAAGATATGAGATGCAGCACTAAGCAGTCTCTTGCTGTCGGTGCTTATATAATGATTTTTACGTCTTTCTCAGACAACTGCTTTCACACTGCTGACACGTTGCATTAGTGTGCACCTCTATTTGATCGCGTCATGTCATTGTTCGGTACAATCTATTCTCTCTTTTCGCTTATTAACTAATTTTCGGACAAATAATTTTGGTTGCCGAACATCCGGTGCATCCCTAGTTTTTATTGGTAAAATTGCCAATAAAATACATAAAAGTATGTATATTTATGAATGATTTCACTTCTCTCTCCTTTTTTTTGTATTTCTTTCTTCCATTTTGAACATTTAGTGATATAAATTTGTCCAAAACCAGCATAATAAAACTTTAAACAGTGCCAAAGTGCTGCTAGGAATGTGCAAATAAACTTGTAAGCATATGATCATTTGATTTGTCGCCTGTTAGTGGCAGCATGCAAGAGTTGGTGCTCTGAAAATCCGGTATTTTATATTTATTTTAGTATGGACTTGGGTCATAAGTAAACATAGCACAGACATTTAAAAATACATAACAATTTGTATGTATTTCATTTGCATGAAACAACCAGCGGCCTCCTTAAAACACTTAAGTGGAAAAAAGCAAATACATCAACATCAACTCTCAGGCCTCTGAAGGCTAAACGTGCATCTATCTAATAAAACCAACTACTGATGCTCATAATTCAACCAGCATTCAACCACAAACCCGCTTGGCTCTCACTGCAGCGCTACGCTGATCCTCAGAGACACACTTTTATCGATGGAACATCATTAGCATGTCGCGCATCTCTTTGCAGCACAGCAGCAATGAGCGTGCTGATCATCTGCTGGAAAATTGGCGAACTTTTTAAGCACACATTAGCAAGTGTTCTGTGGGCTCCGTGTGTAAAGAGCCTGCTAATTATCTGGCAGAGAGTGAAAGGGGGAATGAGGCATGCGAGAACCAGAATGAGAGAAAGAGGAGGAGGAGTCTTTCTTCTTCCTTGTCCCGTTCTTTCCTTCTCCACCCACATTTGCTCATTAACTTGCATCGCTGATGTAGGAGAAACCTCTGGCGTCCCATGAGACATTTGATTGTGGAGCATTAGGGGAAAGATCTGGAGCAGAGGGAGCAGAGAGTGTCTGCCCCAGCTTTATGCTCCCATGAGACGCACGATGGCGAAGCATTTAGCGGATGAACACTGGGGGAATTTTTTACTATGATTTACTATGATTTTTGTCGTCAAATTTCAAGAATCTGTGTTCCCTTTGTGTTATCATCGTAACCAAAAAAAAAAAAAGTAAAGTTTGCTCTGAATAATGAGAAGACAACAGGACTGATTAACACTGAAGCTACATGCGACTTCTCAGCCGTTCAATTCTCAGCCCATGTACATGTATGATTGAAGACATTATTTTATGCCTAATCATGATTTCTAGTTTTTCCACTCATTTGTGGATTGTAAGTTAAATTATTTATTTTGAAGATTTCATTTTGACATTTTTTTTTTTTTTTTAGATTATCCATATATAATTTAAAAAAATCTTCATCGGTATTTTGTGTGGAAAATGTATGTTATGGAACATTTTAATTGATATTTTTGAACTCAGCACCATAAAATTAGGTCATATTTGGCCTTTTTTTTTTTTTTTTTTTTTTTTTTTTTGCAAATCAGCAGAAAGATGGGCATGTAACTTATTAACACTGATTGATTTTTTTTTTTTGATGGATTTAATATAAATTTAAAACGTTGAAAAGGCCTTTTATTTGACTATGTTCTTGACTACAGAGATGCAAGCACAGGTGCTCAGTGCATGCTCTGGGACTTTGAGATCAGATCTTTGATGAATATAAAGTTCAAAAGAACAGCATTTATTGTATACAAATAATTTGTAATATTATACATGTCTTTACTGTCACTTTAATGCATAATATTTATGCATCCTAATATATTTAATGCATCCTTTCTGAATAAAAATATTAATTTATTTTAATAATAAAAAAAAATAATATATATATATATATATATATATATATATATATATATATATATATATATATATATATATATATATAGCTGCAAGCAGCAATTACGGGCTAAGCACTCCAACGGCAAAATGAGGAGCTAAGCATGGCATGGAGTATCAGACCAAATGCAATGAGTACTAAAAGCAATTTTAGGATGATTTCAGTTGAAATGGCTGAAAAATCATAAACACAACCTCTAGTAATATGATTAAATGGCTTATCACTTTTGACCACCAGGTGGCGCTGTAATCAAATCATATTAGTGTGTTATGTGTGAGGTGACAATGGCACACACAAAGTATGTTGTCATTATGTCAAAGCTTTGCAGAGATACAGCCTCAGAGCCATTTTGGCACCATGCCTAAAATTTGTATTGGCGCTGTACAAAAAAGTAGAAAAAAAGATATGCACACTGTAATTCCCTTTATTTAATATTTTTAAAAAACAACGTTTTCGGCGCTGTACAAAAATGGTTTAGTCTATCGACACGAAAACCAAAACGTTTTGCCAGCATGGTCTGCAGATGATCTGATTTGATTTTTGTGAAAATTGGCCAAACGGTTGAGGAGGAGTTAAAAAAAGTATGTTTTCAACATAAATAAAAATGGCAGACAGGAAGTTCGGCTTTCTATGACATAATTGGTATGTATGTTGTTGGCATGACACAAGGAATAATTTGAGACCAGTTTCATTACAATAGGCTAATGCAATCAAATGTTAGCATTTTTAGAAATTTCATTAATTTCATTAATTTAATTTTATTAATAATTAATTAATGGTTTATTACTCTTGACCAATAGGTGGCGCTGCTACCAAACTGATGTAGCGTGGTCAGTGTGAGGTGTCAATGTGACATACACAATTTGGTGCGAATATGTCAAAGTTTCACTGAGATACAGCCTCAGATGCAGTTTGGCATCTTTCCAGCAAATTTGTTGATGTGCTAAACAAAGACCGTTTTGTTTATCAACACGAAATCCATAACTTTTTGCCAACATGGTCTAAAGAGGATCCGAGTCAAATTTGGGGAAAATCGGACTAACAGTCTAGGAGGAGTTCAAAAAAGTAGAAGTTTAACCAATTATGGCAAAATTGGCATCGATGTTCTCGGCAAGAACCAAGGAATCTACCAACATGAGTTTTATTACAATAGGCTAATGTAAACAAAAGTTATTAGCATTTTTAGAAATGTCATTATAACTTTTGACCACAAGGTGGCACTGACCCAAAACTTTTTGAGCACCATCAGGGCATGGTGTTAAAGATGCATACCAAGTTTTGTAATGATATGTCAATGCGTTCATTAAATACTCAATTTGACTCAATTGAAAAAGGGCTGACGCCCAAAATGGCTGACATGGGAAAATTGGATATGGTTCGATTCGGCATGATGCACCAAATCGAAAGAGACCAGTTTTTTTTTTTTTTTTTTGGCTAAACCATTCACAAGTTATAAGCAAAAATATGAATTTTTCATATCTCCTGACCACTAGGTGACACTTTTTATAAAACACACCAAGTTTGGTCTCAATACGCCAAACCCTTGCAGAGATATAAGCCCCTTTCACATAGTAATACCAGTAAATTGCCGTAAAATTACCAGAACGACTTTACCGGTAAATTCAAAACTGCGCTGTTCACACAGGCAACAGCATTCCGTCATTTTTCCGGTAAAGCACCATTCACACAACGGTTTTTAATTACCGGTAAATTCTGTGACATCATAAAACGGAAATGACCTCTAAACGGCTGCGCCTCACAGTGTTTGTGTTTGTAAACATGGAGGGGTAAACGCGATCAGTGTTTTTGTTGATGTTTTCATTTTTGTGCCAAATGTTCACGTTTATGATGCTTCTTTTGGCCCAGAGACATCGCACGACTTCAAACACAGCGCGGAGTAAATGCGTCATCTGCATCAGAATGTTATGATTGGCGCAGAGCTGTTGAATTTTGAATTTCAACGGCTCTGGATTGGCCCGGAGTAGACGTCTTACGTCACCGCGTTCTGAACGCGTACATGCTCATACCTGTAATTTTCCTTCTGCGTTCACACACAGCAGAATTCCGGCAATTTACTGGTAATGTTACAACTTCTCATACCGGTAAATTGCCGGAACGAATTTACTGGTATTTTTGAAAAGGTCCTGTTCACACATGATCTCTTTACGGCAATTTACCAGTAATGTTCCGCAAAAGTCTGTATGTGTGAAAGGGCTTATTGCCTCAGATCCATTTTTATGTGCTTTTCAGCAAATTCGTTAGTAGTGTGTTATTCGAGAACGCTTGGACGAATCGACTTGAATTCCATAACTTTTTGCCAGCATGGTCTGAAGATGATTTGAGCCAATTTTGGTGAAAATTGGAGGAACCGTCTAGGACGAGTTTGAAAAAGTAGATTTTACGAACAATTAAAAATAGCGAAAAAACTAAACCTTACGATTTTTTAATTTTCTTAATTTCTTCCAAAACTTAATTTGACGGCTTGAGCCAAGGATTCAGAGGAAAAATAATTTAAATGTTCTGCCTTACTGTTCAAAAGTTATTAGCATAAACATGAGTGAAACTTTGGATAAGTGGTGGCACTAGAGAGTTTTAGATAGAAACTCCAAATTTGCTGTGGTTAGCATTGACACTATCCTCTATCAGTGTGCCAAATTTTACAACTTTCCCACAAGATTTGAACAGCAATATAATATAATATAATATAATATAATATAATATAATATAATATAATATAATATAATATAATATAATATAATATAATATAATATAATATAATATAATATAATATTTTGTGTGGGATTGGAATTAATCCCAAAGTAATCTTCATTTCATTCTTTCAAAAGATTAGCAAAAATAAAGAAATAAAGAAATAAAATAAAAAAATAAAAATAAATAAATAAATGGTGGCAGTAGCCCCTGCAAGGATTAAGATTATTTCCAATGAAGATTATTTTGGAATTGTATATAACCTTATATAATGCACTCTGACCTGCTGTGATGAACAATAGCCTTCATAGAAACAGCAGCTTGATTTCAAACACTTAATTTTCATTATATTTATAATAATAATAATAATAAACTTTATTTTATATTGCGCCTTTAAAAGTAGCATCTGAAAGCGCTTTTCATACATATATACAAATATAGAGTAAAACGATACACAAAAAATTACAGGCAGTAAAAACAATCAAACAATACAAAACCAGTATAATACAACACAAAGTAATCACATAAAAGCTACCCTAAACAAGTATGTTTTAAGGGATAATTTAAAAACACTAAGGGATTCTGCATTTCTAATCTCAGAGGACAGGGAATTCCACAATTTAGGAGCCAATGAAGAGAAAGCCCAATCACCCATAGTTTTAAGCTAGAGTTGTTTGAACAGTTAAAAGACCAGCTTCAGAGGAGCGTAGGTGTGTAGGGGGTTAAAAGCTCTGACAAATATTGAGGAGCCAAATTATTCAAGCCTTATAAGTGAGCATAAGAATTTTAAAATCAATATGAAAGCTAACAGGAAGCCAGTGCCATTTTTCCAAGACAGGTGTGATGTGCTCCCTTGCACTGGTCCTAGTCAGAATTCTAGCAGCTGAATTTTGTACCAACTGTAATTTACTTAGGGTATCTTTTGACACTCCAGCCAGCAAAGCATTACAATAATCAATACGCGAAAACATAAAAGTGTTGATTAACTTTTCGGCCACAGAACAAGTCAACATGGGACGTAATTTCGCAGTTTCTGAGATGCTTTGACTGTATTACGAACATGCGGATCAAACGTTAAAGTTAAGTCAATTTGAATTAGTTTTAGCACAATCAGGATAAATTGAATGCTTTCTGTTGTTTCAAGCACTCGGCCATTCAAATAATAGTTTTGAATCACAAACTGCTGTTAAGTTTAATTTATTTTAATTTATTTATTTTTTTTAGCCAGTGCCAGCATTTTTGATCATTTTCACACAATGGCTTAGAATATTTTGAATGTTAGAAAATTATGTTGTATGAATCTCTGAACATAGAATATATCAAAAGAAAGAACAGCCTCTGCTTTTAAACAAAACACAACACAACAAAACATTCTAGCTTCATGATTTGTTTTTCTTCTTCACTTGTTTTAGGATCCAGAGATTCTGTACCATTTCAGAAAGTGCGTAATACCGCCCCCTACTGTATAATTAAAAACATGGCTTGCCGGGAAATTCTGCCAATGGCGGGGAAACAGTTAATAAACACAGAATCCCTGAATCACGATATACCAATAATATCATCTGCGTTGTATTGTATAATCCAATTATCCATAAAGAACAGAAAAAAAAAAAAAAAAAAAAAACTATTTGCACAGTGAACATCTAACTTTAGAGATGAGCTGATGACGGCAGTTTCTGTCCTTCTTTTCTCACAGATCCAGCAGATCCAGGTAATTCCTCCTTGTTCTTGAGTCATCCGCTCCGCTTAGCAGCTGTCGTATGTGATGGGCTTCAGACAGCTGAGGCTTCCCCTTCTTTCTCCACCAATACATTGCATCCGTAAGCCTGCCATACGAATTTGTCTCGTCATCGGCGGATCACTGGGCTGGGTGACACCCCATCTCACGAAAGCGTTTCAGAACCAGGCGGAAATTAGCGAATGAAGCGTTCCCCCATCACGCCATATTCCAGGCTTCACTTTTGGATGGAATCTAACACATCTGAACTCCCATGTCAAAAGACTCAATGTTAAATGTGCTTAAATGTGGCTTTACAAACTGAAAGGACTAGCACGTTGGCGCTCGATGCCCGTGCAGGTTGGCAGAGCAAAGGCCTGGCGGACGTTTGCTATGCCCGTGCCAGCTTTTAACAACCTCTGCTCAAACTCCTACCGTGGCGGCGCAGGAAACCGTCGTTGAGTTGAGCGAGCTCACCTGTTTTCCGCTAATTACAATTACATTGGCGCTTTGCGAATGCGGTACAACCGACGCTGGCTCCTTAATGCACATATGGGGAGCATCAATCAGGGAGAACTGCAAAAATCGACACACCTGCTGCTGTTGACTTCATCGCACTGGGTTGGATCGGTGCGTTGGGTGCGGTGGTTTGATAGACAGAGACCCAGGGGACGTACTTCCCGGCGAGGTGATTAGCCAGTTTATAATTGCTCAATATGCCACCTGTATGACAGACAATACAGCTAATTTATTGATGTAGTTAAATCAATTTCACATTTTGTCTGTAGAGTTCAACGTGTTAATTTACAGAATAACATATGCATAAGGGTGATTTAATGCAAGACAGAAGGCATCGTGTGACATATCGTACAGGGATTTTAATTAAACGTCTGCCGTCTCGTTTGAAAACGTGACAGCAATGTAAACATAGAGATTTATATCATCTGTGATGCAACTGCAAGACTATCAAGATGGTCACCATGAGGATCACACATTGGCACTTTTTTTTCATAGATGTCTCTAATGGACCAATAGGGGATGGATGGAACACTTTTTGCTTTATATCAAGTTTTGAGACCCAGATGTCAATGTTTCCACATTGATTTGCTACAAAGTTATTTAGAAATCTACAATGTAGAAAGTGTGATTTTGTTGGCATTGGACTGCCATTCAATCTTCTGGAAATGCTGATATAGAGCCATATTACACTTCTGTTTATGATATATTGTGTTTTTTTATTTTATTTTATTTTATTGTATTGTTTTCTTTTTTTTATTTTATTATTATAAATATTACATATTTTATACTTTTCTGCACCAGTGTTGAAATTGGTATTGGTAATTGAAAAAAAATAAATAAATAAATAAAATAAATAAATAAATAAAATACATCATAAATATTAGATGAAAATGTTGTCTTGGCAGTTATTTAGAATTACTAAAAACAAAGTTATTTTATTTGTTTATTTATTTATAATACTAAAATAGCATTGTTCTGCACTCTTGAAACTTTTCATTGCGAGTATTGCTGGTTATTGTAAGATCAAATTTGAGAGTTGTTCCTCATTTGTGATTCAACAGATAAGCAAAAAACAACATCTTTGTTGAACAAATATGATGTAAATGGTTAATCAACTGGACTACTAGTGACCAGGGCAAAGGTCGACCATGTCAAAGTGGGTGGGCCGTCTGGAAATGCACCAGCCACAATATGTTAAATACAAACCTGACCTGGTTTTTCCTGCAGGACTTTCCAGATAAGTGTCTTATCTGCTCTGAAGTTTGACAAACATCCACCTCCAGCAAGTGAGAAAGCATTACTTACTGCAGCATTTGTCAATTACTGAAGAAGAAAAAAAGCGATTGCAAAGTCACCCTGAGGCCCAAACGATGGGAGGGCTGAAGTAGACCGGTCTGCATAAAAAAAGCAGCCTCTCAAAGTGTTACGGAGATGAAAGGGAAGAGAATGTAAGAGAGGAGAACAACAGAGAGAAGAGACACAAAGGCTCTTCAACAGAGGACATTGATGGAGTGGACAGTGCAAGTGCCAGAACAATGAAACAATGAGTGAGTTAGTCCCTGTGTGCCGTCCACACTGTAGAGATTGTTTTTAATGGTAAAAGACCGTAATTGGTTAGAGGTAGTTCACCAAAAAAAAAAATGCAAATTCTATCATCATTTATTCACCCTCAATTTGTTCCAAAACTGTATGAGTTTCTTTCTTCTGTTGAGCACAAAATAAAATATTTTGAAGAAATGTTGGTAACCAAACAGATGCTGGTAGCCATAAACTTTTTTGTCCTTTCTTTCCTCCATATTATGGAAGTCAATGGCTACCAACAACTGTGTGATGACAAAATGAGCATTTTTGGGTTAACTATCCCTTTAATTTCCCTTTTATCCTCACATATTGTTGTTTTGAGCTGTTTTGGACCGTTTTTGCTTGTAAACGGTGCTTGATTTGTGCATATTTCTCTCCTGATTCAGATCAGACAACTTTTTCACTGGAGAAAACAATTTTATGGACCATGTTGTAATCGAGATCAGCTCATTCGAGTCCGAGTCAAGACCGAGTTCAAAGAGGGTTGAGTCCAAGTCAAGACCGAGACCTGAGAGGTTGGAGTCCAAGACAAGTCCAAGTCCTCATAAGATTGGGTCTGAGACAAGACCTAAAAAAATCTTCAAGAATATGTAAAATGTTTGGTGGAGACAATAAAAATGGCCATGGCATATACACTGTATTTTATTTACAGTGATATTGGTTTAAAAATATATTATCAGTTAAGGGTAAAAAGGCCACATAGTAAGGTGGTGTAAAGGTAATTTTATTACAATTATGACTTGTTACTGTCAGTCCTGTCTTCCTGTGTCTTGTGTTTCCCCTCCTCTCCTGCCCATATTTGGTTTGTTCCTGTCCTTGTTTAGTTTATTAGTCACCAGCCATTTGTCATTAATTATCTAGTTTTTCCCTCTCTCGGCGGCATGGAAAGTCCACCACCGCTAGCTCCAGGCCGCTGCCGTCTGCGGCTGGTCCCAGCCCGTTGGTCAGACTTCAGTCTGGTTCGGCTGCAAAGCCCGCTGCCGTTTGCGGCGAAGTCAAGGCCGCCATGGGCGGCTCTCCCAAGCCTGCCGCCGTCCGCAGTCAACGTAAGACAGCCGCCCGTGGCCAACGCATGCCCGCCGTCTGCGGTTCTCCCTAGCCCACCATTCACGGGGAAATTCATGCCGCCGTCCGCAGCCCACACAAGCCCTGCAGAGAGTGCCGTTGAATTTATTGGTGGTATATGAGGGGATGTTGTGGATTCCAGTGCCCGCTCCTTGACAGTGCCCTCCAGGGCCCGTCCCTCCAGTGCCCACCTCTCCAGGGCCCGTCCCTCTAGAGTCCGCCCTTCCAGAGCGCCAGACTGAAACCACCTCTAATTTCCCCACATTTTTTTTTGGGGGGGGGTAGTAGGGCTCCAGCCATAGAGGCGGGGGCTGGGGCTGCGGCTGCGGCCCCGATCTCCCTGACTCGCCATGGGCTTGGAACGGGCGCCGCTCTGGAGGCCGTCTGTCGTGTCTCCTGGTCCCTGGAGGCCTCCAGATCACCCCCCTCCCCATTGGATGTTGCAAGGCGCGGGACGCGCCTTACGGGAGGGGGGAGTAATGCCAGTCCCATCTTCCTCTGTCTTGTGTTTCCCCTCCTCTCGTGCCCATATTTGGTTTGTTCCTGTCCTTGTTTAGTTTATTAGTCACCAGCCGTTTGTCATAAATTATGTACTTTTCCCCAGCCTTTATAAGTCCTCTGCTTCCCTGCCTCTGTGTCTGGCCTTAATTGTCATTTTGTAATCATCATTCCATGTTTCTCTGTGTCTCCAGTGATCCCTCAGTTTGGTAAATAAAGATCTGAGTATATTTCTGAAGTTCCTCACCTCCTCGCTCCTACGTGTGTTGTGACAGTTGCTTGTAAGTATTTAGTGCTCTTGTCCACATAACATTTCTAATACACATAACATTACTGTACCTGTTCAACTGTAACAACTTTTTCATAACTTTTAACCTTTAAGCTTAAGTGCTCTTCTAAAAACATCTTACTGCATATGAACTCTTTGTGGCTCTTTTATGCAAACTGAATAATAGATGATGTAACAGACATTGTCAACACATAGTTAAGAGGCTCCACATGACATCCTGACCAGAGTCCTGCTGCCTTCGCACTAACGTTAGTCTCAAGTCATGCGCAGTTGCGCACAAGAAAATCAACAATCATTGGACATGTCAATCAAACATCAATTTAAATAAATATTAACATACAGTACTAATCATGAAACATTTTGATTGGGACTTGAGTGGACTTGGGAATAAGTCCGATTTCTAATATGTTCGAGTACGAGTCAATACCAAGTCAAAATGCACTCAAGTCCATGACAAGACCAAGACCATTAAAATATGGTCTCGAGACTGAGTTCAAAACCAAAGTCTGAGTCTCAGGTACTCAACACTGCATGGACTCATATTTTAGACAGTTTAGTTTGGAGTTAAAAATGTCTTGATGGATTTGTTTCTTACAAATACACAGATGTTAACTAATGGACTGGAGACGTGTGGATTACTTGTGTATTATTGTGATGTTTTTATCAGCTGTCTGGACTCTCATTCTGATGGCACCCATTCACCGCAGTGGATCCATTGGTGAACAATAATGTAATGCTACATTTCTCCAAAACTGTTCTAATGAAGAAACAAAAAGCTCTGTAAATTAAATTTAAATAATAATAATAATAAAATTAAAAATAAATAAATAGGATGCAACTTCTTTCCTTTGAATGCCATTACTTGTGCTGCCGTTTTGGATGGGCTCAAGACTCAATCTCTGCTGCAGGGAAATGTTAATGAAACCAAAATGTTCTTAAACTCCTGCAGTCATACAGACTAACAGCAAAGGATACGAGATGAGATGCACAATGAGACCCTCCGTGTCAAGGGCACAGTACAACAAGACATCTCAATTCCCACGCGTGTCAAGAAACAATGCCCTGCGTGTTTGTTACTCTAACCTTGACTCAGTGAGTTCTGTATAGCACAATACTCCATCTCTATGGAATATATTCACTGCTGAACACAGTTCTTTGACTGCATTAAACCAGGAAAGACCTTGCAATTAAAAGTAGATTATCCAATATGGTCATGTAACCTGCAGAGGCTCCAACATGTGCACTTAACAAAAGAATAATCCTCTGAAAGGACCCACCAGACTGCTGCAAGCAGACCACAAAGGAAAAGAGTGAATGAAATATGACTACTATATTGAGCCCTGCTTAAATATCTCTGTCCCTGCTTGTCAGATTAAGATGGACGATGGGGACTGTTATGTGACATGGTAATGCATCAGGAAAGAATATATGACTCCTGCGCTCTCTGGCACAGGACCGCATTATAGTTTTGCCAAATTCCATGTGTTCTGTCATCTTCTAGCTGCAGTGGGGTGAAAAATTGCTGCATCTTAAGTGCAGTCGTTGGCTTTTTTAGATCTTGGCAGCGTTTATAATCAGAACTAGACATACATCATGGTGGTGAGAGAATAGCAACTGATCTTCTTCCCTTTCTACTTTTTGGCTTGCCTTTTTTAGTGAAATATAGCAACCTCACACCCATGCTCAAACAATATCCAAAGAGTAATTATTTTGGGATTATTAGGACATCAAACATAAAAAGGAAAGCAAAATATGTCGTATTGTAACAGTAATAGCTGAGAACTACAAACGTAATTGTACTTCTAGAGAAGAAGGTCCACGTTCTTACTGAAATTCAAAAGGTATATATTTTTTTACTCTAATGTGGCAATTATTGTAAATATGAGTCAGTAGATATATATAAAAAGTCATGGTTTTAATTTTTTACATCAGATAAACAAGAAAAAACACTGATAAAATATCAAAATAATAATAATTATTATTATTATAGTAATTCCAGTATTTGCAGTAAAAAAACATCTTAGCAAGATAAATGTAAATTAGTTCTTAGTTTTTATTTATTATTATTATTATTATTATTATTATTATTATTATTATTATTATTATTATTAGTTTGTTTGTTTGTTTTATGCATTTTTTATTTAAGTTAAATGTATCTTTTTTATGGATGTAAATCAATACAAATACAGTCAATAAAACACTGAAATGCAAATACTGAAAGCACTGGAAAGCACTGAATAAGAAGCTATAACTACATGAAATTAATAAAAAAAAATGTTAATTAAGTCAATTACAATATGTCTTGGAAAAACATTTAAGGGAAAAAAAAAGTTTGCTTAATTATGATCACTTTTTCATAATTAGACGTGCTAAAGGTATTTCCTTTTTCCCATTCCTATGGTAACTGTAGAGTTTTAATTTATGCAATATGTTTCCACAACTAACATTTAATGTTAAAAGACAGCTTAAAGAGGACACTGGGGTGGCAGACTCAGCTCGACTTTACGTTCCATACAGTGATGGTCTCAGTATGAATGTGGTGATCAGCGTGACGCGAGCATTAGCTCTCCGCGGTGTTTCATTACGTGCTGCTCTGACACTCATCTCTCATCTGCTAACGTATCCCAGGGGGCTGTGCTCCACGCATGCTTTTCCACACACGGCCCTAAATACCCCCCCCCCCCCCCCCCCCCCCCCCCCCCCGAACATTCATTTGTTCCTGAGAGCTGTACTTAACTGGTGGTGATGTAGCTTATGAGAGTTAATGGGGTGCAAAACTAGAGCTATTGCTTTCCGAATCAACTCCAGTAGATGCTCCACGAGAACATTTTTCACACAACAAGCGTTTATGTTGGCAGATTTGCAGCAACTCTACATCTGGAGGGATTTTTGCTCTGTTCCAGCATCTAGTATGCTGCTATACTGTTCGCTGCGTAGACTGCTGTCTTCCGAGGCAACAAGTACAATGGAATTTCATTAGTGACCGATTCTGAATGCTCCAAGTATGCATGAACTCATCCATCATACAAATACCACTCATGTGAAGCAAAATTAGACAAGTCCATCCACCTTTAACAAAACAGAGTTATTATTGTTTGTTATGCAGAGATGATGAATGCGTCAGATAGGTAGCAAAATTTTGTAGACCGACCCTCCCAGTATGATATGAAGCTAAGTTTAGATATATACAGAGGCGAAGATATATTTTTGGTTTCATGAATATATTGAAGATCTAGGGCCCTATTTTAACGATCTAAGCGCATGGTCTAAAGCACATGGCGCAAGTGCACTCAGGGCGTGTCCAAATCCACTTTTGCTAGTTTAACGATGGGAAAAAACGGTCGGTACGCCCGGACGCATGGTCTAAACGGGTTGTCCCTATTCTCTTAATGAATAATGGGTGTTTTTTGGGGCGTAATGTGCAATGAACCAATCAGAGTCTCATCTTCCATTCCCTTTGAGAGCAAGTTGCGCTCACGCCATGGCGGATTCGCTATTTAAACGGCGGAATTTTAAGGTGCACAGACTGAACGCATCTCCAGAGAGCAAACAGATCTGCTCATGCGCGAGCAAATAGGAAGGCTAATTCTGATACATAAACGCAATAGCCGATGCTGACACCGATATATTTCCGTTTGTTTGGAAACAACACCTAGTCTCTCCTGTGCAGAAATTATAAGCAAATTATATTTAATTTTGGTTAGTTTTTAACAAGAACTTATTTAGAATTAAATAAACAGTAAGGACGTTATTTTATAATGACACTATATTTTTAGTCAACTGTTGACTTGTGTCATCTATCTTAGTTCAATTTTACACTGAGGCCATTGCAATGCATTGTGGGATTGCACTTCCACATACATATATGCACTTCCATTTACAATTTAATGAAGAATGCACAACTAAACATGCATGTATATGAACATAGTAGATTTTTTTAAAACCAAGTTAAATATAGTCCATATTTGTCTAATTACTCTAACAATCTATTATTTTTATTTATTTATGTTTTTCTCCATGTGTTTTATTATGGATGAGGGCATTTATTTAGGAACACACAATGCAAAAAAATCACTATATAGGCTATATAAACATTGTATTATAATGTGGCATTGAGTGAACCTTTTTTCTGGTCATGATTTCTACATTTCTCAAGTTCCTTGGATTGTGATTATGCCAGAAATCCTGCATCCTCCACAAGCTGAACTGTGACACAAAAGCTTCCCTCGCCATCTAAAGTCGATGAAAGTTTTGTTTGTCCAAATCATTTTTTACTGTGTCTGAAAAACTGAGGAAGGAGACCGATAGTTTGCCGCTCATTTGGTTAAGATGTTTGTGCAGTGCTCTAGTTGCCAGCAGCAATGATGGCTGGCATTAGAGAATAAGAAATGTGCATGAATGCATTCCCAGAGGAAGAGATTGGCTGCCATATCCCTGTTGATAAGATTAATGGGGCGTGAGATGCATCAGAGTGAGTTTATGGAACTCCTTCCGAACACCTAATGAGACAGCTACGTCTGAAAAAGCTTTTAGTGCACTTGAGCTCTGGGTTGTGACCTCTGCAAAAGAAGCGTCACGTTTTTTTTGCTGTTGTGTTTTGGCACAGAACCTCAGCATCTGGAGGACAATAATGAATTGGCTTCTTCTCTGAACTTACAAGCAGCTTTGACAGTCAACATTAAGACCTCTGAAAGCACTGTGTGCACATTCAACAATTACAAAAACTGATTTTGATGGATCTGAAGGTCACTTGCTTTGAAAGGAAGCTGCAAGTTATTATTGTGTTTGGTTTTACTGTAATCTGAGTTTCAGAATTCAGAACTGGAAAGAACCTCACAAATCTGGCAAACTTTAATCTGATTGGCTGATATACGGTTTTTTTCAGTCTGCCAAGAAACAAAATTGTGTTTACAAGCTACTGGGTTGATAAAATTGAGCGCTTTTGTGGAAGAATTGTTTGTTTACTGCCATCAGACCTTTAAAAGAAACTGTTTTATATGAGACACTAAACATATTTTGCAGAACTGTACAACAACAAATAAGAACAAATCCATGTATCAATGTTATTAGTATGTTATTAGTAAAAAAAAATAATAATAATAATCAATGTTCCCAAGCTTTTGAACAGTAACATATATTGTTGTATTTTAATAATAATCCATGTGCATTGCATTTCAATATACAAAAATTCTGCTCTACATACAAAGTCAACACATTTTCAATGATTTTCTGATGTTTTCTCTTCAAACATTCAGATATATTTGTGCCACTTTGTTTTTCCAACTGCTCAATCTACTGCTTCAGACACACTGTGGTTGGCCACTTCATATGTCAGTCAGACAGTCTCTTCCTCTCTATTGGGCGACTCATTGAAAGGTGAGTCACTGATGCGGTGCTTTAAGAACTGCAGGAATTCTCTAAAAGCAATTACCAAAGCCTGCGGCGACGGCCCGGACACATGCGAGGTGAGATCACTGAGGGTCTAATGTTTAGTCAAACGGACTACAACACACACCACAATCAATGGCAGCAGCACACTGAGATGATCGAATGCAAGCTCAACACCTTTCACATACACACCTCTTGAAACATGGTGAGACGATCATTACCGGGGCTGATGTCAGTATTGATTACTTCCTCTGTGTCATCAAGCGAACACTATTGCCATTCCTCTCGCTCTGACTTTCTTCCCACCAAAAATACAAAGCATTCTACCTTTCTATTTGGCTGTGGAAGGTATTACATAAGCGACATTTAAGCAAATAGATTCACTCAAGCTCAGACATGGAGCAGCTAAAAGAGTCCTTACTGGTGGTAACTGAAGCAGAAAAGCAATGAATAACAGGTATTACGACTGGTCATGTTGCTCCAAATATTAATAAATGCACCATGGATTTTTCAAGCATTTTTATACAAATCAACTTGCATTTAAAAAAAAAAAACATAAAAATCTGTTCGTTCATTCCCTGGGATTTGACACCATAACCTTGGTGCTGCTAGAATCGTTTTATAAGCTTAATGCAGAATATAATGCAATATAACAAAGTTTAATATTATATATATGAATATATCAATAATATATCAACCATTATAATATATATTAATATAATGTTAATATACCAACCATTATAATATATATTACCTTGGGTTGGTTTAAAAGGTTTTCAGTAGGGTCTCTGCTCAACGAATGTGCAAGCAGTACTGGGTGACCTTATTTGGCTAGCACTCATCATACCACCTGTTTAGCAAGCGGTCAGGACAAATGGCACTTGTAATTAATATTCCCAAGACCGAACCGGAACCTGGCACGAGGAACAAACTAAAAGAAAACTTTCTGAGAGCAGACATTACACCAAACCAAAAAATGTGTGTTTTTAATAGTCAGAGATGGCACAATGTTTCAGAAGATGACTTTGTCACAAATATGCTAGCGTGATGGACATTTCTAGAAAGTTTACTTTTTAGCTTTCGCATGTTATCTTCTTTATAGTGTGTGACACATCCATGTCGTACACTTGTGAAGAGAAGCTGATGAGATTTATAATGTGTCACACCGCTGATGAACACCGTGCAGGTCATGACCTTCCATCTATCGATCACATTAATGTAGACTGCTGTTTCAGCAAACCACAAGCCGTATTTTACAGAATCCAAACAACCCGTGGCATCTGTATATCACGCTTATAATACGTCAGTGTCATTCCCATGCTGAGGCTCTGATTTGTGATCGAGGGACCTGAATTACATCCATTCTGAGCACCAACCATACAAACACTTTAACCTTTACATTGTCTCAACTGAAGAATTTTTTTTTTTAATCAAAGCAACTTAAAATAAGCAGACACATTTAGTCCAGAATATATAGTACAGCAGAAAATACATGTCATTGCAAAATGGCAAACACAATTTCATATTAGTTCTTATTATCTTCTTATTATTTTTTTATTGTCTTATCTTTCTTATTGTCTTATTCTCACTGTTGTTGTTGCTGCTAATTGTGATGCACTACCATTTTGGTGTAAGTAAATAAAAAAGTAAAAGGTGAACACATTAAATTGATCAATATTAAAACAGAAAAAAGTTCATTTTAATATTATATTACAATATTTCTGTTTTACTAGTAATAAGATAATATTAATACAGATAGCAATAAGACAAAAAATAAGAAAGTAAATAATTTATAAATAATGAATAAGATTATTATAAACGATAATAAAATAGTAAATTAATAAAAAATAAAAATAAAATCTGTCTTCCTGTGGTTGGTCGGTCTGTCTCTCTTATATTTATATTATTGTTTTTTTTATAGTTTTTTTTTTATTGTAATTGTTTTTGTTGAAACTGTGATACCATTCAAAAGTTTAGAGTAAAAAAAATATCAAGAAATTTATTTATTCGAAAATAACTCTTTTAAATGATAATAACATTTTACAATGTTACTGTCTAATTGTGCTATTAAATTTAATAATATACTATTGTATTGTATACTGCCATACTATGCTTCCTATTTTTTTCCCATCAACATGGCTTAAACCTGTTTACTTGAGGTGGCTGGTATCAATATCCAAACACTATGAAAGGTCAAATATTAGCATGAAAGGAGAGGTTTGGTGTTTTCCAAGTATCACAGGTAAATGGGGTTAAACGGAGCGTGGCGGCTCATTGGACGCGGTTTACGATGTCACAGGGGAGAAAGGTGAGGTCACATTATACATTCAAGAGGACAAAAGGTTGCAGTGCAGTAGTACACTAGTGCTCTCATCAAATGATAATGCACTTGACAGTCAGATGCGCACGCGAACGCTTCAGTTCCCCTTTTGTTCCGGTGTAAACACAGAAACACATTCAATCTCTGTGAACTGACTTCACCCTGTTTGAGTCCATTACACTGTGAAAAACAGATTTTTTTTATTTTTTCTATTATTATTAATTTTTTTTTTTTTTTTTTGCTGTTTTGCAATGAGAAACCACTTGAACTTGGTTCAAGATGTAAAAAGATCAACATAGGAATTCCTGTCTACGGTTAGCATAATTCCCACTCACAATAAAATTCAAATTAAAATGAAATGTAAAGCAAACAAACCAGCACTCCTGTGAACACTCGTAATCAAATCAGCTTCTTTGATTTATTATTAAGGTACTCTGGAAAATTCTACCGTGGTTTAACTATTAAAGACAGTCCCACGGCTGAGCTGTGTGTTTCAGTTTGATGGACACATCTGAAACACGCCATCTTCTCTAATTCACGCATGTCTTACATTTTAATGTACAGTAGATAAATATATTTGCATGTGCAAAAATTACCTTGATAAGTGGTTTCATGCAGTTGCTATGGTGATCTGACAACTTCTTTGAACATTCTTGTATTCTTGGATGCTCTGGGTGGTTGCAAGCCTCTATGATATTTTGATCCCTAGGTGCACCATTGTGTAGCATTAGCTCATTTTAGTTAGAAAATTTGAACAAACAAACAAAGAAAATGAAAAAATAAATGAACAAGCATATTTTAAAAAATAAAATAAAAAATGTGAGTGCATTATTCTAAAAACTTTAAGTAACCTGCATGGCATCCTTAATTTTATGTGTTTTCTTAAATAATATTAATTAAATAATATTCATATTATTTAATATTAATTAATAAAATACCCTAATAAAATATGCAAGTGAAAAATGAATAAGATAAAATAAAAGTTTAAGGGCAATGCATGGCTGTGTTTAATTTTATACACCTTCTTGAATAAAGAAAAAAAATAAAAATAAAAAATAAATTATATATATATATATATATATATATATATATATATATATATATATATATATATATATATATATATATATATATATATATATATATATAATACTAATTTATATTATTTAATATTAAATAAATAATACATTACAATGCAAAAAAAAAAAAAAAACCTAAAAATAAATAAATAAAACTGCATGACTGTATGGTTAATTTTATGCACCCTATAATGGATGTAGCTAAAAAAAAAAGAAGCAGCTGTCCAAATACTTTTGGCCTACAGCAAGAATACACCTATTATCAATAATTCACACAATATTTTTGCAGCATCTATTGCACAACTTTCCATGACAAGTAAAAAATAAAAATAAAAACAATAAGAAGCATCAGCAAGCACCACTAACAAGCAAGACTAGAATGTAAAACGAGATACCCACATATAGAGGCACTGTTTAGGATCTGTCATTTCTTTAAACACAGATGCGCGCGACAGAAGGATCGGAGGGTGGGATTCGCTTGCTTTAGGCTGATGATGAGTTGAGTCACCAAACCTTGTACGAACCGAACTATTTCTAACAACAGTCGATTAACAACCATGCCCAAGTAGGGAGGCAGAGCATGGTGGGAACGCGCGGTAAACCATAACCTGCAATGGAACAGAACAGAGATTAAAGCATCAGTGCTTGGTTAGGGCTATGAATAGCCATATAGCTTTGATTTAGTGGTAAACAGACAGTGTGAGTCAGAGACAGAAAACACTAAGGGTTTCTTTCCCTTTCCAGAGGCTGCTGTGGTTGTCAGCTTTTGTTCTTTCCACAGGGGAAGATGAAAGGGAAATGATGTCATTAGTTTGCATTTATGTAAGCGTGAACCCAGAGTCTAGAAACGAGAGGTCATTTCACTGACCATATAGCAGTTGTTGCAACGGCTGAATGTTGCAATCAATATTGCGATAGTTATCATTTCTCAATTTAATTTAACTTGACTTACTAAAACAAACTAAAACTGAAAAAAAAAAAACATATTAACCAAAAGTAAAATAAAACTGAAAAATATTACAAAATATGGATTCAAATTGTTAATTAAATCTACAATACACTGAAATAATAATAATAATAATAATAATAAAAAGATTAATTGAATTTACTACAGTTTTTATGTTTTTATTTATTTTTTAAGGTAGATGGTTGCAATCAATTTATTTTAGCTACATTTAAATGAACAAATGTAGTTGACTAACTTTCAGCTAAATTTGTTTATTTAAATGTATAGCTAAAATAAATTGATTGTAACCACTTACCAAAAATTTCAGTGTAATAAAACATACCAGAATTGTAATGTTACAGTATTTTTTTTTTATTTGACAATATTTTGAAAATATTTTACAGCTTTATAACAACACATTTCTTATTTTGTTAGAATTAACACAATACCCCCCCCCCCCCCCCATTTATGCATTAACTGTTCTCAGCTAATTGGAAGTGACAATTTGAGCCATTTTCCACTTCAGCTTTCAGCCCTTCTGCCAACACACTTAATGTTTTACAATTAAGCTGCTTCACAGAAACAGGGACAGAGCTGTGGAGCTTTATTCTGAATGTTTTTTTTTTTTTTTTTTTTTTTTTTTTTTACAGGATGTCAAGAGTAAGGGATTTTTATAACCTAAGAGTATGAGTAAGGAATAATTGACTTTGTTCCCGTTGGATTATTAGAAAAATAATGCACACCTGAGGTGGTGATGCGGCCATTACACCTCGGGTGTGCATTATTTTTCTAATAATCCAACGGACCGAAGTCAATTATTCCGCTTATACTACGGTTGCCACACCTCAAGACATCGATCAGATTATATATTTCAAGGCATTCGTCCAGTATTTCTACTTAAATCGCTATTGTAAGTAGGATTATTTCTTCTGCATTTCATCCAACGGCTCCGTTGCTAATTCCAAAACGTCATTTAAACCTAGTAACAGAGGCTTGAGCCGTTGATAACAGATTAATGCAGTTAATACAGTTAATAACTAAGTTATGAGAAAGAGGGAGAGAGAGAGAGAGAGAGAGAGAGAGAGAGAGAAAACCTCTGTGCGTCTCTCAATAGTGTTCGGCAGCAATGTCTCTAGTTAAAGTGAAACTTAGTTCCTTTTGTTCACGAACAGCGCCTTGTTGTTACCTCGCTTGTGGGAAATCATGTAGTTTTCAAGTTGTTTACTGATAACATCGTCAGAGTAGCTAGCGCGATGTATGCTAGTGTGTGCAAACTAACTGTTATGTGTGTGCGGTCTGTGAGGGAGAGAGAGCGGGAGAGAGAGAGAGTATGTGCTTTCTGTACATAATCAAAGCAACATTTTGTGGCAAAAACGTGGACATGATCTACCGTTTTTATCATATTGTTTACTATATTCATTTATTTGGCCAGTGTCGTTGTGGGTCTTGGTTATTTTGCTGTTGAAAGACCTTTGAAATAACAGAAATCATTTGGCGAAGTGATATGGTCATGTAACGCGGTCAAGAGCTGCCTGGAACTACGTTCGCCGTGCGGTTCCCTCAGAACGTTCATCAGCCAATCAGATTCAAGCATTCAACGGCCCCGTAGTATAACTGCAAATAACTGTTTGCTTGTTCAGCCATGGATCTCTTGAACAACCAATGGGCACCACCATTATGGAGCCCTAGAATACTTTTGTTTCCTGGTTTTCCTTATTCCGGTCTCATTAAAAAAGCATTAAAATAGCTTAAATCAGATGTTTAAAATGTTCTCTTGTTGGTCATAGTCTTGTTTTGTCGCAACTTAAAGCAATAGTTCACCCCAAAATGAAAAGATGTTAATTATTAACTTACCTTCATGTCATTTAAAACCTGTATGAAACATCTGCAAAACATGAAAGAGGATATTTTGAAGATTGTTGAATAATTGAATAATCTATCAGGGTAAAAGTTGTTACCTCATAACAGTAGCACTTTTCCAATTAAAATCATATAATTACTCTACATTTGATGAGGATAAAATATAAGGAATTACATTAAATTGTTTAAATAGTTATCACACATTTTGATATCCTGTATTTACCTATTTGAATATTGGACTTCACTTGAACGGGTGAAAAAAAAAAAAATAAAAAAAAAAAAAAAAATAAATAAATAAATAAATTCAAATGAATAAAAGTAAATACAAACAAACAAACAAACAAATAAATAAATATATACATACATATATATATATATATATATATATATATATATTATATAAATACATATAAATAATCACTTTTTCCTTCCACAGAAACTCATACAAGTTTGGTCACATGAGGGTGAATAAATGATGAGAGTATTTTCGTTTTTGGCTGGACTAACCCTTTTATTCTCTCATGATTTCTATATTACAAAAGTTGGTTTTCTGAAGATCTCAGCTTTAAAGTTGTTTTCTCTACTCTGGAGGAAACAAAAGCCATTTCTAAGCACAAAATGTATACACACTGCTGCATTATGGATGAGCGAATTCATTTTTACTCAAGCTGCAATAGCTCTATGTCTGTCTCTGATGGACCACTTCCAAATCAGTGTCCGACACTTCTGTAGACACTTAAGTTGTACAGAAACAGGCAACTTTAGTAACTCTTGAGATGTGATCACTTTCTTTGCCAGGATGTCTGTATAGTATAGAATAATGTTTAAAAGAAGCAGATTAAATGATTTCCAGCTGACCAAAATAGTGAGCAATTCCTCATGAGAAAGTAAAAATAGCGTCACAAAAAAGGAAACGCAATCTATACACAATATTAGCTGCTATTTTCAGTGCATTTAATGAGAATAAAATATGAATAATGATAACAAGCTAGTGGTACAGCGTGTAATATTAAGGGGGGGGGGGGGGGATCAAAACTTCTGATAAATATTTACTTTAATTACTTAAATTTAACCAGGCATCATCCACTGAAGTCGGTTATTTAAAAAAAAATGTATATATTTGAATTGCTTATATTTAACAAGGTAAGAGTTCCCTTATCAACCATAGGGTAATTAAATACTTTTTAGTGGAAACGAGCCTCTCCTTTGAGTGCAAAATGTTACGTGTTGTTCAAAGACAACAGCAGAAATTTTGTCCTGACAGATGTGAAGATATTGAGCATGGTGAATTATTCATGGTGGCCATATTGTTTCTTCTCGATTTAGTCGCTGGGGGAATGTTAGTGTATGATGCATCTGAATAGTCAGAACAAGCTGGATGAAACCCCTGCTGGATAACACTCTCAAAACAGCGTACTCAATTCAGGGACGACTTTTATGAGATCAATTTTCTTTAGTAGGGGGTCATAACAGCACACTGTAGACGTGAGAGTCAAAACAAAGCGCATTGGCTTTTTGTAATAAGCGCATTAGGATGCATTTCTGTCTGAGAGCTAAAACACAGACATTGCATGACTAATACTGGGACATTTTACAATTTAAACAGATGCAGAATATATCGAGGGCTTCCATCATATCTGATTTATTGAGTACTGAAACATTACCATATTCTTATGACCACAATAGATGCAAGAAGTGTCTCCAATACATTAAAGTGCATTTGTGAAGCGGCCATCTCCTCAGTCACGCTGCAGATAGGCAGGCGGTGTCACAATATGACGATGACCTAGTTTCTGAGGCAGTGACTCTTCTTCACCATGCCCTGTGCAATCCTTCAACTTCTCAGGCAGATTAAACCTTCATTTTAATAATTATATGCCTGACCGTGCAGGTTAAACTTCAAATATCAGTCCTGATATTCAGAGCTGTGTGCTGTGCATCGCCTACGATGGCATGAACAACCTTAAACACACTTTCTATTGATATAGTATTTTTAATTGCACATACACTGTTTTTAGACAGTGTTTTTACTAATAATATGATCTATTAGCTACCGGACCTGAAGTGACATTCATATAGTCCACTGAATTCAGATATTTTAAAAAATAATGCAAAAACACTTTTCTATTTTTATTCACCGTTATTATGTGCCAAGCATGTGAAGATGCCATAAATATATCTGTTTAATGCTCTGTAGCAGTTTTTCCTTTAGACAACAGATTTCACATTAGACATTTATAGAGACAGTTTGCCCCAAAACAGCTTATTTTTTTAATTTATTTTTTTAAGTAAACTACCCCTTTAAATGGCACAAATAGAACATTAAAATGTCCTCCTAATCAAAACGTGAAATGTATTAAGATTACCATTATTACAAGAAAATTATAATAAAAAAGCCTTTTTTTTTAACAACGTAATAAAAGGACAAGCACCAATGTGCAGTTATTTCATATTTCCACAACCATGTCAAGTAAACCAACAAATTATAATATAATTCTAAATTAACAAGCATACTTTTGTGTAGCTGTCGTAATTTTAAAATTGACGCCAAATAAAAGAAAAGAAAAAGGCTTGATAAGAACATATGCACACCCCAAGATGTACTGAATCCAGAAAAAAATGTATATATATTTCTTTTTTTTTTTTTTATGGAAATTTATTTATTTATTTTTTTTGGATCTACGTCCCTGGGTGGATCTTTCTCATTATAGGGTGGTTGTGTACACACACTGCCAAAACACATTTATGTTTTGCATCCGATGACCCCTTTAAAAAAAATGTACACTCTGTATTTCACATACAGAAAGTTTTGATTTAATTTCACTGACATATAACGCTTCGACCACCCTGAGTGATACACCGGCATATACATCTTCCTGAAAAGCACAGTTTCTCCCACTTGCTAGAACAGCTATCTGAAGGAATGTCGTGTTCACCGATTCCACTGCCATCGCAGTCGACACCTGTGGCTCCCCGGAGAGCACACTGTCTGTGAAATCCAGTGCAAAAGATTGCACACAGCTGACCCCAATTTGCAGTCGCAGTGTTTGTGTACACTATTTTGCCAGGCCTGCGCTCTGTGGACTCCACTTCAATTATAAGGTGAAAAATGACAACATAAAAAGTTTGACAACATCATCTTCACATTGAATAGAAATGTAGTCAGTCTTACCAAAGAGGATTTAATATGAACGATAGCAAAGTTTGGTTACTGGACCTGTTTGGATTGTCTTAATGCTTGTTGCATAAAGTATGCTAAATCAGAGTACAGTGCAAATACGGCCACAAAATGCAAATCAAATCTGACTGTAATTAGAAAAATGATAAACCTTCAAATGGAGGCAAAAAAGTAAATTCAAATCTACACATAAAAAATATGCGTATAGTAAAAAAAAAAAAAAGTTGTAAAAAAAGGAGTATGCATTTCATAATACTTTAAAAACAAACTATTTATGTATTTGTTTGTGTATTTGTTTGTTTGTTGAGCAAAGACTGGACAAGCAAAAGGCATGAGTAAATAAATAACCTTAACATTTTATTTTTCATTGTTTCTTTTTTCCCCCTAAATACAATAAAAATAGAACAATTGTGGTCAGTGTTGCTCTGATTCACAAAATGGAAGTTTTAATAATAATGAGAATATTATTAAAAACGCTAAACAGTCTACAGAGGTGTTAGACAAACTGGTTTAAACTCAACCACACAGCTGGAAAGCACTTTCAACAAAGTTGACACGGGCAGGTGTCCATGTGTTGTACAGGCACTCCACTGTGCCCGTTTGGGCTTGTCTCGTCCTGCCGGCTCCTGATTGATAACTCGCCTCAGTCGGGTGATGCTCGCTCAGTGGAAGGTACCAGAGGCTGGCATGAGCCGAAGGGCGCAGTCACCTCTGGTGTCAGGAGGTGGGTGATAGTGACATGACCTACACGTCTGCCGCAATATTGCAGCCAAATGATGCCTTTAAAAGCTGCCAGGGAGCAGCAGGGGTAAGAGAAAACTGAGGAGAACCCTGAGAAACGGTGAATGGGACGATCCATCTCCTGTCAGGGTGAAACATACAGTTGTGACTACTACACTGCACCTTAACCAGACAAAACGTGACAGCTTCAGTAATCTGTCTGTCCATGTGAAAGGCAGTGCAAAGGAACAGAGCCAATCACAACACATAGATTGTATAGATACCATGAGTAAATCTATGTTTAACACTGTCTACAGACCCTGAAAAGTTGCAGTTTTCAGAAGTGTTTCTACATTATTGGATGTGTGTTATACTTGTTGCTGATGGATGAGAGCCTGTGGATATGCAGAATGTTTTACGGAGTCGATTACCTCCAGGCGCACTTGACTCTCACAAGCCGTTTGACACAAGAGCATGAAACCGCACATAAACATGCACATATATACATAATACACACAATTGAGTGCTAAAGGGGCTGTTTAGAAACCCAGGCAACCAAAGCAAAATAGAGCATCTACTTTTGAGTTAATAAGGCATGCCAGCAAGCAACTTTGGCTTCAGCTGGAGGGGGAAGAAAAAAACCCTAGAGCGAGAGAGACAGAGAGCGGGAGAGAGATGGAGTTCATTTTATGTGGGTGAATCTCATGAAACCTGTCAGATTTCACCCCAAAAGAAAGCAGTAAGAATTTATATTTCCTTTGAAAAAATACAAAAATAAATAAGCCTGTTTTAGAGCTGTTCAGTCATGATAAGTTTTCCTACCTACACTATTTTAAAAACTCTCTAAGACTAAAAAATGCTAATTCATTTCTAGGTTATAGGATTACAAAATGAACAGCTCTATTAAATCACCAATTTTCCCCAATTCTTATTAACGTGTATCCTGACTGATAGATAGATAGATAGATGATAGATAGATAGATAGATAGATAGATAGATAGATAGATAGATAGATAGATAGATAGATAGATAGATAGATAGATAGATAGATAGATAGATAGATAGACAGACAGACAGACAGGGAAATAGAGGGAACGATGATAGAATGAAAATAAGGAAATGATCAATAGAATGAGAATGGATAATGCTAGAAAGACAGAAGAAAAAAATAGAATGATGAAAAAATAAGGGATGTCACAAGAACCGATACTACAGTGTAATGTTAATATACCAACCTATTGAATCTGTTTTGTACCTACACTGAAAACCATAAAAATCAGATAATGATGAGAAAGAAACATTAGATTTACAACCCTAATAAACATAACTGATACGAAAAAACAAACCAAAAAAAAAAAAAAGCAAAAAAAAAACAACAAAAGAAGAAACATATTAAAATAAAGAAGAAAAAAAAAAACTAAATTTGAAATGCAATGCAGGGAATTCTGGGAACGTCAATTTACGTTTTTTCACTGTAAATTATACAGTCTTTTTCACTTCCAAAAATGGTATTTTGAAATGTATATTACTAGGGATGGGTATCGTTTACATTTTATCGATACTGATACTGGTACTTATCGATACGGTTATCGATACTATTTGGTGCAAAAAAAATAGGACGTGAAAAGTTGTTGAAAATTTCACGTTATTTTATTACTGCTGAACTTTAGCAACTGTATTAAAATTCTTCAGTCAGGAGCAGTGAGTTATTTTTCTCTTTGTGTTTTATTTTATTAACATTAAAGGAATAGTTCACCCATAAATGAAAATTGTGTCATCATTTACTCACTCTCAAGTTGTTTTAAAGCTGAATGTGTTTCTTTCTTCTGTTAAACATAAAAGTTATTTTGAAGAATGTGGGAAACCAAAGAGTTGCTGGTCCCCAGTGACTTCCATATTTTTTTTTTTCCTACTATCAAAGTCAGTGGGGAACAGCAACTGTTTGGTTACCCCCATTCTTCAAAATATCGTATTTTGTGTTCAGCACAAGAATTGACAGAATTACATTTTTTGGGTGAACTACCCCTTTAGTGACAATCGGCAGCATGTTTCTGTCCCTTTAAGAGCTGCACACATCCGTTTCTCTCTTAACTGTTTACTTTCACTTTAGACATAGGCTAACTAACTGTGTTTATATGTAAACCTTGCATGTTTTTGGCAATATTAGTGCAATCAGACGATAACTAAGATAACCAAGTAGCCATGTGCTGTTTCACCGGCCTTTTAGTGTATGCACGCTTCAGGTCTAACACAGCAACAGAAGTCAGAACAGCAAGCAAATTAAATGTTTTACCGGCAAGGCTTTAAAGCACACGCAAATAATGTGCTTTTGTGATTGCGAATAAGTGCAGTGTCTCGTGAGTGTAACTCTACCGCTGAATCAACATTTGAAGTGAATGTGTCTGGCGAGTTGCAGTTGGAGCTGGAGCCGGGAAACATAGTATACAGCGCATTGCTTGAGGTAGATGTTGTGTTTTGTTAGTAAATGTTTCATTATATTACTGGTGTTGCCTCATTTGTTCGCTATTACACTACTGCATATAGGCTATTGCATCTGATGCTGGTGTCGCTTAGTTTTGTAAAGTGAGCCCACACTTTCGAACTTTTCACTCTTGCTGCGATGACTCATTGCACGCAAACACACACCGCACATACGCATGGATATCACACGCACGTCGAGCAAACGTCGGCCACATCATTCAGTGAAGGAAAATGTCAAGCAGCAGCTTCTTATTCATCATTAACATTGAAGTATACAGAGATAAAACAACGCAAGTATCGATAACAGTATCATTTGTCTTGAAGCATATCGGTAGTCTGGTACTGACCCAATTACGTACCGGTCCAAAAAAAATACCGGTTCTCGGTACCCATCCCTATCCATTACAGTTTTTCACCATGTATAGTAAGGGAACTTACCATTAACCATTTAACAGGTTTTTACTGTAGCATTTTCAGCAGGGTTTTTTTTTTTTTTTTTTTTTTTTTTACCGTTAATATCACGGCCATTTTTTTACAGTGTAGATAGATTTCTGCTGGCATTGTGATGACCATTGGCCATCCTTGTCTAGATATCGACCCTTCTTCCTTCCCTTCTGTGGCGTCTACATTAACAGACAAGTGGGACTTATTGGCTGTCAGACTAATTTAATTGTAACTCATTAACCCACTTGGTAAACATGCTGTTTTGGATGTTCTTCTGCAGTGTTCTTTCTAAACTGATCCTTCCTCAGTTCACCTCAGGCCAGCATGTGCACCTGAACATTCAACAGGCTTTGTTTCCCCCCCATTTATGAGCCTCTTATGTGCAAACTATTGATTTGATTGTGTCAAGCCTATGAGTCCAGACCAAACTGCTTCAGTAACATGTAAGGTGCAAAATGCAAAATAAAATTTTAATCAGCATGTGGTTTTAAAAGCATGCTGCATACTGAAAAAAGCTAAGGCAACTTGTTATTCGGCTTTTATTTGTACATAATGCATTTAACAGAAGGTACGTCAGCAAATATATGGTTAGGATCTGCCTATTTCTGACATTTTAGCACTTCCACGACAATTATCAGCAATGATTTTCATAAAAAAATCATACAAGTTATCATGACATGTCATTCACAACCTATTTTATTTGTAGCACATCAGTAGCCTAAAACAATATAACAGCTGCCAATGTTAACCAATAGACTAAGTGGTATTAGTCAATAAGGAAGGTTGTTTCAGCTGTGAAAATGAATAGATTTTCATGAAAAATTACAAAAGGTAAGCTTGTTCTTATTTGGAATAACTTGGACCAATGAGTCACTTATAATAAGGCCAGGAGAGTATATTAAAGGAAGTCAATTTTCATTTCATGTTCCAAGTTCTATAGTCTATATTCACTACACAACAGGGATATTAAAAATAAACCGAGCCAGCCTTGCAATGGATCCAAGAATAGTCAAGTGATTTGTATAAATTTGACAGTGGTTATATAATGTCATTGGCAGGTTCACCGCTGTTAAACCCAAGAGTGTATTGTCGGCCAGTTATTTTAACAGAGACCACCAGAATAGCCTTGTTGATGCAGAAATAAGTGCTGATGGGCCGTCAGGAGGTGAACACCCTGTGGTGCATCAATGCACTGAAATGGCACAGACTAATTCAAAATCCTGGGAGGTTAGAAAGACCACAAATGCCCAGATTTTTTTAATCAGTTGTTATGACCTGAATTATTTACATGGATTTTCAATTCTACACAATGTAGAGACGCTAGACTGAAATTAATTATTTAATATCTTAAAACTCTTTGATTTAAAGGCTTATGCATATACTTGATATTAGCTGGAATCTTTTTTTTTTTTTTTTTTTTTTAAATTGTTTAACATTTTGAAATTTAAAATTCACATATTTCCATTTGGGTCACTTAATAGTTTTGAGGACTTAATTGTTGTTTCAATAAACAAACAAACAAACAAACAAATACTTATTGTATATACTAAAATTACTATTTATCTACAATAAAAAACAAACTGAATCATCTATATGTTACAGTGTTAACTATATAATATATTAAAATAATATATATATAATATATTAATCTACACACACAAAATTAATGCTGACCCATTATTCAGTAACTTTTTAATGGAATAAAAAAATATTTCTATCCAAATCACATAAGCTTTGGTGGTAGTTAATCAGTTTTCATATCATACAAAAACTGCTGCTGACTTTTTTTTTTTTTAAACATCCCATCTGGTTTTATTTATTATTAGTAAAATTGTTATTAAAAATATGTTTCTCAACAAGACTGTATGCTTTGATTGAACATGAATTAACTAATACACCTACCAACTGCTGATTTTTTTTTAAGCATGAATCTAACAAAATACAACATTTAACTTATAAAAATGCAACTGTAAGAAAAAAAATATACTTAATTCAAGATACATTACCTAAAATCTCACCTGAATAGCTTAAAATACTACTCTTAATTTGTTTAAAAGATGATTAGAATGGTTTAATGGAGAAAAAAAAAGAGAAAAATGCAAATTAACAAACTGTCTCTACTGTAACTATAAATAAATTTGGCAAACACGAAATGCGAGTATCCCTCTCTGTCCAGTGCATTTCCAGGGTTGATTTTACTGCTCATGTACTCCGGTATTGTTCTGTGCCACTTATTGTTGGCAACTGAGGAGAGTCGCAATTACACGTGAAGCACTTTGGGCATATAAACAGAGAAAAGTGCCACACAAATGCAATGATTCATTCATCTACTCATCGTATTCCCAGATCCTCCAGACCGCATGATTGCTGAAACTCTGCAGTACGAACATAAATGCCCCGGAGAACACCAAACTGAATTGCATACAGAAATGTGGCATGGCCTTATCCAGAAACAAATAGCAATGCTTTTACATCCAGTGAATACATGGCCTCCCAATGCTCCAGCCGTCTCACTTCCTGATGCATTCTCACGTATTGTTTTAAAGGACAATCAGGGAGTAAAATGTAATCAAGCAGAAATAGTCACTGTCTGGCAGGTGAGGAGCCACAGCCAAACATGAGTTTCTTCAGAGAGCGAATGTGACACCAGACAATATACCAATCAACTGAATGCAGGCAGTTATAGCCACCCTTCTATCCCAGACGATTGGAGATGACATCGCTTTCTCACCACTTGCCACTGCAAAAAAAAAAAAGTTCAACTTTGAGAAGCAAGATGACATTTCCTATGTATAAGACCCTGCTTTCTATGGAAAAATACTTTCAGAATCCAAGTTGCAACAACAAAGTAAACCTGTTTGAATATAGTCATTAATTTGCATTTTTGTCTGATGGTGCAGAAATTACACTCCTCACCTTTAACACAAGACCATTCACTGCCAAACATCAACAAAGCTTACTGAGCGATTAAAAACTTGGCCAAGTCACATAACACCATACAGAATGTCTATAAGATTAAAAGTCGGGAAAGTTTGCATCACTGCTAAATAAATGAATCACTGTTCGTGGTGATAAAAAATATAAAATAAATAGTAAGTAATATTAAAAAAAATTAATTATAGACCTTTGGGGAAAAATATTATTTAAAAGAAATGAAATGTATTAAATTAAAAGAAATTGCAAAAATAAACGATAAAAATTAATTAATGATCAATAAAGGTCATTAATAATAATAATAATAATAATAATTTATATAATAATAATAATAATAATAATAATATGCAGTAGTATTATTAAATTATTACATAATAATATAAATTAATATACATAAAAATATACTATATTAAATTATTAATGTTATTAATGATTTATTATTATTATTATTATTATTATTATTATTTTCTTCATTAAAAAAAATTGTAGGCAGCTGCAAAATCTCATTTTAATAAATAAATAAATAACGTTTATGAAATGCATTAGACTACTTATATTCACCTAAATCAGACACTGCTGTTATGAGGCCACAAAACCCTAGTAAGGAATCTGTGATACAATCTCACCCTCAGCTATTATTTATTGAATAGCTTTAGTATGTTATCACACAGCTAATATCTCTCACAGAAACAAAGCCAGAGGTCAGATAAATATACGGTACAAATGTAGCAAAAGGATAAACTGAGCCCTTACAAATCACTTGAAGCGTGTATGAAATGCTAATCTGTAGGCACCTTGGGAAAAATAAATAAATGCATTGTTCTGCCTATTGCAAGACACTAATATGACCTACAGTATAAAAATGCATATAGTATGTAATGTAGAATGACATATGCTCAGAGCAAAACAGAAACATATCTCCGAACCTGAATTTAAGGTTAGTAAAAAATACTAACCTTTGATCTCTCACAGCAGAATCTATTTTTTTATTTGTTTTCATACTGCGGGATCTGTTAAACAAACAGCACTAAAGAAGACACCTATCAAAACAAGAGTTCATTAATAATAACTTAACCTCTCATGAGAGACTTTACCCACAATCCACTTCTCGACATTCTCTTAAGTTACCACTTCACAAAGAAGCAAGGTGGAAATGTTATTATTCCCATCGTTGACAGAAACAGAATAAAAATAATCAGCTAAAATTCTGGCTGTATCATTATACAGAAGGGCTTTTCAACATGAAAGCTTCCATAATAAATTGCACAAATGTAGTACAAAACGTCTAATTTAATATAAACTTAAATTGCTTTTACTTTACAATATAGCCCACATGAGAATAAGATGCCTTTTAGTAAATTACGGACCACAATTAAAAGAAAAGCCTGAAATTCATATCAATTACTGATTGCATCTAATTATACACAATGTGACCTAACTGTTTATTCTAATCCCATAAGAGAAAAAAACAACTTAATATCTTAATAATCTTAATAGCTTCTTAGGCAACAAGTTGTGATCATTATTAGGCTCAAAGAAATCTCAATGTCATAACCTCAAAAATTGCAATCAAAAAGCAGAATAAAATAAATGAATAAATAAACATAACTTGACCTCATTTTTATCAAATTTTAGTCAAACTAATGATCTGTGCTATTTGACAGCAATGTTTTATTTTCTGTCTTTTCCCACAAATTAATACGGTCTCTTAGAAACAGAAACAAATTTTACTTAAAATCAACATGAAGCTACTTTATTTCAGAGTGAAATATCAAACTTAATCCCATCAGTCACAATAGTGACCAATGTTTTCATTTATAAAACTCTAAAATAAAGGTTACTGACTGGTGTATTAGTGCATTTCCTGCAAATATGGAAAAATAGTAATAATAATAATAATAATAATAATAATAATAATAATAAAAGGTTAGTGCAAATTGTCACATGACCATAGCAGTTTACTTCCTGTTTGCACCATGAGATGATGATGGATGCATCAAAGCTCCAAAGCAAGAGGTTAATAAAGTATGTTATTATAAAGATAAAGATTTTTGGTACATATTATCTTTAAGGTGCCTAGTATTAATGTATATATTTACAGTTATTCAGTTTTGTTGAGTGTGGTCATGAGTAAACACATTGATGGCAATAATAGTGACCGCTGGGATAATAGGCCTAACTATTTATTTTTATTTTTATCTTAGTATAGCTATCAGTGTTGTATAAGGGTTTATTTTATTTTATTTTTTATGTATAATAGTAACCACAGAATGTGTGAAACGTGTTAATAACTGGGCTGAGATATATAAGATTTTTGATGTATAATGTTAATGATTATGATTAATTTCAGTATACACATTATCCCACCCGTCACAATTGTGACAAACCATAAAACACACACTTTTCCAGGGGGTTACTAATGACACATCATTTGGATATATTTATGTCTGAGAAAAATGTGGGATTCAATGGGTTAATAAGAAAATGATAGGACAGTGCGTCACTGATTGGATGGTGAAATGTGGCTCTATATGGCAAAAGATTGAAGGGAAGGGGCTGAAACAATGGCAACGATTTTATGTCAAATTGGTGTCTAAGATGGACAAATATGCGATTGAATTTGCAAAAATACAAATTTATCTGTACATTTTTGGACAATCTGCATACCCCCCAATGACAGTAATGTTTAGGGGTCGACCTTTGTTGATACTGTATTTCTAAAAATTGTGCGTTTTTGTACAATTCACATCATATGAATTCAAACAAAATCGCCACCTCATAAAATAGTTACATTTTCTGTGAGATAGGGTTGGGTTGAAAAATAAGAGGGCTTGGTGACATCATCTGAAAGAAAAGTAATTTCAGATGCAGCAAAAGTAATTTGGGATTAGGAATTGGGAAGTAGATTGGGAAGACAAATGAGTAATTCATAAGATCAAAAAATGTGTATAAGAAAGTAAATAGGGTCAATGTTGATTTCATGTTGACTTTAAATGAACCATAAATGAAAACCGAAAGAGCAACTTCTCAGCAATAACTTTGTCCTCAGGGAAAGATCACAAAAAAATGAATAAATCCCCAAGAGCTACACGCTAAACACATTAAAATTCAAGTCTAATTGGAGAGACTCTAAAGCAGGTCCTCTGCTGTAGTGCAGAAATACCGTAGTATGTGGGTGAAGGCAACAACCAGTGACATACTTAGGAGAGGATTGAGGAACTGCTGGAGCAGTTGGTGAACTGGAGATGTGCTCCAGGCCCTGGCTGCTGCTCCTTATGCTGTTTTAGGCTCACTGATTATTTACTCAGAAAAATAACAACGTCTTATGCAATCACACTGCCCCACATTTAAAAACAGAACGAGTATGGCAAAAATGCAGAGTTGATAGTATGAAAATGAACAAGAATATTAAAAGAGGAATACATCTACAGTGCTTGTGGGTTGTCTTTCAAATCCAGTGTGTAGGATCCATTGGTTTTGATATTGTACATAAATGTACTAGTTATCGTCAAGTGTAGACTATATAGAACAATGATGCAAAGTGAGATATTCCTGAACAGAGAACATTGACACTATACCAGAAAACTCAAGCAACACGATAATCTGCCTGACAACAGAACGCGAAAAGGCCGCGAGGAATGACACAATCAGCCAATCAGAACAGCACATCAACAAATTATCTCTGTTTACGCGGGCTTTTGCAAAGCGGAAAACACATAGGTTTACCTTGTATGTCCATCCCTGTTCTCCTCAGTCGCCATATTTATTTGTTTTTGGATTTCCCTTGTTGAATGTGAAGGATTTGTCACGAAATATCCATTATCCAATGTTTCTCAACTTCGACAGCCTCCTGTTCCATTTTTGATAGTCATACTTTTTGAGAAGAAGTACCTCCTCGATCTAATGAGATTTTGGTATGGGCGGGGCTACCTGGTCGTGACACTGCAGAAATAATGAGGAAAGGATGGTACATCGATCCAATGAGATGTCAATATGGGAGGGGCTACGATTCATGAAATAATGAGGAGCAGTACTTCGGTCCAATGAGTTTGTAGCATAGAAGTGGTTACCTGACAGGAACTGCAGAAATAGTAACTGATGAAATGTAGGTTAGGGCACAGACTGTTTAAAATGGAAATTATAGCTTTTATTGCTCGTGGCTTTATCTAGTTAGCACATGGTACATTTAAATGATAATTAAATAAAACAAATGGGCTGATAAGAATTCTTGAAAAAAAGCCATTAATATAGCCTTTTTTAACACAAACACACACACATACACACATTAAACTTAAGAAGGGCATGTTTTACAGTGTAACCTTTTATTTATAGCAGCACCAAACATTGTAAAGATCCTTTTTTTTTTTTTTTTTTTTTTTTTTTTTTTGTAAAGAATGGCTTTTTCGATCAGGATTCCCAAACATTTTCACTTCTTAGGTGTGCACAACATCGCTATAGAATGGGTCCATCTTTCCTATTATTTTGCCTTATAGCCTGAACTGAAATTGTGACCATATGGATCATTCTAACCTTTTGATTGTGAATGTTTAAACTCATCTAAGTAAATGGCACTCACTATTCTCAAGAAACAACATACTTAAATAGGGTAAACATAAGCTTACATACCTATTAAGCACTTCCATTTTTGAGATCAGATTATAAAAAGAAAAAAAATATATATTTTCCTACTTGATGTCTTAACCAATTGATATGTTTGTTACTATATACCTCCTATAATTTCAAGTCAAGTCAATCAGATCATTGCACACTGAGATATGGGTCTCCATGGGTTCGCACTGTCTGGCGGCCATTTTGAAAGCTGTCTAAACACTTTCACCAAAAGAGGAGACGCTTAAATGTGTGTGTGTGTGTGTGTGTGTGTGTGTGTGTGTGTGTGTGTTGTTGTTGTTGTTGCTGTTGTTTTTTGTTTGTTTTTTTGGATGTTTAAGCCTTTATTTTGGATAAGTTTCACTACTTATTGTAAAATTAAGAGATTAATGTTCAGACTTTTGCATATTATAACCTGGAACTTGCAGGTGGGAAATAATTGCATTAGATCCAAAAGTTAGTTTTAGCAACATAGCACAGATGCTACAGAACACAGTTAGCTGACTAGCTGTATAAGATATATTAATTCACAGGCATTACTTGCTTGTACTTTTACATCCATAATATTATAAATTTGACTGTTTGTTGCTGGTCTGTCGTTTTACAGTGCTGTAATTTTTAAAGATTTCATATTATTTTAAGGTGAGTTTAAAGGGTACACTACTATGAAAATCACACAGCTTCAGAGTGACATCAATAAGAAAAAGTATAATTTCATAGATATTGTTAATAATAGTTGTTCATATAAAAATATGTATGAACTTAATACATGACCTAGACTATTTATTTAGCAAAATCCTGTAATTTTAATAAATATTACATGAAATTTATTAAAAATTGTTGCTGCTCCAATTAAGCTCAGTGTGCTCTCTTTAAGCTCTTCCACATTGAACGTCTATTTAAAAACAGACTTTAAATATTAACTGATGGTTGTCACTTTAAGTTAAGTTAATTGATTTTCTATGGATTCTGTCGATTCAAATCTGCAGACTGGCTCTGATCTTTGGCATCTAGCATCAACTTCTCCAGACTGTAAATATGTGGAAAATCGGGGCAAAAATCCGTGTAGTGTATTCCAGCCTTAAGAGACTATAGATAAATTGACATCCATTTAACAAGAGCTTTCATAATGAGGCTAGTTTCTGTGTTCATCCCCATGAATTAAATGTTTTATTGGTTTGTTTTACATGATTTTTGAATGTGTTACTTAGCTGAACATGGAGATGTTAGTCTAGATGTTACAATGTGCTTAGATGACACTTCATTATGAATATATATAACTGATCGTATTGAATGCCTTGTTGCTTGATTTTAGTGTTCCGTTCTGTTTTTTTTTTTGTGTGTGTGTGTGTGTGTGTGATTTATTATTTTTATTTTTTTTTTACAATTATTCTTTAAAAACTGTCCTTAAAATAAACAAGAATTTAAAAAATAATAATAATAATGTGAGCTTAATGGGAACAGGGGTGTGCTTAAAAGGTACAAAAATGTACCCGTTAAGCACAGCCAGACTTCTTGAATTTAATGATGTATATCTTAATTGAAATGCTTTTGTCATTTAAATAAAATAAAATGTTTTTGTTTGAGAGATTAATATTTTATTTTAACATATATTTTTGTACTGAAACCAATATCTTGTGCACTAAAAGTGTCTCAATGTAGATTTTGGTGAGTTTAATAGGTACGTTTACCCTATAGTTCTTGGGATGACACCCACTTAGTATAAGGAGTTATGAACTATGAGATGTGATTGTTTCAGAAGTGTATGAAATAATAAAAAAGAGTTTGGGGGCAATTGTAAAATTAATAAAGGACAATGTGCATTACACAACATTGTAACGCAACATTTGGTTCTCTGTGTAGAAATGCAGGCCTCCCTACAGGTCAACAGTACTTGGTGGATGCTCTTACTATATGATGATAATATTAGTGGTGGGTTTGCAAATATATTAGATATGTAATTTGTGTTGGTTATGAAGTATGTAAGTGCATAAAATATGAATCAGGTCACGGTACTATAAAACCAAAAATTGTGGAAGAGGGTAATGCAAAATTCATCATGTACTATGAGAAAAAGATCATGAATCAGATATGAATGACTTATGCATCTCTCTGTCATTCAGATGATGTCTGAGAGAGTCTAATGTGTAAGGAGAGATAGACATGGAGTGAAACTCAAGGGGTCAAGGTTACAGTGCTTAGAATGGCCCTGTTAGCTCCTACTGGTAGACACACCATCTGTCAGCAAGCAGAAGACTTTGCTTTTGATTAAGATATAGCAATAAAACATGTGAATGGCACTGAACGGGCAGCAGATTGCTGCTGAAAGCGTAATGTCTGAATCACAAACTAACAAAAAATGTTTTCTTACTCATCAAAGTATGATTGGATTCGTAGACAGAAACGTTTGTTTCAGAAGGTTGTCATAAGTCATAAGAAATTATTTCAAGCAATGATTTCAATTAAAGTAAAAGTTCAACAAAACATGAAATTTTACTCTGTGTCAGATCATGCAAAATGTAGATGAGTTTGTTTCTTCATGCTAGAAATTTAGCATCACTTGCTCACCAATGGATCCTCTGCAGTGAATGGGTGCCGTCAGAATGAGACAATGATTACACCACTCCAGTCCACTCCAGTCCACTCCAGTCCATCAGTTAATGTATTGTGAAGCAAAATCTCTGTTTGTAAAGAGAAATTCATCATTAAGATGTTTTAACTTCAAACCATTCCTTCCGTCTAAAATACTCTAACCATAATATATTGCTTGCTCAAGTGAAAAAGTCATCACGTGTGAATCAGGAGTGAAATATGCACAGGTCAAGCACAATTTACAAGCTAAAACAGTATTTGGTCACACTTTATATTAGGTGGTCTTAACTACTATGTACTTACATAAAAAAATAAGTGCAATGTACTTATTGTGGTCATATTGTATTGCAAAACACTATTGCTGCTATTGAGGTGGGATACGGGTAAGGTTAGGGACAGGTTTGGTGGTATGGGTAGGTTTAAGAGTGGGTTAAGGTGTAAGGGATGGGTCAACAGTATAATTATAAATTTAATTGCAGAAATTAATCACAGATGTAATTACATATATGTATTTTTAAAAATTAAGTACAATGTAAAAACATGTATGCACATAATAAGTGCATTGTATCAAATGATTAATTAAAATGTAAGTACAGAGTAGTTAAGGCCACCTAATATAAAGTATTAGGCCAGTATTTTGGCCAGAAGCGACAGTACAAGGTTAAAATGTCTTAATGACGGATTTGTTTCTCACAAACATGCAGCTTTTGTCTTCACAAGACATTAATTGATGGACTGGAGAGGTTTGGATTACTTGTGGATTATTGTCATGTTTTTATAAGCTGTTTTGACATTCATTCTAACGGCACCCATTCACTGCAGAGGATACATTGATCAGCAAGTGATACATTTCTCCAAATCTGTTCTGATGAAGAACATCTTGGAAGGTCTGAGTGCAGGTCAATTTTCAGCAAATTTTCATCTTTGTGTGAACTATTACTTTAATTTGCACACATTGCAACTGTCTCTCAGTTTTGGCATAATTTCCTCCACAAAAACTGTGAAAATATGATTTCATTGTTTGTACTTATTGTACAGAGAAAGCTACAGTAGCTACAAAATTAGCCTGGACAAAGTGGTTGTTGATTTATTTATTTTCAATGCAGAATGAATGATTGCTGTTTGAAATGTACTGTAAATCACTGTCGGACATTGTTAGTGAGGGTGTGCAAAACTTTTTTTTTTCTTTCTTTCTTTTTTTCTCTCACAGTCCACAGGACAAAAGTGCCCATCGTCAAAGAAACACGCCAGTTCCTGAAAGTTCTTTTTTTTTTTGCCGAATTCCTAAATGTATTACTGAAGTTTCAAGTGCGAGTTACATAATATGTCAGCATAGGTGATCTACTATCCCATTATGAGAGAGTTCAATGCTTTTTTCCTGTGCACCTGGAAATCTTTCAGTTTGCTTTTTCTTCTTTGTCCTGAAGCAGAGCAGATCATTATTAAGCCGGTTATGAGTTGTTATTTCTCCATCTCAGCATCTGTGTAGTGAGAGGGATTTTGAGAAAAGTAAATTGAATTTGGTTGGCTCCCAAAACATCCTAGTGTTTATTTGGTCCAGATGCATCCTTATAAAGGCAAGACTGCCTTGTCCATATATCTCATTGCTTGGGGGCAATATATTTCCTGGTTTCTTTCTTTAGTCTATTTCTTTGCCTCATTTTTCATTCATTTTTTTTTTTTTTTTTTTTTTTTTTTGAGATACTGTGTTTGTAACTCTCACAGATACCCTTCCTGTTCTCTGCACACACCTCTTAACCCCACATGCTAACCTACACTAAATGTGTGCGAGTAAATGGCTGGTATTGAATAATCTCGAAGCAATATATTTGCACATAAACACAGGAGAATTGTCAACGCAGAAAGATAGAATATATTTTTAGCCAGTCCATAACTACATCACAGGGAAGGATATTGGATTGTCTTTCCCTCTCTTGTACACTGAAGTACAAAATTAAAGCTAGGCATATTAGAGTATTGCATTCTTATATTTTATTTGAAAAAATGATAACTGAAGCTCTATTTTAACCAGGTTATTTTTTCACAGATATACATTACGCTAAAGCAAGCTAAGCCAATATTCTTTTGACACTGTGATTAAAAACAGAAAAACTCAAACCTTTGCATTGGCCATTTTCTATGAGGGAAAAAAAAAAAAATAGGATCTGAAATTACTGTTTATGTACTTAGGAATGACTTTTAATTTTTTTGCTATCATTTTAGGAGGGCAGATTGATTGATTGATTAATTCATTAAATAAATAAATATTATTTATTTATTTATCTACTTCCTTCCTTTCTTCTTCTTCTTCTTCTTCTTCTTCTTCTTCTTCTTCTTCTTCTTCTTATTATTATTATTATTATTTTTATGATATTCAACTAGACAAGTTTCTAGACAAGTGAGTTTATTTGTTGAGAAAACTGCTTGATTATACTTACAAATTTAAGTTGAATTAGTTATGTTTTATTATTGTGTATCAGATAGTAATTTAGCTGAATATGTAAAAAAAAATAATGACAGTTGAGAAGGTCAAGACCTCTTAGGCTAAAACCCCATTTAAAAATCTAATATATATATATATATATATATATATATATATACATATATTTATTTATTTATATATAAGGCAGGAAAGGCACTTATAAAGGCATATATGTAACGTGCCTTTTCTGCTTTAAAAAAGGATTTTGGGTCAATGTATACCTAATGAATACCCACAAGACATTAATTATATTTCGTATTGTGAATGTATATTAAGCAATTTTGTATCAACATATCTGAAAACTCTTACAAAAATGTACTTCTAATACTTAACACAATATAACTTTGAAAATGTTGTGAACAAAATACTTTGCATAACAATTTTGACTTATAATAATGCACTTCACTTTTAGTGTCCATAAGATATCAGAGGAAGAAATGTGTTTTTTTTTTTTTTTTTTTTTTTTTTAACGCTTTATTTATTTATTTATTTGCCAAATGAATCTGTAATTGCATGGCGGAGAACTTTTTAAAACTTAAAACAAGTTGACATGCAAAACTTGTGTCACATAAATTGGCTGATCGGATGGGTCCTGGTGGGTGGAATGAATTTCCTGTCTGGGCTTCATTCTCCCGTCTGTAGCTGTCGAGCTCCTCGTGCTAGATAGTGCGATCAAGTAAACTGCTTTGGGAATGGAGGAGGATATTATATTTCAGTTTTACTATTGGAAAACTAACATGTGCACATTTTCCATATTGT
This sequence comes from Acrossocheilus fasciatus, assembly GCA_036784905.1. Lineage (NCBI taxonomy): Eukaryota > Metazoa > Chordata > Actinopteri > Cypriniformes > Cyprinidae > Acrossocheilus > Acrossocheilus fasciatus. The sequence continues at coordinate 4,627,763 of CM071938.1, read as the reverse complement.
ATCACTGCAAATAAAAACATCTGACAAGTGGAAAACATCATGTTTTTGGAATTAATCCACATATTTTATACATGCAAAGATGCACAGAGACCAACCAGAACACCCTAGCAACCATATAAATGTGCTAACAATCTCTCAGAAACACATTAGCAACTCCTTAAATTTACGGTTTGAGTTTAATGCAAACTGGGTGCGATGGAGGAACTGTCTGGAGCAGCATTATATATGACACAAGAGTCCAAGTCATTCTAAAGGTCCACATCTCTTTATATGTAATAAGACCTTGTGGAAACATTGTGGTGAAACCATCTGGAGGCAAATGTGACAGGAACTGGGTAGGAATGTAGGAAACCATTTTAATGAACCTTAAACTCAGGACTTACTGGGAAACCGCAGTCCTCATTTTGCTTGATTTGACGCTAATGATGTACCTCGCTATCCTTTTGGCTTTGAGCTTCGCTTTACACACATTCCTTGAACAATTAGAGTCTTCAAAACCTGATCAAGACTCAAACAGAGAGCCATTATAATGAATTCTAGCCCTTTATGTACTCATGTATCTCTCTAAAACTCCTAATTGCAGGATTTATCTGGCAAGAGGGCAAGGACTGGTGTATTATGGGATAGCTTATTTATTTATTTGACAGTGAGATCAATGGCTGTGTCTGCAAAAACATACTATCATATTGCTGCTTTCAAGTCATGAGGGAATGATTGTATTTATGAGAACACAATGATGTGATTTTCTTTTTGTCTAGACTTTGCAAGTCGGAGGCGCCTCAATTCAGGAACCACCGTGGAAGTTAACTGATACTGACTGTACGGTTTAGTTTGTATGCAGTTAGTGCGCAATCATTTCTCATTTAGTATTTACTCATTTAGACTTTGCATGAGCTGACAGGTCTGTTCTACAAAACTGCAATACAAACTTTTCAGCATGAATAAGCAAGTTTGCAGTGTGCAAAACTTTATCCCACAATGCAAAACGCTCGACTTGACCTTCTGTTTCCAGTTCAATGATTGAACTAGAAGTAATATCAGCCATTATTTTTCAAAATCTTTTTCTTGACTTATTTGATTGAAAAGTTTAGAGTTAAGACATTTTAACACAAAATTCAATTTAAAAAGATTCAATGCAAAACAACATTTTTCTTTTTTTATTATTTCCAAGATGAATTAAGCATGCATGTGATGAGGTCATGTGACAACAATAAAGCGTACTACCATTTGAAACATTTATCATTGCATAATGCGCTCTGTTTAACACTCTATTTTTAAACTCGATTTGCATTTCCTGAAGGAAAAAAGCAGTGCTTGCAAGATAAGCAAAAGAACAGAAAAAGTTTTAGGTGAGTTTAGGTTTTGGCTTTGATTCTGTAGAAATGAAATGCAGCGCCAGAGTTTCTTTGTTGAACATGTCTTATTTTCAGTCGGCTGCACACAAGAATCGACACTGTGCAATGTAAATGAGGCTATAAATAGTTGAATATTTGCTAGGAAGACAAGACCAATCACAATATGCAAATGTTAAGATGACACCATTTTCACAGGCTTTACTTTAAACACTAAACACAAAATAGAAATATCCTTTGATTTTAATCTTAATTTTTTCAAAATGTACACAAATAGATTGAATAACTAAGCATCAAATTACCTACACTAAAATAAAAATGGTTTAGAAACAATGTTCACTCATCACTCAGTGTTCCCCTGTACACATTTTCTATCTATCTATCTATCTATCTATCTATCTATCTATCTATCTATCTATCTATCTATCTATCTATCTATCTATCTATCTATCTATCTATCTATCTATCTATCTATCTATCTATCTATCTTAAAAAAAAAACACACACATTTTTACAGTATACAAATTCAGAATAGTGTCTGTACATCAAGCGGTTCAGGCTGAATTAATTGCTGTTATAATAACAGCTAAATTAAAAGCTAACATTTCATTCGGACCATGACTCTTTCAGCATGTGTTTGTATGTGTTTATCAGTGAGCAATCAAGAGAGAGGAAAGACTACATGCGTGTATATATATGGCCCTGCACATAGCTGAGCGCAGCTGAGCAACAGTTTGCTGCAGTATTGTCAGCATGCCAACATTACACTGCATAATTTATTTGCCCTGCAGATGGCCATATCCATAGCAACTAATGCTTGCACTGCTATTTACAGGTGGCAGCTGGATGCAGCGCTGATGAGATTTGGGGTTAGACGCTCTCACCAGAAGCTATTACTGAGTGAGGAACACAGGCGTACTGATCCACATGAAAAGGCATGTTTCTTTGCTTCTCTACACCTAAATTCACCACAGAGACAGGCCACAGTGTGCAATGCACAAAGCTGTCATGTACGTACGGCTGAGTCCCAAAATGAAGGCAGCTGCCTTAATGCCTCGCTGCCAAGATGGACAAATACTTTAAAGGACAATGTTTCTCTCCGAAAGTAGCTACCGAGCTACCGTATTGTCATTTCTAAAGCAAGTTCAATAAAGTTTTTAAGCATAACCAAATGAATTTCTAATGACTACACTGCCTATTTGTAAAATAAGTTGAATAAAGAAGTTGAATTATTTGAAAACAAGTTGAAACAATTCACACACACACACACACACACACACACACACACACACACATATATATATATATATATATATATATATATATATATATATATATATATTTTTTTTTTTTTTTTAACACAGGTTCGGAAATCTAGTTTCATTTTTTTGACATATTACCGTTTTTTACAGATATAATTTTGAGGTTTTTTTTTTTTTTTTTTTTTAATCCATAAATCAAAAAAGGCTTAGTGTAGGAGGAAAAAACTCATTCTGAGCAAACAGCTTTTACAGTGTACTTTGAAGGTTTTATTTCCTAGTGCAGCGATAGTCTCAAGCTGTATGTTTATAAATCAAACTGCACTTCACATCCAAACGTGCATGTGAAAAGATCAGATCTGGAATAATTCTGGAACAGGATTGATGGACATCAGAAGCAGCAAAGGTTATAAAAATGCACCGGACTGAGGCATTTTAGTCAACGTGGATTTGAACGGGCCTTGATGCCTTCACACCTCCATATGGTTCCAGGGAAAGAAGCATTTTTCAGGTTCACAGTTCAGTAGTTCAAGGTTATATTTGAAAGCTTAGTGTGTTGCCTACCTAGGCTGATTTTTGGGTGATTTAGAGCCACGTTCCCAATGCAAAGACTGTATCAAATTGTAGCTAGCAAAATGATGCTGTCTTCTGAGATCAATTAGCTCATTCATGGATCATTTAGGACAAAATTAGAGGAAACCACATAAATCCTTTAAGGAAAACAAAATATCACAATGCCTTGCAATAATAAAGAAGAAGAAGAAGAAGAAGAGATAGTTTGGAAAATATAAATTGTAAATATGCTTTAAAAATGAAAAATACTTTTCAAATTGAAAAAAAAAAACCCTACAGTACACAGTTCTGTATAATTAATTAATTAATTAAGAGATTGTTATCTTCATTGCTGTCTATAAATAGCATTTCAAAATCACTTAAATTTGGGCTTTGTTGATGTTTACATAACTGTCAATGTAGGCTTTGCACAATGAGTTGAAACTGAACATGAAAAATGGCTGTTTTTGAATAGCATACTAGCATCTTGCCATCTTTTCACATTGTGACATTTTGACAAGATAACAAGAACGTCTTTCGTCTTGCAAACACTACCATTCAAACTTTGTTGGGGTCAGTAAGTTTAAATAAAATCATTAATTAATACTACTAGTGATTTTAATCAGCAAGGATGCATTGAATTGATCAAAAGTGGCAGTAAAAACAATGCAGTTCATTTTAACACACACACACACACAAATATATATATATATATATATATATATATATATATATATATATGAAGCAGCACAATTGTTTTCAACATGAAGAAGAAATGTTTCTTGACCATCAAAATCAGTATATTAGAATGATTTCTGAAGGATCATGTGACACTGAAGACTGGAGTAATGATGCTGAAAATTCAGCTTTGCATCACAGAAAGGTCCTAGTTTTTATTGTATCTTTGAGCAAAAACAAAAAAACAAACAAACAAACAAAAAAACAGCCACATTTGTTTGCTTGTTTACTCCTTTGTTTGACTGTTTTTTTTTTTTGTTATATTTATTTATATTTATTATTATAGAATGCTAAATCCATCTTTAGTATACTAAGCAGTATGCAGTGCATTGTGCAGTTAGAAGTAAGGTAGTATTGCAATTCAAAGGTAGATTTAAATTTGTGTTTATTGAAATAATTTGAATAAATACATATAGATGGCAACTGGTGCGAATGCAGCTCTTTATAGCACAAACTGTCAGGTTAACATGATCCCTGCAGGTGCGGAGGCTGAAAAGCAGTTACACGCTGTCTTCCAGTGACAGTCAACAGTGAAAGCTCGCTAGTAAATCCCTGATTTTCAAGATTAAACTCTGCTGGGCCTTAGTCATATCCAAGTCAAGTCTCAGTCCCTTAACTGACTGACATATTTGTATTTATACACATCTAATGCGATGAAATAGCTTTAAGCCAGCAGAATCCTCTTATGTTACTCTTAACTTTCTTGCTGATTCCTTATGCCACTGCGACTCTAAATTGAATTAATGCGACTCCATTGGTTGTTTTATAATAAGCAATATTGTATTTATCCCAATTACATTGAAAAGAAACACAATTCAAGAAAAATAATGCGATTACATCTGACAGGTCTTGAAGCTTCACCTAATGTGAGTGTTTGCAATTTTTGACAAACAAATATTAGGGAGCATAACTTTTTAAAAGACATGAATTACATGAATATTCCTGCATACCATTAAGGTATTTGTTACTATTTATCCCACAATAATGACTTTTTGCCTTTTGCAGTTCTGAGAAAGAAAAAAATATATATAAAAAAAAAAATTGTGAGATGTAAACTCAGAATTGCAAGTTATAAACTTATAAACTTGCAATGTAGGCTTTACACAACAAGTCTGTTATGATATGAGCTTGCATTTGAGAAAAAGTCATTGTGAGAATTCAGTATACAATCAGAATTTTGAGTTTACATCTCACTAATTGTGACTTTTTCTCACAATTCTGACTTTTCTTTTTAGAATTTTGAGTTTACATCTCACTGAGAAAAAAAATGTTTCTGAAAGTATACTGTAAACAGAATTGCGAGAAAAAAGTCAGAATTGGGTCACACTTTATATTAGGTGGCCTTAACTACAATGTACTTACATCAAAAAATAAGTACAATGTACTAATTGTGTTCATATTGTATTGCAAAACACTTCTGCTGCTATTGAGGTGGGATACGGGTAAGGTTAGGGACAGGTTTGGTGGTGTGGGTAGGTTTAAGGGTGGGTTAAGGTGTAAGGGATGGGCCAACAGTGTCATTATAAATGTAATTACAGAAATTAATTACAGATGTAATTACATAAAGGTATTATTAACAATATAAGTACAATGTAAGAACATGTATGTACACAATTAAGTGCATTGTACCAAATGATTCATTTAAATGTAAGTACATAGTAGTTAAGGCCACCTAATATAAAGTGGGACCCAGAATTGTTATATAAAAAGCTGCAATTTATATCTCACAATTCAGATTTTTCTTCTTGGAATTGCGAGTTATAATTACCCATTTCATTTTATTTTATTCAGTGGCAAAAAAAAAAGTTTCCATACAAACCTTTCTCTCTCTCTCTCTCTCTCTCTCTCTCTCTCTCTCTCTCTCTCTCTCTCTCTCTCTCTCTCTCTCTCTCTCTCTCTTTGGAACAATAAACATTAAATTTCTCAAAATAAATTTTTGAAGGGGACACAAATAATACAGCTAAAATTGTACTTGGATAGATATGTGTACAAGCATGGAGAAAATGTTTAAATATGAGTTCAGTTCATAGGTTCACCACACGGTCATATTGTAATTATTATTATTTATTTTTATTTTTTTTGTTAAAAACTTTTTATTCAATTTTCTTCTCGGAACAGTAAAAAAACAAAAAGCAACTGTGCAAATTTAGAGCTCACCCCAACCCACAATAACATTTTGTTTACAAGGATTTTAGAAAAGATGACACAACATTAAAAGCTGAATGCCATAAATTCACAGTTTCCACATTAGATCCATGTATATGAGAAGTTGAGAGTTCCATCGAGATGATGTCCAACAAATACACAGTCCAGGTTCGTCCGTCCATTGTGTGAGGAGGATTCCAACGGTTGACTAACAATTTTTTTTTGCTGCTGTGAGACTTTGTTGGACGGTCAAGGTGAAGTCCCAAAAGTCATTCATGAAAAAATGGCATAGAGTCAAACATATCTCAGTACCTAACAAATATAACAGGTCCTATGAGAGCTGAGACCAAAAAGGTGAGAGAGGGGCACTCCAAAAAAACAATGCGAAAACATGCCTAAGGATCCTTGCGAACAGAGATGACACTTATGAGAAGATGACAGATTCATATTCAGAGAAAAAGAGAGAGAAAAAAAAAAAAAAAGTTTGAGAGTATGATTCCTTTGGACCAGATCTATCTAGGATATGCAACATTACATAATTCATATATGCACCCAATACAGAGAGATAGGTTAACCAAACAGAGAAAAAGTAAGGTCAGGAGTACAAGGGGCATAAACTGAAAGAAATACAATATTCCTATTCTCCACTATTGTTTTTATTGTGTTATTCTACCGTCTGTATCACAACCTTTATCTAAAAGAGTAATATTTAAAGTCTTCCGCACCAATATTACGCCATCCTTGGTTTTAGTATCCAAAGATGAGTGAGATACCACGTATCTCACAAAACTTATTATTACACCTGCATATATCCTCCTCTATAACACTATAACAATCATTCTTCTTTGCAAACAATCCAGAAAACCTGTACGTTTGTGAGGGCCATTTAGGCCATTAATATTACAACTCAGAATATTAACGTCAGTCGTAGAGGTATCAAACAGAATTACTGCATAATAAGACAAAATACAAGTTTGAAAATAAAACCAGTTGAGTCTACCATTAAACCACCCCCCACCCTTCCTGTCACTATTAAAAAAATAAATAAATAAACACATTCCTATGAACTACGGCAGATCAAACCAAGAACAAACCTTGATCTGCCAGCAACCCTTAGTATGATCCGTGTCATCAACAAAAACTGCACATTACTGAAGCACCAACATTGGCCACATAGTCACATATAGGTAGTATGGAATACAACTAAAACATAAATAAAGTAACATCATATTCAGTAAGCGATACTGTATGCACAATGAAAGCTTCTAGTAACTATGAATTAAGAAGTGAACATTAAAGTGAATAGTGAAAAACACAGTCACCTAACCAATTAGAGCATCTCTTCTCCGATTAGACAGAAAATGTCCAGCTGAAGCTCACTGAGAGTTCGTGGATGAATGGGATCTGAGAAAAAATCTTGCTTCTTCTGGGGAGTATAGCATTTTAGGTTCACCTTGATTGAGAATGACCTTCAGCGTTGCAGGATAAAGAAGAAAATTCTGGATTCCAGCTTCTCTAATTTCCTTCCTAACTGGCGCAAATGCACTTCTTTTTGCGGTGATCGGAGAAAAATCTGGAAAGAATGACAGCGTTGCTCCGTCGGATGTTTTCACCGGGGCGTGAAGTCTGGCAGCCCGCAGAATGAGCTCCCTGTCCGTGCACCGCAACAGTTTAAAGATTAAAACCCGTGGTTTAGCGTGATCTGAGGACAGCCTTGTGTACATGCGATGTGCTCGCTCCACTTCGATCTCTTTGCCTGCCAGAGACAGGAGCCACGTCGGTAGCGATCTTTTCAAAAAGCCCATAGGGTCGTCCTTTTTGGAACCTTCAGGCAATCCGACCAGACACAGATTGCTGCGCCTATTGCGATCCTGTAAATCCACAGCCTGTTGCTCGAGCATGATCTGCGACAACTTTCTTTTGTTCTATCATCTCCCCTGTAAGAAGATCCAATTCAGAGCATAGCGACTGAACAACACACATGTGAGAAGCGAACTCGTTCCGCATCGCCATCAACTCGGTTCTTAGAATGTCCTCAAATTGTGTAACAGTGTTCGCCATCTTGTCCATCATATCACTTGCAATCAGTGGCTTGGATTTCTTCTTAATCGCAGAAGCTGACGGTGACAACTCCTGCTGTTTCCGATTGTATGCCATCAGGGAGAGTATTATTAATGAATAAAACTTAAAATAAAATGAAAAAAATCGAAAGTGGGAATAGGTTCATGAGCACGTCACGTGGCTCTTGGTCATATTGTAATTATTAAATTATTTTGCGCCCACCACATAAAATTTTAATTTTGTCTGGGACTAAGGATGTCTCTTATTTATATATTCAACTGGAGCAAGCCCACTGATCTGCCACTACAAATCATATTGAGCAAAACCCAACACATGGGTGGGTCAACATCAGTTCACACACAGGCTTATCGCCGTGTTAGTTGTAGTGGGTGACTTACTATCCAAGAAGTTATGGTACTAAACAAGCTAAGCTAGGTAACCTGAAAAAAAAAAAAAAAGCTCCTAGAAAAATATATCCATATCCATAATTTATAAATGATCCAGCATCATCTGTATTAAATAGAAAGAATCAATTCAGTTGATGTTTAATGCTAATGAAATAGCCTTGACAGCCTACTCACACATGACTACTGAATAACTCTGCTCTCTCCACAGGACTCTGTGTGTACATCAGTGAGGTAAAGCGGGAAAGCAGGCAGTGGGCCAAACCACTGTGAGGCAAGGGAGGGGGACTCAAAACGTTTCTGAACTTAAAATGCTTTTTTTGCGTTTATATTGTTTTACTACTTACACAATTATTTTAAATAGGGTACAATGGAGCTAAAGGCACTTTGGGGTAAAAGGTGCCTTTGATATTACTTTCATTTAAACCACAAGAACAAAAACGTGGCGTAGCACTTTCCAAAACATCCACTTTTCAAGATGCAGGTGTATATTTGTCTGATCTTTGATGCGATCACGCACAGCAAAGTTGATTCTGTGCTTACTTGATCTAATATATATATATATATATATATATATATATATATATATATATATATATATATATATATATATATATATAAGCAAATTAGAATCGCTAACAATAATGCATATATTTTGATAATACGTAATAATACGTAAAAGTATGGTATTTGGGGTAAAAAGCGCCCCTGCTGTTGGGGCTGAAGACAGTAATTAACATGATAATTAATAGATGGCTGACTTTTCCATTTGTTGACATGACATGTTTAGATTCAGATGGTAAATATCATATATTATGTTGGGTGTCCATATTAGAGATAATCACCATGTTTAGAATGAAACAGTCATATGTGACCCTGGACCACAAAACCAGTCTTAAGTGTCATTTTTTTTAAAATTGAGATTCATACATCATCTGAAAGCTGAATAAGTTTGTTAGGACAATATTTGTTAGGACAATATTTGGCCGAACTATTTGAAAATCTGGAATCTGAGGGTGCAAAAAAATCTAAATATTGAGAAAATCGCCTTTAAAGTTGTCCAAATGAATTCTTAGCAATGCAAAAAGGACATTTTGATATACTTACAGTAGTATATTTACAAAATATCTTCATGGAACATGATCTTTACTTGGCATAAAAGAAAAATCTATAATTTTGACCCATACAATGTATTTTTGGTTATTGCTACAAATATACCCCAGCGACTTAAGACTGGTTTTGTGGTCCAGGGTCACATATTTAAAACACAATATTAATCGTATCATATAATAAAATATAATTTGTTGTTAGTACTGTAAATCTATATTCAATTATTATTGGATCTCCTTCAATACTTTCAGAATCTTTACTTATTAAAATTATTTTGTTTCTGTATTTAAAAAAAAAAAAAAAAAAAATATATATATATATATATATATATATATATATATATATATATTATTAGCATTTAATGACAGTATATTTATTGAACAAAAATTAATTATTTTATTTTTCAAAATAAGCAGAAAATAGTACAGACTTTGCTAAAGTGATTGTTTTGAAAAAAACAAACAAACAAAAATGTGTATGGGGTACACACACACACACCACGATTTACGCCCCTGCATATCCTTAAATATGTGAAGTAAATTGAAGAGGAAAATACTCTGTGTTCTCTAGAGGTTGTTTTGTCACCTACCTGTCAGTTTGTTTGAGGAAAAAAGATTTAGCCAAACTTTCATATAAATGTAGGATTTAAAAGATTTATTTCAGTATGAGACTATTGAACAGCAGTGAAAACAAGATGCCTTGCCTTATTGAGTTGCTCTGTAGAGCGCAGAGAGCAAAATGTCAAGTTAACTCCAGCCAAGACATGCTTAAACAAAACATTTTCAAATTGCAGTATGAAAAACTACATTACATCGCATTATATAAATACTGTATATATACCGAAAATACATTTATACAAAGGATTTGGCACTACAGAATTGGTCATGATACCCGCCACCCCCAAAAAACGTCCTCTCCTGTCCTTACTCGCCCACTCACCCGCTTTCTAAACTATGGAAGAATCAGGTTAACCTTCACTGGCTTGTCTCTCCCACACATGCAGCAAGATTTCCAGGGTTTCACATCAAGAGCTCTGGGCATTTGTTCAGTTTTTACAAGTTGAGGAACTTACATTGGACTTGGTACAGCCTTTCAAACAATTTCTTACATCATGTACAAAAAAGATGACAGGCGATGTATTTTTTCACTCTTTTCCCTGTAATCACAGCTCAACAAAATCCATTAGGAGACATTCTGAGCGGCAAAAACATGGAAAAATGGGGTTTACCTGAGAATTTCAAGACTGAAGCTCTTCTATTGTGCATTTTCAGCGAGATTAATGGCCCTATAAGATGATAAGTTTGGCTGAAGCACTCTGCCCTAATGCCAGACCCATCCATTAAAGGATTACCATGGATAATCATTGCTCTTTCTAAATCTATCCTACTCGGGTCCATCGGGCCCAGGGTTCAACAAACAGTGATGGGGAAATGATTTCCATTAAAACATGACTCTGTCCCTCCAGTGCTGTTACTGTCATGGTTAATCATATCTACAGCCCTGCCAAGTGCCGGTGGCATTGTGCCTTTTACCTGCAGGCTTGGAACATTTTCACTGTCCACCTTGCCAGCCTTGACACTGAATTGTGATTGTATCACCATGGTTCTTCCAACCATATTTTACCTTCAAAGAAGCTGCATTCGTGCATGTCCAGGTGACATATAAATAATATTTCGCTTTGCAAAAATGAAGCCTATATTTTTTAGTACCATTAAGATGTTTGGCATTATTTTCATTACAATTATGCGCATTCGCTCCCAAATTCTCATTATTGTAATCCTTCCAGACATTTTCTTTATGTCCTTATTATCATTATTCTCAATGGTGATTCTCATTAGATTCTCATTACTGTAACATAATTTGGCTTCTTTATTATTTAAATTAGCTTAAAGTAGTTAAAGAAAAAAGCACCATAATGTGTAAGTACTACAATTGATGTAATATCATTATCAAGATTATTCTGCATTACTGTAATGAGAATTGGGGGATAATGAGTTTAATTGTCATGAAAATAATGTCCAAAAATCCTAAAAAGGCTGAATATATAACACATACTTATTTCTGTCTTTTGATTTTGAGGCGAAATATGACCTAGACATTTCTTGTCATGTTTCGTGAGATTCAACCAGAAGCATCTTGAGTCCACTTATACTGCAAAAAAAAAAAAAAAAAAATACCTTTTAAGTATTTAACAAGTACTTATTGTCCTGTAAAAATATCTAAAGAAAATAAATAATTTAAAAATAAATCAGCACAACATATGAAATAATACTTCATATTTTCATAGATTTTTTCCCAGGCATTTTTTTTTTCTTTTTACTTGTTTATACTTGAATAAGTGAAAAATCTGTAAGACAAAACACAGTCAAACAAGATTATATGAAAACAAGGCTTAATGTTTCATGCACCGCTGCTTCTCAAGTACATGTGTTTTGTTTTAAGGATGTTTAAATATTTTAACAATTGAGAAATCTGTAACTTAACAATTAGACAGCCCAAAACAAATATGAAAATTTGATTACTGTAGTTAAATATTCAAGTTATTGTATAACAATTATTATTATTTTGTTATAGATAAATAATGAAGTTATTGTGTAACAAAAAACTTGCATAAGTTTTGAATATTATATTATATTATATTATATTATATTATATTATATTATATTATATTATATTATATTATATTATATTATATTATATTATATTATATTATAAAACAACTAAAGGTAAAAATAAAAATAAACTTATCTGTATTATTATCAGTCATAAGGAGCAATATCAGTCAATCTCCATTTTCCCTGACACGTCCCCTTGAAGCTCAAAAACATTTCCGGTCCTACAGGGTTCCTCATTAATCTTGGAGCGGGAGATCCCATGTGAACTCCATGATGATCTCCCAAACAAAATGAGCAAAATAGATGGATAACAGTTGGCAGACTCGTTTTGACACCCATCATCCGTTAGTCAGCCGTAATGTGCGCAGGACTGGAAGATTAATCAGCGAGAAGTGAAGTGACACAGAGGAGAGGGAGTGGAACGCTGGGAAGGAGTGAAGGTTGCCGAGGCCAGGACCTTTAAGAGTGTGGGATGATCCAATGAGGTGGCCTGCTCTTCTTAGGCTGACATGACACCGCTCCGCTAATTGGTCCAGCGGGGAGAACAAAGCAGAGAGAGAATGCCAGAGATACTATTGAAATCAGCGCTGCTGTCACAACTACATAATGATATATCCGCATCCATACGAGCGAGATGCATTCACACGCCAAACGTGCAAAGACGTTTCTAGCTTTGTAAAGAACACGACACAAAAGCATCCATAATGTATCAGGCCGAGTGACAATGAAGGCAAATTATAGCGTGTTGCGCGCAAACCGTGCTATTATAAAAGCCTTTGTTATGTTCTAAAAAGAAGATTTTGCAGGAGAAAGAAACAGATCAAAGGACAAAGGAGAGAAAGCTAGCCAACCATGATTTTTCCACATTATGAACTCAGCCCCATGAAGAAGAGGCTGAAGACGAGGAAATGTGACATATCAGCTTTTTGGTGACACTCTGTAGTGGTTCATGCTCCGATGGTCAGCGCTCATTCGGAAACAGGACCCGCGACCCTTTCAACTCAGAGAAATTCGCTCATACATTTGAGCTTAGGGCCTAAAACTAACATCCTGCCACACCTGCCAATGACCAGTGACCTGAGAAAATGTACTGGCCATGGATTTTTTTTTTTTTGTACTGGCCATGAAACTGTATGTGCATTTTTCATCCAAAAAAAAACAAAACAAAAACACAACAAAGCAGAAGAAATTGGGAAACACATCTATTTGCAATTGACTATAATACTATTGACCTGTAAAATTAATAATAATAATAATAATAATAATAATAATTCAAAGTCACTGCACTTGCAGAGATGGAGTTTGTGTGGAGCAGCATTTACTGTGAAACAAGTAGCTCAGAGATACTGAAAACATGAGCCGCTCACATGAAAAGATAAAGCGATCTCCCAAAAACGTGATTTTGCAGAAAGAAAAAAAAAACATGATTGGACTATTTTTAGGCTAGTTTTGATCAGAAATTGGGCTGTTTTGGTTTCACAGTCCTGGTAACCCTGAAGTTAAAATAATAATAATAATAATAATAATAATAATAATAATAATAATAATAATAATAATAATAATAATAATAATAATAATAATAATAATAATAGTAATAATAATAAAATTGGCATCTGGAAGTTGTGGCTGATGGTCAGTTTGTGTGTAAATGTACATTTTTGACCAACTTTCTGATGTGACATCTAGTGAGAAAATATTATTTCAAAGCTTCCTCTATTTTGTTGTAGATCATTATACTATTATGCTGCCTCAAAAGCCTGACCAAAATTAGGTGTGTGAGGTACCTTCACGCTTCTAAAAGACTTCTAAAAAGAAGTTCACCTTCTAAAAACACATCTTGAGCATTTTTCCCATTCCATTGCTTGCATCTCATGTTTTTCAAAGCAAAAATGCATTCCGTGTGAACTAACCCTACTGTTTCAAGAGGCTTGGTGAATTTTAATTGTAGGCCCTGTTTGAGCTTTCCCTGTCTCTTCATTTTCTCGACTGGATATCAGAGACAAATGTCGAATAATATTACACCGGTTTGATATTAAGCGGATGCAGCATGAGCAGGATTCACGAGCGGCGCTTTGGGGCTGAAGACGAGAGGCGGAGGTGCAGAGCGGAGCGTGATGGTAAAGATGCGAGAGATGACAGACAGAAGGCAGACTGGCCAGCAGCGCGTGGGCTGTCAGGCTCAAATGCGTGATGCTGCTCGGCCGGCACCATAAATTAAACCCGTGGGAGAACCCAGGCAAGGAGAGGAGTCCACCGTAGTCATGCTGAGCGCAGATGGAGGAGGTGGAAAACCTTGCATGCTAAATTGAGCTCCATCTCTTTACGCTTACCCATCATCTCCTAGCTTCGCTTTATTCCCCCATTCTGGCCTTTCTTTCCTTGCTGTATCATCTGCTGTCATTCCCTAGACTGAAATCCAATTGCACAGGCCCCTATCACTTTCAAACTGAATTTCATTTAGGTACAGCGCTGGCTGGAAGCCCCCATGGATGGATCACTTCTTGACAGAGTGGCTTGGGATATTCGGTCAAAAGCCCACAGCATATGCGGGCCGGTCCTCGGTGTCGTATCGTGCTGTAGTCATCAATCAGCATCACATCAAAGCATCTCGATGATGGATCTTGGATTACCTCCACAGGCTGAGAAATGACAGTCAGCAGAAGTCTGGCGCTCTGTCTTTGTCAGCGCGCTGTAGGGGATCTACGATGTCCCCCGTGCTGGTTTCTGGGCCTTCGGATTGTCTTCGGATCCTGAATTTTTAAAAACAATTATTTTTGTGAATATGTTACATATTGAGACTTTTTAGATGAGTTTCTGCTCTCAAACTGATGTGTCTTGTTTGAAAGATGATTAAATATTTTAACAATTGAGAAATTTGTAGCTTAACAATTAGACAGCCCAAAATAAAGAAAATAAACTGTTGACCATTTACATCACAAAACAACTTTGCATAAACATTATAGGATAAAGTATTATTATTATTATTATTATTATTATTATTATTATTATTATTATAGTTTTTCAAGTTAAATTTGATAATTCTTAATATTGATTATAAGTCACTTATTAAAAACAAAATATGTTCTAATAATAATAATAATAATAATAATAATAATAATAATAATGCTAATACTAATACTAATACTAATACTAATACTAATACTAATACTAATACTAATAACAATAATAATAATAATAAATATTTTACAAATTCAGGAAGCAAAGACAATCCAAAGGCCCACAAACCAGCACGGGGATGCATTTATTATTATTATTATTATTATTATTATTATTATTATTAGTAGTAGTAGTAGTAGTAGTAGTAGTAGTAGTAGTAGTAGTAGTAGTATTAGTATTAGTATTAGTATTATTATTAGTATTATTATGTCAAGTTAAATTTGAAAATAATTATGCATATTGATTATCAGTCACTTATTAAAAGCTAAATATTTTATAATAATAATAATAATAATAATAATAATAATAATAATACATATTTTACATATTAAATTCAGGAAGCAAAGACAATCCAAAGGCCCACAGACCGGCATGGGGATACGTAGGCACCTTTATTATTATGATAACACTTTACAATGAGGTTGTATTAGTCAACGCTAGTTAATGCATTAGTTAAAATGAACTAACAATGAATAACGCATCTGTTTAGCATTACTTAATATTTGTTCATGTTAACTTATTCATATACTAATGTGTTAGTTAATGCATTAGTTAACATGAACTAATAATGAACTAGCAATGAACAACTCCACTGTTCAGGATTACTTAATGTTTTGTTAATGTTAATTTATACATTTACTAATGCATCTCTTTACATTAACAGATTAACTAGTTAACGTTGTGGTTAATGCATTAGATAAAATGAACTAAAAAATAACAACACATCTGTTCAGCATTACTTAATGCTCATGTTGACTTATTCATATACTAATGCTTCTCTTCACATTAACAACTTAATTAGTTAATGCTGATTAATATATTAGTTAATATGATAACGTATCTGTTCAGCATTACTTAATATTTGCTCATGTTAACTTATTCATATACTAATGCATTAGTTAACATGAACTAACAATGAACTATGCCTGTAAATAGCATTGTTTAATAAGCTTTATTTAATTATACTACATGCAGTATATACACATAAGTTTATTTAGCAGCTAACACACACAGTGGATAAACAATACCAACTTCCCATTTGGGCACTGATGGGCTATTGGTAAACTTGGAAACCATCTAAACATCAACTGATAGTGTTTCTCATGTTTGTATGACATGACTTACCACTAACAACGCATTTATTAAGGGGATTTGTGAACCTTATTGTAAAGTTGTATTGTAAACCGTATTGTAAAACATTAACTAATGTTTAACTAACATCTGTACACTGTTTATTAGATTTAGGCCTACCACTAACAAATAATAATAATAATAATAATAATAATAATAATAATAATAATAATAATAATAATAATAATAATAATAATAATAATAATAATAATAATAATAACAAACAGATTTAACAGTTTTGTTCCTATAGTGTGACAGCACACCACACCACACACAACAGATTCCGTTCACACATTAACATCACAAATCACGACTGTGAACGCGGTTAATCTCACGTTAGTGGTAAGTCATGCTAATAAACAGCCTACAGACATGATAAACATTATCAGTTAATGTTTAAATGGTTTCCAAGTTTACCAATAGCCCATCAGTGCCCAAATGGGAAGTTGGTATTGTTTATCCACTGTGTGTGTTAGCTGCTAAATAAACTTATGTGTATATACTGCATGTAGTATAATTAAATAAAGCTTATTAAATAATGCTATATACAGGCATAGTTCATTGTTAGTTCATGTTAACTAATGCATTAGTATATGAATGAGTCAACATGAGCAAAGATTAAGTAATGCTGAACAGATACGTTGTTCATTTTTAGTTCATGTTAACTAATATATTAATCAGCATTAACTAATTAAGTTGTTAATGTGAAGAGAAGCATTATTATATAAGTCAACATGAGCAAATGCTGAACAGATGTGTTATTAATTTTTAGTTCATTTTATCTAATGTATTAACCACAACGTTAACTATTTAATTTGTTCATGTAAAGAGATGCATTAGTAAATGTGTAAGTAAACATTAACAAAACATTAAGTAATCCTGAACGTTCAAGTTGTTCATTGTTAGTTTATGTTAACTAATGCATGAACAAAGATTAAGTAATGCTGAACAGATGTGTTGTTGAGTGTTAGTTCATGTTAACTAATGCATTAACTAATATTAACTAATGCAAACTTATTGTAAAGTGTTACCTTTATGATTATTATTATTATCATCATCATCATCGTCATTATTATTATTGTTTAACTAAAGCAATAAAATCATCATCGTTACATTATTATTATTATTATTATTGTTATTATTATACTTTTTCGATGAGCTCCTACTCTCAAACTGACAAAGAAGAAATGGCACAAAAATAGCAATCAGAAAGCAACTTTTACCTGAGTTTTCAGCAATCAGAGCAGCGCGACGTAACGGCGTCCTCGGCCTCTGGCCAAACAGAGCATCTGAATGATAAAAACAAAACAACTGAACAAAAAATGTTTTCTTTCATGGTCAGAGGCTGTAGCTGAAATTAGACTTACTGTGGCTGAAAGTGCAACCAGGCACATCATCACAGATGTACACCGCACCAGCTGTGGCCTTGTTTGAGATACACAAACAGTAGGAACCTCTCACACTGAGCTAAAGTCGGAAGAACTAGATACTTTTGTCTACATGCCAGTGGATTTATTTCAAGTAAATGGCAGTGAGCCTGTACTTGAATCCTCATACGCAGAAGAACATTCTGATATTAGGATTTGGTCATATTTTACTAAACACATCAACATGTTTAGCATAACAAGACTAATCCATTATTCTGGTTTCTAGAAATTCCAATATGTCTGTATACATCAGTTTGCACAGTTCTGAAAAGTTACCCCATTATCATTTTACAAACGTTGACCTATTTTTGAAAGAGTCTCTTGGCCTACATTTTGCAATTCATTTTGATTGTCTGTGTGTTATTGTTGACAACATGAATTAGATTTAATGATTTGATCGAATGACTGTGTAAAATGACCAAAATGTAACATAATAAATTAAAATAGTGAGTATATTATTTACATGAAAATAAATCTAAAAATGAAAAAGATAAAATAAATAACCATTTAAAAGTGTGGGGTCAATAAGATTTCTTTAAAGAAATTAGCATAGATGCATTAAACTTATCAAAAGCGACAATAAATGCATTTATAATGTGACATAAAAAATCTATCCAATTATGTTCTTAAATTTGTAATGGTTTCTACAAAAATATGATGCAGCAAAACTGCTTTCAACACTGATAATAATAGAAAATGTTTCTTGAGCAGCAAATCAGCATATTAGAATGATTTCTGAAGAATCATGTGACATTGAAGACTGGAGTAATGATGCTGAAAATTCAGCTTTGATCACAGGAATAAATTACATTTTAAAATATATTCAAATAAATTTCAATTTGTATTAATATTTGACATTATTGCTGTTTTTACTGCGTTTTTGATTAAAATGCAGTGAAAAATGCAGTCTTGATGAGCATAAGAGACTTGTTTCTAAAACATAAAAAAATATTAATTATATTATAAAACTGTGTATATAGAGGTGAAATTATAATAGATATTTTATTTATTTATTCATTAAAAAAAAACAGATCTGCGCATTAATCAGAAAATTATGCGTATATAAACACGTTCAGTGGTTGGTACAATATGCCACATTATCTGCTTGCAAATTAGAAAAATATGATACTAATGATACTAATATACTTATATTATGTGTATGTGTGATTGTGCTAGTGTTTTACATTTGGTAGACTTAACATTAATGGTAATCAACCACAGAACCCTCTAACAGCCACATCACCTATATTACACCCATGAATAGCAATGTGCAAAAAACCACTCAGAATGCCTTAGGATCCGCATAGCAACACCCTGACAACTCGCTAGAATATCAGCAGTGAGTTTTGCATGGGTAAGCACACACAAAATCATCTAAAAACATACAAATCTAGCTGTTTATGCAATTAAGGTACGTTTACCTCATCTTTACAGCTTCATCTTCTCAAGTCCCAAGAGCTGTGACCTCTAGCCTGCAATATAAACCTCAGCAACTTTAACAGCAGAAGCCACCACACACTGCCAACATCATAAATGAGTCTCCACATAATGATCTGCCCTACTATGATCTTCACATACAGGTCTTTCATTAATAACCCACACCTTCAGCAGCTCAGCCAGTGACTCAGTAATTCCTCACTCTCACACCGAATCTGCGCTTCGCTTCTGTGAAATAAGGATGCTTCTTCTTCGCAGACAACAGCTCACAGCAGTGTTCCTGTGCCGGAAAAGCCAGGTGAAACCTCAAAAAAAGCAGCAGGCAGTAATGATTCTGACATTCACCGCAAAACAAAATGGTGCATCTCGAAGATTTCAGAGACAGGAACGTCCTTGAGAGGACCAGGTCGGTGACTCAGGGAAGAGAACGGGGTTTAATTGCGAGAGGAGAATGTGCAAAGAATAAGAAAAACACCCGAACTGCCTAGGAACAGATGTGTGAGTATCGGCCCTTCACAAATAATGCATCTAAAAGCCAAACAAACAAATCGATATAAGCGCAGACCTTCAGAATAAAAGCATCTCAACATCATGTCTGCAAGGATGCAAGAGCACAAGGCTTAGGCATGGTAAATGCAACCCTAATAAAGCACAATACCTTCACAGTTCACATATTCGTTGGCAAAGAAGAAGCAGGATCCGAAAGAAGCAATCAATTTGTCCTTGCTGAACAATTTATTGATCCATTGGACATCAAGGACCAAACCCAAATCCCTTAAATCCCATTAGAGCTGAGGATGGGAAAGGGGGAAAACATCACAAATCAATCAGCGAGGCCTTCAATCTGAGCAGAAAGGGAACAAACACACCTCGGAGCGGCGCATGAGTTTGTCACAGTCTGATTCACCATCTGTCTGTCCGAGCGGTGCAGAGCGGCCTTGGATCAGGTATTCTTTCTGAAAGCAGATTCCTGGATACCTTCAGTGACATGAGATTCATGGACAGTCCCTCGTGGGTGGAAAACAACAACAACAACATTAGAAATCACAGAAGATAGATTGGTTTTGAAAAGAGAAACTGTATATATATATATATATATATATATATATATATATATATATATATATATATATATATATAGGAAAAATAGTTTAAATACATTTATAAATATTACTTTAATATTAAATTAATAATAATAATAATAATAATAACAATGTACATACCTTTTAAAAATTTGGGGTTGGTGTTTATTATTTTTATTTAATTAAATAAAAATAATAATAAAAAAACAGTAATATTATGAAATAAAATAACTGTTTTCTATTTGAATATATTTTTAATATTAAAAAATGATTATATTTGTATTATTTATATATTATATTATATGATAAGACAATATAAGAATTATATATTTTAAAATGTCATTTATTCTTGTGATCCAAGCTGAATTTTCAGCATCATTATCCCTGTCTTCGGTGTCTCATGATCCTTCAGAAATCATTCTAATATGTTGATTTGATGATATTACCATCAATGTTCAAAACAGTTGTGCTGCTTCATATTTTGCGGAAACCATGATACATTTTCATCAGGATTCTTTGATAAGTAGAAAACTCAATTAAACAAAACAGAATCTTTTGTAACATAATAAATGTTTTTTTGATTAATTTAATTGCTGAATAAATGTTTCTTTCTTTCTTTCTTTCTTTCTTTCTTTCTTTCTTTCTTTCTTTCTTTCTTTCTTTCTTTCTTTCTTTCTTTCTTTCTTTCTTTCTTTCTTTCTTTCTTTCTTTCTTTCTTTCTTTCTTTCTTTCTTTCCATTTTTCATTGCCAAACCAATTTTATATCAAATTATGTTTGACAATCACAGACCTTGGTGTTTATTGAAGACAGTATATCTATTGTTTAATAATGTGAAACCTAACTTTTATTTATTTATTTATTTATTTATTTTATTTAGTTTTGCTTTGTGTGCTTGTGCCATCTTTCGAATAAATGACACGTGGTTTTAATTTTGTTTTCTACTGCAAAGACATTAATACATTTTTGAGCATCTTAAGGCTTAATTGTAATTTTTGGTCTGCTGTACAATTTCTACAACAGCTTGACCTAACATCTGAAATGTAAAGCAAACAGTCCAACCAGTCACACTAACCACTCATCAAAACCAAAAATGAGAATTAGAAATAGATTGAACAAAATACCTCCTATTATTTGTTCAATGAAAATAAAAGCATATCAAGCTAATATCACTTTGATGTTCTA
This sequence comes from Acrossocheilus fasciatus, assembly GCA_036784905.1. NCBI lineage: Eukaryota > Metazoa > Chordata > Actinopteri > Cypriniformes > Cyprinidae > Acrossocheilus > Acrossocheilus fasciatus. The sequence continues at coordinate 4,606,090 of CM071938.1, read as the reverse complement.
CAATTTCAGTTTTCAGTATAACAACCTTGGCCTACTTGAGACGCCAACTTTGACCAGCTCTGCTAATTCAAAAAACTCTGAAGCAGAAACGGTGCTAGCGTGCACCGAGTTACCTTTGTGCCGCTGCCAAGTGTGTTTCTGAAAATTAAAGGAGGACTAAAAAGCGTCACAGCACCTCCTTGAGTTTGTAATTCCCCGCACTGGCATGTAGGCCATGCTTCTTTGATTTAACACGTTTATTCACCACATTACGCACCAATTATTTCTTCCCAGGTGAAGGAAGGGGGCTATGAAGCTCCCTTGCTATTGAACAAAGAGTACAAGAGTAGAACACAGACACAAAACCTGTTAAAGGATGTACGAGAGGAGGCCATGACTGAAAGGAAATTATGGGCGACACATGGGAATTAGGGGTTCACGTTCTCACAGGAGGTGATGGAACGTAATTTGTTAAGATGGGAAAATCGTGAAACCACAGAGACCAGCGTTGCTGAGCCAACTGCTATGCCTCGAGAGAACAAAGAGGACTAGTGTTGATTAACCAGCTTGGCGAGAACACCATTCAACCCGTGTTGAGGATCATACCATAGAGAATATCTTTATCCGAGTAATTCATGGCCAGATTAATCATTTCAGAGAATTCGCAAGAATTCCAGTGCAGATGTGGATACAGCTGCGGAAATTTGCATACTGACAATCAGATCTCTGCAGCCCGAAATGATCAGATATCATAATTAAGATGGGGAAGGTTTTTCTGCAGATTTTAACTGTTTGATCGTTTTGAATTTAAAGGAATAGTTCAGTCAAACTGAAAAGTATATTACCCACCCTCAGGTCATTCAAGATGAAGATGAGTTTGTTTCTTCATCAGAACAGATTTGTATATATTGTAAATATATTGTAGAAACTTAATTTCCTGTAAAGCTGATTTGTATCATGACAAGTGCTATACAAATAAACTTGAATTGAATTTGGAGAAATGTGATTGGAGAAATCACTTGTTTACCAATGGATTCTCTGCAGTGAATGGGTGCCGTCAGAATGAGAGTCCAAACAGCTGATAAAAACATCACAATAATCCACAAGTAATCCACACCACTGCAGTCCATCAATTAACATCTTGTGAAGTAAAAAAAGCTGTCTGTTTGTATAAAACCAATCCAATCCAACCAATGGACTCTCATTCTGATGGCACCCATTCACTGCAGGGGGAAACATTGACGAACTAGTGATGTAATGCTACAGTACATTTCTCCAAATCTGTTCCTGTGGAAGAAACAAATTCCTCTGCATTTAGTATGGTCTGAGAATAAGTAAATAGTTAGCAAATTGTCATTTTGAATGAACTATTCTTCTGGGATAAAGATATATTTGACAACGTCTATGGCATTACCACAGTCATTTTTACTCAGCTTGTAAAAACACGCAAACAAAAACATTTACAATGGATGTGTAAGCCTACATTAAACCTTAATATAGTATTTAAACTGGAATATATTTCTTTGGTTTTGATTCTCTTCATAACAGTGATCTACAGTTTGAACCCAGAAAAATCTGCATTGTGGCCTCTAAAACACATATACTAAACACAACTTTAAAATGACTTTGAACATCTTCCCTTTTAGGTTTGTTTCAGTGAGTCTTTTTCTAAACAGAGATGATGAAACTGTTGCCTTAAGAGTATGACCTAAATTGCACATCAAACAAATATGCAAAACAACACTGCAACACTGTCTCCGACATGCCAGTTTCAATGTTCCCATGCACAACAGTTATGCTTTGGATTTTTTTTTTTTTTTAACACTCACATACCTTAAATAAACCTTAAACACTTTTTGAAAGACCTTAAATTCTTACATGTAATCTTTCACCAGGGTTTAACTTGCGTGGCTCATTCCTGATATGCATTTTATGCCCCCGTTAAATATCTCATAAGATCCTGCATACAATATTAATTTAACAGTTGTTTAAAGATGAAAGTTATATAGTTTTCTTGGGAGTAAACAACTGATAGATTTTTGTTTTTCTCAAAAAAAAAAAAAAAATCCTCAATATTAGTTTCCATCATGTTAGTCTATTGTAATCTGTTAACAACAACACAAACATAAGTAAGTAACAACAGTTTTCTGGTTTGTCTTCCATTTTGTTCAATTTTATTGCATGATAATTAAAATAAAATATTTAAAAAACCCACATGTAATTTAACCATCAAACCTTTATTTATCTAAAATATGCATCCTATTCAGACATCCTATTCATTTTCTTAACAATTTGTAAAAATCAAGTAAAAAAAAAAAAAAAAAAAAAAAACTAATTCAAAACATTTAGCAGGTACTTTCAATTAAAGTCTAACTCTATTAATGCGCTCAAGGTACAGTTTACATTATCTATTCATGCACTCCCTAGAAATCAAACTCACAACCTTAGTGATTCTATATTACTATGCTCAGCTGTTTGAACTACAGGAATTTAATAGTCTGAACATATTTCTGGAAGTCTAGTGCATTGTATAGAAATATTTCTTACAGTACATTACAACATATATATTAATTTTGGACATACTGCATAACAGGAATGATCCACCTACATTCAGCTGACCTTTTGTGAGCTAGACAGAATCATTATATATATTTTCCCTGTGCGAGCATGTATTCATTTGATACCATAAAGTGCCTTTCATTTTTAAAAGCTTGTAAAGCATTAGTGCTTCATATAAATTGCACTGACCAGTGATCATTATGTTCACCATAATTCGCTGCATTGTATAATACTGATCATTTCATAATCAAAATGTGAACATCACACGTTTATAAAAAGAGGACATTTTTACATTCACAAACGTAAAAAAAAAAAAAAAAATACCCACTGTAACTTCACTCAACCTCCACCACATTTTATTTAACAAAATAGAAGCAGATCAAATGTAGCAAAGCATAGAAATGTAACTCTGAGACAAACTGTTGGGAAAATGCACCAAATAATAGATAAGCCAGAATGTGGTACAGTCTTTCACAGTGGAGCAACAAATAATTACCCTTCCACGCATGACGAGAGAGAGCGAGAGAGAGAGAGAGAAGGAGATGCCTTGATAGACAGTCAGAACCGGTAGAACAGATATAATAGATCAGAAGGTCACCCTTCAATTTCGGTCAGTTGGGGGAAGAACAAATGTTTTATATATATATATATATATATATATATATATATATATATATATGTGTGTGTGTGTGTGTGTGTGTGCTGCGTGAGTCACAACACACGTCTCTCTGTAGGCTCTGAATCCACATTAGAGTAAAACCACTGCAATATGACAGGAACCCCGTTAGGACGTTCTGTTGGATTGCAATTCAACCGACTTTGTTTTGTGCAACCTAAATCAAATTGACAGGTAAGAGAGGAAAGCATCTTCTGGTGCCAATATATTTTCCACACTTGCAACAAGGCATGGCCATAAATAGGATTCTGGATGGAGCGTTCTTATTGTATTATTCAATAAACTCACATAATTAGGGCCAAAAAGAATAAAAAGGTAAGCTACAAAGTCTAAATGGTACTCGGACTATGGAAATGGATGGCTGGTTACCTTATTTTAGCTTTTAACCGTTCTTTATTTAAGTTGTTTTTGTTGTAAAATCATTACAGTGATGCAAACTCAACCTCAAAAACATCAGCAGTGACATTTAAATGCTAGCAGAAAGATGCATGGCACTGCGCTCTACATCTCGTTTGTAAAAATGGCATTTTGGAAACAGCGTTCAACTCGTGTTGCTCACTACTGAATTTGATCCCGCCCTTCTCTGCGAGTATTAGCCATCACAGTGACACGCTTAGGCCTAGTTATGTCGATAACGTGAATGCTGGTTCGCCTACACATACGTACCGGTGAACTTCAGCTCCCAGCATGGTTTCAAATGCTTGAGAAGCAACAGCGACATCTAGAGGCTCAGCTATTCGATCTACGGCTGCTGTGATGACATCAGTCAAATTCACAGACATGCCTCTGGTCTGCTTCTCCTATATATATTTACACCTTTTCATCCGCTTTATAGGATGTATCGAAGTAGCAAACGGCGTAATATTCCTTTCTCGTATTTGGACAAAATAGATGGCTTTACAAAAGCTCACAATACTTACAGTGAATAATAGGCTTTTGTGAAGGAATACTTCATCCCCTAAAAATAATAATAATAATTAATAATAATAATAATAATAGTAATAAATAAAAATAAAGGCATCTTAGTCTATGTGCACTCTGTAGATGGTTCAAAATCTGCACATACCAAAGCCCCCTTCAAACATCACTTTTCAAAAAGAAATAAAAAATAAAAAAATCCTCCCCTTGCTTCATCCTTGTACCCACACGCTGTATCCATCAACACACAAGATCACAATCCACTGGAGCTACATTGAATTTTCGCAGCATAAGCACGTCAGCGACTTGAATCGGTCATGCTTATCTGCATCCCAAACATGTCAACAGTTGGCACACTATAAGATAAACACATTTTACATTCATAAAGGAGATGACTGGGCAGATACATGAGAAATCTGCACTCAAAAAAAGCATAAATTATCCCCATATCAACCAATCAACAATCAACTGATAAAACGTAAAGCACATGCATTTACAAGTCTTTATCTCCACCTTTTGGCCTGTCCACCTTCGAGAAAGAGAAATCAAACAGCAAATACAAATTCTAACTGACAAAAAATAGAAGAAATGGCACTTTTAATATAGTCATATATAGTTTTATATTTATATATATATATATATATATATATGTATATATATATATTGATGACAGGAAAGGAGGGTCGCGTTGGCTTCCTTGTTACTATGGTAATGGTTCCCAGTGTGTGTTGAGACCATGCGAATCATGCAGATATGTTACAGTCTGTTATTTACATTACATTCATGCGTTCGTGCACCGTTCCCACGTCCTCTTTTGAGCGTGTCTGCAGTCTGAGCTGGGAGGAGAAAGAAAGAGAGAGAGGCTCTATACATATATAACAGTGGGGGCCCCATTGCAGTGTTTTATGGACGCTATACTCAACCGAAGCAACAAAAATAGGCTATTTTTTTTTTCCCACAGAGGCGAGTCTGAGGTCTAATGTTTGTGCGTCGCCCTCCATTGTCACCGCAACATACGAAACGCAGTTCATTCATTTGCTCGCTCCAGCCTCCGTGAGCATCATTTGTCAGAGAGAGAGTGGGCACCACAGTCGTAACCTCTGTGTTGCCCATCCGCATGATACGCTCCACTGTGCCAGTAGGACGAGTCGCATACTGTCTGTAAGGAATTGATTTCTGACGCAGAAGAGTTGCCGTCTCTCCGCTTCGATCTCTTTCGATTGCGCAGGATAAAGACCAGCATTCCCACCACAGTGAAGGCAGACGTCACGAAAACCAAGAGCAGACCGGGCACGAGCACCGATATGGACACTCTGCTAGGCTCCAGGTAGGAGTTGGGCCGCGTCCCCGTGTCTGCTGGGAAAGTGCTGTTTTTGGACAGCGAGGTGGGGGAGATCTTCTCATAGAGTTGAGGGCACATCAGATCATTCCTGATCCGCCGGAAATCCCTCTTCCAGAACTGCTCGGGTGACTCGCATTTGAGGTCGCTCACGATGACGTCTGCCCCGAGCTTGTCTGTCCACTGTTTGAAGGGAACGATGTTGCACGTGCAATCCCAGGGGTTCCCGTGCAAATCGATCTGGATGATAGAGTTGAGCTGGTCTAGGACACCTGGCACAGGGAGATATGCGAAATAGTTGTTATGCAAGCTTATTTTGGACAAAGAAACCCCCAAGAACGCATCCACGGGCAGAGCTTTGAGCAGGTTGTTGTTGAGGAAGAGCACCCTCAAGTTGGGCATCGGGCTGAAGGTGCCCGGCATTATGAGTTGGATGTCGTTATATTCCAAACTGAGATACTCCAGGTTCTGAAGTCCAGCGAACATCTCCGCCATTAACGTATCCAAGTAGTTCTTGTCCATGTAGAGCCACCTCAACTCAGTCAGGTTGTGGAAGGTGCCGTTTTCGATCATCTTAATGTTATTCCCCCCCAAATCGAGCAAATTCAAGCTCTGATAGCCTCTGAGCTGGTTCCTTCTGATGGTGTGAATGTTGTTGTCGCGCAGATTTAACTCGTGCGCGCCCAGGGGTTTGGGTTTGAGATTAGCCACGCTTTCTATCTTCTTGCCCTCGCAGTTAACTCCAAGCCCTTGTCTAGTACCTATCAGCTTACAATCACAGGACTGAGGGCACGTTGAATTAGCCGGCAGCTCCCTTTCAACGGCACCTGTCGCCATGGCCGTGGGCTTGATTTTCAGCTGCCAGTTCTCCCTGGCTTTCGGACGGCCCTTATTATGCCCTCCCCCACCGCTGTGGGACTCCGTCACCCCGCTCGTTTTCGAGGGAGTGGGACGGGGGCCGCGATTGGGAGTCTCGTCTTGGGTGGGAGGCGCCACCAGGCTGGAATCCATGCCGCTCTTTGAAGGGCACAGCTCCATCTCGGCCGTTTCGTTCAGGTCGTTCCCTTGCAGCCGAGTGGGCGCCTCGCAAATGACCCTTCCGATGAGCACGTTCTGCGGGATGTTCTCCAGCCATTCCTTTAGGGAAACTAGGTCGCAGTTGCAATCCCACGGGTTGTCCTCCAATAAAACCTCCACGATGCCAGGTATCTGCTCTAGAATCCCCTCGTAAGGCAACGTTTTTATTCGGTTCCCTCTCAGATCGAGGTGCGTGATGGGCACGTTCTGAAACACGTTGATAGGAAGAGCGCTAATAAGGTTGTCGTTTAAGATCAAAACTTCGAGCTTACTCAAGTCCCTGAACACGGATGGGTCGATGTCCCTCAGAAGGTTGAAGTCGGCTTGAAGGTACTCCAGGTCATCTAAACCGAGAAAGGTGTTCTTTTTGAAAGACCTGATCTTGTTGTTATTTATGTGCAGCCGTTTGACGAGCTGCAGTCCCAGGAACGCACCGGGCACAATGTCGTGCAAGCCATTGTTCTCCAAATGCAAGCTCACGGCATTGTAAAAGTTAGCGAACTCGTTGGGGAACAGTCTGGACAAAGAATTCCCGTGAAGCAGGAGATGGTAAAACTGGGAGCTCGGACCTGTCAAATGGTGCAGGTTCGTGAGGCTCCTTTTCTCACAGTCAATGTGCAAATCGCCTTCTATTGCGTTGCAGGAGCAGATCTGCTCCTTACAGACGTCCCTTGTAACATTCCCGATAGCTACACAAAGAGCTGCCTTCAGCAACACAATCCAAAGCAGCATTTTCAATACGACACAATCATCCCCGACATCAAGACATGAATACAATCAGCAAGAGGGCGAGAAATGAGATAAATCTCCAGTCTAAAAAAGCAGAGGACACTCTGTGATTATATCCATGCTCAGCTCGCTATGTCCAGATTGAGAAAAATCGACAGCAAGAAGCCTTTTTTTTCATCACCTCCCCATCGCATGCTCTCAAAACAATCTTAAAGCGTACAGAATGACATCTTCAACTCAATTATTTGGCTTTTCGGGCTCGCAAATCACTGACCTTGTGCATTTCTCACATATCCACGGTGCGGGAGCTGTTCTTTCTCCCGTGGTGCTGAAATCACACCGCGAACATCTCAATGCATCGCAGTAAAATTAATCCGAGATTCTTACATCTTTAGCATCCTTCCTCGGACTCCGACGGCTTCGTTCAACGCTTTTGTATCACAAAGACGGTCGCTGAGAGATTCAGGACTTTTCAGCCCGGTGTTCACTGGCAGATCTAACACCCTCTGCTGAGCTGCGAAGGCAAAAATCCATCGGATGAGAGAATGCTTGCTTGATCGCTCGCTCGCTTGCGCGAGGGAAAAAACAGTCCACATACAGGGCAAGTGTTGGAAATGTCCACAGAAATCGCCGTCGAAGGGTTTAGATTGCTTTCATTCCAGGATGCTTTTCTCCCCTCTATCCCCGCCGACGGCTTTCGCGGAGCCACTCCGTTTTCCCCATCCAAATGTCTTTAAAGCACACGGCATTTCCAGAGTCCTCTCAGACGATATTCCCGTTTCACAGAAAAGAAAAGAAAAGCTCAAGTATTCCACAAAGCACAGGTGTTGTTCGCGTGAAGGTTGTTTCTTTTTTTCCGCCGTGAGTGTGTGTGAGTGTGTGTGGAGGGGGAACTGCAGTTGAATGCGGTAAAATAATTAACTACTCGACTTGCATGCAACAGTGCAGCCGGTGCGCTGGGCTTCTTCTATTACTGTCACAACAAACACTGCGTCAAGACTATAGGAACTATGCGCACATACGCTACGTCACAACCCTTAAGACATGCGATTTGAAAAATAAGTGCATTTCAACAGGAACGCTGGGTATTCCCTTTTATACCACCCTGTATGGCTTGATTTTTTATTTATTTTTTTATTTTTTTATGCAGGCAGAGGATCGACGCGTCGAATACCAGACTATTAAAACAAGTGTGGATTGATTGCAACTCAGTGCATATATTACATTTATGACTAAAGCGTGTCATTGACTTGACAAAATAAAAAATAAAAAAAGCCTATCTTCAAATTTCTGGTGTGTAAAACATGCAGATAACGGGCTCTTGTGTGTCTACCAGCATGTGTGTGATTGACGGGGGATTTTATAATCATTTGCAACACTTCGCTGGCAAATGTCTGAAAGTACAAGCCTTACTGACTCTACAGCCGTCACGATTCCGTCTCTCGCATCTTTAACTGTACTGTATGAAAACTATTTCATATCTGAGGTGTGCCTGCCTCCAACGCAAGCAATCAATAAATATCTATTCTGCATTTAAAGGTGAGATATATGGTGCATGCAAAGAATTTGCTTAGGTTTTTTGTGAAGAAACATTTAAAAAAATTATACCTACTCAGCAAAATAATGGAAAGAGAGTACAAGCAATATTAATAATTAAATGCAACTATTTTTAGAATTGAGTATCAATCAAATGAATCGTTCATAATATGTAACTGCAAATAGATCACATGGATACCCTGTAACTCTTCGATGAATTATTATTATATGAATACAATACTGTATATAAATTAATGAATATGCACACTCACACACACACACACACACACAGAGAGAGAGAGAGAGAGAGAGAGAGAGAGAGAGAGAGATTGAATTAAATTCCAAAGTAATATGCAGTGATTGCAGAATTTTATCATAAACAATAGAGTGACAACCATTGCAGGATGACATTTTGGTAACGGTACATTGTAGTTCATTACTGTGTATATATATATATATATATATATATATATATATATATATATATATATATATATATCAACCTAATTTGAATGCGAATGAGACTGAAATAGTACTATAAACAATACATATTTAACATGAAATTCAATATAAAACACTCTGATGCAAAATACATACATATATACATACATACATAGATACATAAATCTAAACATGTAAAAAGTAGTATCTATATTTTAAGGTGATATACAAATGAATGTGATATGGACTATATGGACACTGTCTCATCAAATTTCATCTACTATTGTGCAATTTAAGCATAATTTAGGCACATATGAATGTGGATAAAAAAAAAAAAAATGTTTTCTCTCAAAGAGTTTTCTTTTGAAAATCGATGCTCATAAAACCAAAGTATAATAAAAAAAAAAATAAACAAATATTTAAATTTAAATTTAAATTCAAAAGAATCCTTTACATGCTCAAACTAAAGCTAGACAGATGTAATTCTTATGTTCATTTGTAGCTTAGTCAACAACAGTTTGTTCACTCGTACACATACACACATATGCATCTCCATATCGTGCACACAGAAGCAGCTGTCATAAATCTTGCTCCTCCACATGAAGAAGTGAAGTATGGCAGCCTGACTTGCTGCTTGTTGTTGATCTTATGTCAATATTGTGTGCATTGTGAACAGGTCAAAACAACACATGTGGTTCAGTTATGACCATCTCCAACTCCCTCTGGCCTAATAGTCTAGACGCTGCTGTCTTACCCATCATAAGTTTTGACACTGTGCCCACAAATTTAGGAAGAACTGTTGTGTAGTTCACTTCTGTGTAGCCAGTCCAAAGAAACATGCTCATTGTTTGGAAAGGAGACAATGTTGCAGGAACACTTAGTTTGAAAGGGTGCCAAGCCCAGTGCTGTGTAAATAAAAAGTTGCCTTCTTTCCACTTTACTTTACTTTACTTTATAGTTTCAGTCTCCCTCTTTGTTTATTAGTAGCAATATAGTTTCAGACATTTTCAAACATCAGCAGTACTCCCATTTAAAAACTACTTTTTGAAATTGAAAGAGGCTGTTGAGTCATATTCACCTTGTTTTCAGGTTTATGTTTGGACAAGGATACATAATAAGTGCAACATTTCCAATGCCAATCAACAGTCATAGTATGAAGATCATAAATAATGGCCTACATGCTCTGAATGGCACTATGAAAGACGATTTAGAGAATGAGATGGATTCCATAAGCTGGTTGTAGTCAACGTTCCCACATAATTAAGGCTCATAATGGCCTCATACACATTTTAAAAGTGATTTACCTATATGGTTTTATTATTATTATTATTATTATTGTTTTCATGAAACACAGAAGCATAAATTAGGACAAACATTCATGCTGCTGTTTTTGAATGAAAATGAATGAGGACAGATGCTTTCAAGCAAAATAAGGGGAGAAAAAAGCACCATAAAATATTCAATATGACTTATGCACCAAGTCATAAGCTCATTTGTGGACATTTTTCCACATTTGTTAAATGGAAAAGAGTAGAGCAAGCACTCTGAGTAAACAAATCATAATAATGAGATAGGAAGTAATTATCAAATATTAAGAGACATTCAGTTCTGATATAATTATTTATAAAAATGAGGAAAAAGTACAAAAAAGACACAAAAAAACAAATTTATGTGATACTAATTATGAGATAAAACGTTCCATAAATAAATCAAGTTATAATTATGGTATGAAATGTAAAAATTAGGTGGTATTAAGTCATTAGACAAAATGTCAAATTTTCTAAATTATGACAAAAATGTCAAAACTGTGAGATAACAGAAAGTCAAAATGATGAGATACTAAGTCAAAGTAATGACATTGAAAGTCAAAATTTTGATATTCAAATTTTGAGAAGTTATTAAGACAAGATAAGTTATTCAGATAAATTAAAAAAAAATTGAAAAAGGCATAATTGAGATAAAAATTCAAAATTCTGAGATAACAAATATGATGTCAAGTTGATGTAATTTATTTTATTTTTTTTAATGACTTAACTTCTACTGTTTTATCATAAATATGATTTTTACCTAATCATTTTGACTTTTTGTTCCATAATTACATTTTTTTTTTCTTTTTTTTAATTCATAATTATGATTTACCAAATAATGTTTTTCTTAAGTTGTGGAAATTGGCTTCCATATGATTTTGTTAATAGTTGCAAACAAAAGTGGATGCATTTAAAAAACTGCTGTTTTTACATGAAGAATGATTTAATGAACAAGTAATGAAACTAATCTATAATTAAATTTAGCCAAATCTGTATTATTTCCACTGAGTTTTGATTAAAATCACAAATTCTTTAGAGGTAGAGCAGCATATAGCCTATACATGAAGACCAAATTGTTGAATGGGAAACTGCAGAGTAAGCATTCTGCCAAACTTATCCCTCAGTGTACCACTAAAGAAACTTCAATGTGCTACTCAATCACTGGAATAATTCAATCTTTATGGGATGTTGTGGAGCATAGAGTATAAGGTAATCATCCCTTACAAACCAAAGAGTTTTCTTCTTAAAGGATAAAAGTAATATCCCCTGCACACAATCCATGACTTGTTTACCAGAAACAAAGGCTGAAACGGTTTAGATGACAAAGGGTTATAAAGCTGCCGCTTTGATAAACTGCAAATTCATTATTTATATTAGTAAACAAATGTATCAAACACTATATTAATAATACGGAGACCACAGTAGTCCATATTCGGTATCTTATTTATACCAGCCATCGCAGTCTGAAAGCTCCATCCATGGCTTGTGTAAATAAATGTTCAGCAGCATGCAAGGGCTCCCAACAGAACAGGGCTCATTAGTGGCTGGGCACCCTGCACAGATTGGCTTCTATGGATGCAGGCTGTGAGACAGTGATGGAAATGAGCAAACCCAAGCTCCGTTTACTGGAGACGTGCATTGTGGACAATGAAGGTCTTTGGCCTCTTGTGAGGCCTCTCAAACTTTAAGGACATACAAGTGGGAAAATGGCATTCACTGACCCACAACAACTGACCCTTGACTTAAACAAACCTACTGCTTTCTTATAGAGAAATAAACATATTGCCAACTGAAGATTCATCCTGACAAAAATAAATACAATCACGAAGACCCAATCTGTTTTCATTTATGTGTGTAGTGGAATTGTTTTTACAATATTTGAGATTTATGAAGAGGAAGAATCCCATTTAAGTTATTGGACTTATTGGAAAGCCTTGAAAAGATTAATGTCTCGTTTCATTTTGGTTGTCGTTTCTGAATTTTATTGAGTTGGATTTGCCTTTCCTTTGCTGTTGTTTTTATCCAAGTCTATAGCAAGCTATAATAATAAAAAAAAAAAAAAAAAAAAAAAAATAGTGTAAAAGTAAAATAAATGACTATATGTTTGTATATTAAAAACAACAACAACAACAACAACAACCAACAACAACAACCAACAACAACAACTCTGTATTGATGGTGGGGATTTTTCAGGGATTCTTTCTGCGTGTGTAGCTGGCGACAGTCCTTAAGAGTGAATCATTGGATCATTAATGAAAGATTATTTTAAACTCTAAATGAGTCAGGAAAGAAACAACTAGGCTAATTTGATACATGTTTTATTCAAAGGCAATTAGTGTTATCTTATTGTAGCTCATTTCTGCCACATAAAAAAAAAAAATCATTTAAAAAATGACTAAATCATTATTATGATATACTAAGTCGTAATTGCAAAATACTAAGTCATAATTACGAGATAAAAGGCTGAAAGTATGAGATAAGTCCAAAAAGTTGTACCTGTAAGATAAAAAGCTAACATTTTGAGATAAAGTCAGCAATTATGAGATACTTAGTAAGAAATTATGAGGTACAAAGTCATAATTATGAGATGAAAATATAATTGTGACATTTAAAAAAATAAAAACTATGAGATACTATGTTATAATTTAGAAGTCAAAATTATGGCATAAAATAATAATTATGAGACAAGTTGAAATTATGACATCATTTAAAATCTGACAGTCAAATCTTTGTTAATTTAGATCATATGACTTTTTATGTCATAAGTTTGACTATTTATCTCATAATAATAACTTTTCATGCCATAATGACAGACATTTGTCAAAAAACATAATTCTGATTTAAAAAAAAATAAAATAAATAAACTAAAAAATATAAGTCAAATTTGGACAATTCTCAACATTACAACATTACAATTATCATTAACATTATCTCATAATTTTTCAATATATCATTATTGTAGGGATAGATTGTATCTGCTCATTTCAACTGACTGATGTTTATACCTATTCCTAATCTTAACTAACCTGGCACTAGCCTGTGCATTTTACTGTCCTAATTTAAGCCTCACAAAATGGCATTTACTTCACACTGCATTGGAAAGAGCGGCCTATATGTTAATACATCCCTGTTCCTCAAATGTCTTTCTTCATTGTAGCCACGGTATCATGTCAAATCAGTCTCGACAGAGCTAAAAACAGATGAATGCAACTACTTGAACAAATGCAAACTTTCTAAAAGAGATGATTTCTATTATGTACACTGTCAAAAGAAACACATATTTGAAATTCTCTATCGGTCCAGTAAGACTCAGAAATATTCAGAGAAGCTAGAATCTGCTTGCTGAAGCCCTAGAATAGGTTTGAATATTGATTATCCACAAAGATGTATGCGGTTACACAGCACGGCTGGCTCTATAGCCCTGGGAAAAGGACATAAAACTTCAATATTTCTTGCAGAGTCACGCTGTAAAGACATATCAAACAAATCATGATAGGAATCCGGCTGCTTAGCATACTGTACATATTCTTTTTGGACACAGAGAAGCCTGAAAACGCAGTGCAAAAAGACAAAACAAAAAACACACTTCTCCACCCAGTATTTCCAATTCAGTATGAAGATTTTGCTAAGGTGTATGAAACAAATAATTCATAAGAACAATAATGTACACTGCCCTTGAACGTTGTAACTCTCCCTCACTTTACCATTAACATTTTTGCACATCGTCATATTATTTGCACTACATCAGCATCTGCTCTGGGTCACTTTATCCAAGAGACTTGCATTTTGCAAGGCTGTCTTTGTCAACTCTATTCCACAAACCATACAGCTTCATGTATATTTTTTATTTCTTTATATAAACCACATTTTCCAAACTTGTGAAGCGCGAAACGACTACACAAAAATATCACTACAATCTCGCTCACAAAAGATCTTCCCTTGACGTGACTAATATTCATTCAAGTCAGGTCACAGCAACTCAAATCTATGGAACTTGAATTTTAATGACTTTCACTCCAAGTTTTTGCTGCAACCCAGATATAATTCCCTTCCAACTTCAGTCTTGACAATGCAAATATTACTGATACTCTTGAAAATAAAAAATAAAACAAGTGTGCTGAATGTCACTTCATCCTATCATTGAGCAGTGAGGAGGCCCTTGAAGTCTTTTAGAGCCCTGCCTCTCTAATCAGATCTTTGCCCTTTGCAATCAAATCCTCTGATGGGAGTGTAAAAGAAAACGTATGGCACTTCATCCCCCACTGAGCCTCTCCACCACGCCTGAGGACAACCAGATGTGTTCAACAAGAATGTGCAGGTAAATAAAAAATAAAATAAAATAAATAAATACATACATACATTTTTGTAAACATTTAATATATATATACATATATAAATTTATTTAATTTAACACCAAAGATCATAATAAGAAATGTTTATTCAAATCAGCATATTAAAATTATTTCTGAAGGATCATGTGACACTGAAGACTGGAATGATGATATTGAAAACTCAACTTTACATATTTGCATACTATATACACACACACAATGATGTCAAAGTTATATCCAGTCATAATTATGAGATAAAATGTTGAAATTGACATCTCAAATTATGACTTTTCATGACATAACAACAGATTTTTTTAAATAACAAAAAAAATCATAATCTTGTTTTAAAAATTGAAATCGTGTAATATGTTTTTATCATCTTTTTGCCACCTATTTACAACTTTTAACTCATAATCATTTATTATTCAACAAAGTATTATTAAAAAAAATAATTATATATATATATATATATATATATATATATATATATATATATATATATATATATATATATATATATATATATATATATATATATTCTCATTTAAATATTAAGTATTACATTGCTTAAGTCATTTCTAAATTGTCAAATCGTCTTGTTGAGGTGAGATGATACTTCTTTCAAAAAGGCTAGTATTCTCTCCAGGCAGATGACAAAACAGCCAAAAAAATCAACACTCACGTTAAAGGAGGAACCCAAGGGGCATCTCCAGTCCAGGATATTACAGACTTAGGGATACCACTAAGCAACCACCTAGCAACAACCCAGAATCCCTTTGTAACTGCATAGCAACATACCAACACCACTCAGAATACCTTAGCAAACGCATACTAGAGAAAAATGGTGACCTGGCAACCACCCACAATACTTGTGGTGGCTCATTTCACACAAGCAAGCAACACTCTCAATTTCTTTAGAAAATCTTTTTTTTTTTTCTCAGATCAGTTTGACAGTTTTTACCCAGCTTTGTTTGTCGAATCATTGAAATCCATTATCCTATATGGGATCTCAAATGGCTACTCGCTGACTAATTGATTTAGCTTTGTTTTTCTGAACTTTCCTGCATTTAAATTTTGTTAAAACATGCAAATCATGCCTAAATTTGATGGCAGCCCTGTTATGACGTGGCCCAAATAACATTTCCCCACAGACTATACAGATGGCCACAATAAAAAAACATTCTTGTCGGCAGGAAACACTGAGAGCACAAATACAGCAGCCCGTTTGAGGTCACATATCCAGAGCATTTGAGAGGAAATCAGCGTAGGATATGTTTGCAGGCTAAAGTGAGAACGTAAGCTAAATTACATCTCGAGTGTGGATGAGATGGAAATTAAAATGCTTTTATTGGACAAAATGGTTGTGCAGGTGATTCATGTACAGAAATGGGAAGGTCAAGAGCGCAGACTGAATCAATAGCCCGGCTGGCAGGACAGCGATCCCGCATGATGTACAGCAGAGGTATTTCGCATGATTAATCAGCACATTTGTTCTGATTGATTGAAGAGGGAACTGCATGATTTTCCCATGTTGCTGACCTGAGACCAGTGGGATTATGTTATGTCATCTTTGGGAATGTGAAGATTTGGGAACTTGGAAAACTGATCAGAGGCCTGCATTTCTGTCAAGTCGCAACTTCTTTCTTTCTCTCTTTCTTTGTTCTTTTAATTACATCATGAAGTTATAGTTGGTAATCTTACTTAACTATTAGTGTCTAGAAAAATGTACAGTATATATAAGAATTCCTGTAGTATTAATGAATGAATGCATGTATGAGTGAAACCAATTATACAATTATGAAACAATAATATTGAAATACATGCATAATTAACAGTAAATCTTGAAATAGTTTTTTTAAATAAAAAAAAAAAATATATTTAGTTTTAGATTAACTCTTAACAACACGTAACAACAACAACAACAACAACAACAATAACAATAATAATAATAGCATAAATATTTGTTATTATTAAAACTGAATAAATTATTATTAATTATGCATTTTACTATTTCATATGGTCAAATACACAGACAATTTTGATCCTAAACCTTGGCTATTTAACTTAAGCAGTCTTCAACTCAATACTATTCATGCATGAAGCTAGTAATAACACACACACACACACACACACACACACACACACACACACACACACACACACACACACACACACATATTATATATGTGTTATATATGTGCTATATATATAAAATGATATATATATAAAATGATATATATATATATATATATATATATATAATGATTATATATATATATATATATGTATATATATATATATATATATATATATATATATATATATATCATTATGTATTTTAATTATGCATTTTACCATTTAATACGGTCAGATACATGCAAACTTTTGATTTTGAACTCTTGGCAATTTAACTTAAGCAAACTTCAACTCAAAGCTATTCATGCAAGCATTCAGCTATTTAAACGCCACATTTATATTTCCGTCATTTTTCATCTATACCTTCACACCTGAAAAATCACCAATATTTCTGAATAATTACCATATTGAAGACTGCTGCGACTGACTTCATTCAGAATAATAACCTTCAGGCATTCAGGAAAGAAATGTGCGCTTGTGTCATTATATCAGTACAGTTCTATCAGGTATAACCGACAACTCGGGTTCAAACCAAGTGTATTTGCTGACTGCATCTGGCGTCTCGAAAAACACTTTCATCACTTTCATGTTACCACGGTATCCTAACACTGACCTACCTGAATCTCTGAGCTTGTTATAAACCAAAGTCACTCTCAAGATAAATGCTGCTTTAGGGTTAGAGTTGCCTTCTTCCCTCAGGCACTACATCTCTTGAGCATTTGAACTCTTAACAATAAACATGAAACACACAACACTATTACATTACATTTCAAATGTGCACCTAACATACCTTTACATACTGAATTGTCTATTTTGTATACTGTTTGTGCTATTTTGCATATTGTATATTTTTACATTATTTTTGTATATTTGTACATTATTTTTTTATTATCTGTGTCCTGTCCTGTCGCTGTCATTCTGTCACACTATGGAGCTACTGTCACTAAAAAAAAATTCCTTGTATGTGCAAACATACCTAGCAATAAAGCTTATTCTGATTCTGATTTTATTTTTTAAATTTTTTAGAATCCTAGATTGTAGATGAGTGGAGAGCTTGCTGAAGGTTTTGCCAGCAGTGCTCGATTCAATTAAGAACATCTTTTTCTTGCTTATTTTTCATCTCGCGGATTAGTCCTTATCATTGTTTTTAAAATCAATAGCTTGAAATGAGTCACAAGGCTGGTGAATTAGAGGCCCAGCAGCAACATAAAGCATGAAGTAAGCACAAGCGCAGTGTAAACTGGCATCAAAAGCGTGCAGAGTTTTATGCCTGCAATTATTGCACTCCAAGCAAGTGTACACAACAACATCAAGTGGCACAGAGCTTTTAATGGTGATCTCAGCCAGAGTAGACAAAATTGACATGGCCTTTTTATGTCGGTTGAGATTCGGAGCAGCGATTACGTTGGGCTCATGTCCAAACAAGATGTCACCGAGGCTGAGGAGACTAAGCCTGCAATTTCCAAATGATTGTAATTTTAGTGATATGAAAATGCATTAATTTGACCATTCGAGTGAGGATGGTGGGGGGAAAAAAGGATTGCACAAAAGCATTTGAAAACGATTTCCACTTTGTATAAAATATATATATATATATATATATATATATATATATATATATATATATATATATATATATATATATATATATATGTATTATTTTAGGTTTATATAACTATATTTTTTAATTTAAGGAATATAATAAAATATTGATATTAATTATATTATATTATATTATATTATATTATATTATATTATATTATATTATATTATATTATATTATATTATATTATATTATATTATATTATATTATATTATAATATATTTAGCGAAACAACTTAACCTCAAGTTTTAAACCCATATGACTTTCACAAATGTAACATTTATTATATTATATTATATTATATTATATTATATTATATTATATTATATTATATTATATTATATTATATTATATTATATTATATTATATTATATTATATTATATTATATTTAGCGAAACAACTTAACCTCAAGTTTTAAACCCATATGACTTTCACAAATGTAACATTTATTATATTACATTATATTATATTATATTATATTATATTATATTATATTATATTATATTATATTATATTATATTATATTATATTATATTATATTATATTATATTATGTCATGAACATGTATGTGTTTTTATTATTGTCAAACGGAAACTAATGATTTATCAGCATTGTTAAATTGCATCTGAATATTTGATTTTTTTAATGCATTTATTTAGCAAAATGGAATTATAATCCCCCTTTTCCATAATGACAAACACACAGTATAATGTGAAATGGATAGAAATATCTGTGTGAAACTTATGATGAAAATCAGCACTTCTGTATTCATCCAAATAAGTTAAATTCAAACATGAATTGCTTTAAATTGTCTGATTTTTAATCAACCTGAAACAACTTGACTCGGTTACACCAACTAAAGTTTTTAAGGGTCGGATCGGGTAGAAACAGCTCATTAGGATGCACATTTGCACTTTTTACAGTGTGGGAAGCATATCCATTAGGATAAGCACACACTCACGGAGCGTATTTTATGGAGAAAATTATATTCACTGTGGCAGGCTTTGTCATTAACCTTGGATGACAAATTTATGCATTTTGTAAATTACCTTTGTAATTAATGACCACTCGCAAAGCTACTAAACTGATGGGGAAACAAAGCCTGAAAATAAATACAGTGGCACTGCGGCGTCCAAGGTGGTTGTCACAGAGGACATTATGGTGGTAGACCATTAAACACTAAGGCAATTTTCATTAATTAATTAATTTATTCTGTCATTTAATGCAAAAGCCAGAAGATAAATTAATGCTTGAAAAGTCTACTTTCAAATTCACTTCTGTCCATTTTGATGTCTTTATGTGGGAATATTTCTACACAAATAATCTTTCCATTTGTTTTTCATTTCATTTTTAATTAAATACATCAACAGTGGAATGGAATAAACAGAGGTGAACGTGAGCGCAAAAGAATTATGGGGGAAATAGGGAGGGAACTTTAGATTAATTGAAAACTGCTTTTCAATTTCAACAGGGAAAGTTTTTTATTTTTTTATTTATTTATTTATTTTTTTTTACCAATAAATTTAATGGTACCCTCAATTTAAAAGCAGATTGGTTTTAATTAAAAGAGTGCTGAACCATTCAGCGCAGTGATTGAATGGAGGTCATAGTGAATTATGAGGTAAGGCTTTGGACAGGGAGAAATTATAAATCAAAGTGGTGAATTGCTCTATAATGTTTAGATTTAACTTCAGGTGCACAAACATGAACACTTTCTCAACGCAGCATGCAGACGTGCTGATGATAGATGGATATATACAACTGCCACCTTTTACGTCAATTTAAAATGATATTTTCTCCTCTTGTATACACCTAGATTTCGCATTAGTTTAAATATCTCATTAGCGTGTCATTTCTACATTAATTGACTTATTTGATGATTAGAAAAACTGTTTCACTGGAGAATGTGTTATTATGTATTAAGGACTCACATATTGGCCTGAAGTCACAAATTGAAGTCAAAACACCTTAATTAAGATTTTGTTTCTTACAAACATGCCATTTTTGACCACACACACACACATACACACAGTGTGTGTGTGTGTGTGTGTGTGTGTGTAGTCAAAAGCTGGGTGTTTTTGACTACACATTTTTGACTACACAAATGTAGGTCATTCGTACAAATTCATACTTGTAAAATACGCACGATTTAGCAAAACTCATATGAATTTATACAAGTTAGCCACCTCATAAAATATGTACGAATTGCCGTGAGATCAGGCTGAAAATTACTAAAATTAAACAGAAATTAAAAAAATAAATAAAGACTATAGACACAAACACAAAAATGACAAAAACACAACAAAATTAAATATTTAAGTTAAAAATGAAAACATAAAATCTAAAATTAAAAACTAAATCAAAACATTTTGAATTAATAGTATCTCAATGATAACAAAATTATCAGTATTTAGTTTATATTAGTTTATTTAATTGTAGTTATTTCAGTACTTCAAGTTAAATCGAATGAAAACGAGAAATGTTGTTATGTCAACTAGCTGAAATATAATAAGTTTTAAAATGAAATGTAAGTTTTAAAATACTGTTTTATTTCAGTTAATGTTTATTTCAAGTATATATTTTTGCTTAAGGTTTTAGTTTTAGTTTACTACAATAACCCTACAACTAAGGTGTTCTGGGTAAAACAAAGCATGCATTGTAAGAATCTACTCAATTTTTGATTATTTGCCATGTAAAACTCTGATTAGTTCAGAATAATAATAAAAAAAAATCATTAAAAAAAATCAGATTTAGGTATGTTGAAAACACAAAGCAAGAAAGCGTAAAAGCCGACAACAAATGCACGTATTCAGTCAACCTCCTCCTCTGGTAACCATAAACCGGCTTATCTAATCTCCCTCAGGAACTGGAAAGACTCTTCCTCAACATGCATGGCAAGCAAAGGCGCTGAAGGATCTAGATAAGGCAAGCTAGCAGGGTTGGGATTAGAGTTGAGGAAGCTTGGCGACAAGTGTTTAACAAGGTTCGGCGCAGCAGGATAGTGAGAGGCGCAAATAATTAGAGCACTGGGGAACCGTGTTCTACGGGGGGTTTCGGCACAGACCTGATATGTGACAGACAATACAAGCCTTTGTCAGCAGCCATTGTTCATTCAGCAGTTAGCAGATGGTGTAAATCACAACATGTGGAGGTGTCCCATCTGTTGCTTGGGGCACGATCCCTTGCCTCTTAAATGTCTAGGAGGGTTGAAAACATAATTTAGCTTTAATAGAGACACTGAATGATAAACGTATTTACCCAACCCTTCAAAAGCCATTGTGTTATGGAATGTCATGTATCTCTATATGATAAGAAATAAAGAAAGAAAGAAAGAAAGAAGAGCTGATGAAGATGATAAAAACTTAATCCAAACCCACATGGCCCTGTGTGAAAAAGTGCTTGCCCTCTCCTATTAAATCATGAAAGAACTGTGATTAACCACATTATTTTAGAAAGCTGAGTTAAATTTCACTATCACTAGCCAAACCCAGGCCTGATTACTGCCAGACCTGTTGAATCAAGACATCACTTAAATAGAACCTGTCTGACAAAGTGAAGGATGTTTAAAGAGCGACACATCATTCCGCAATCTTATGAAATTCATAAACAGATAAACAGACAGAAACAAAATAGTTTACATGTATCAGTCTGGAAAGGGTTATAAAGCCATTTCCAAGGCTTTGGGACTCCAGCAAACCATGGTCAGAGCCATTAGCCACAAATGGAGAAAACTTGGAACAGTGGTGAACCTTCCCAGAAGTGACCGGCCTACCAAAATTACTCCAAGAGCACAAAGACGACTCATCCAGGAGGTCATAAAAGACCCCAGAACAACATCTAAAGAACTGCAGGCCTCACTTGCCTCAATTAAGGTCAGTGTTCATGATTCAACAATAAGAAAGAGACTGGGCAAAAACAGCATCCATGGGAGAGTTCAGAGGCAAAAGCCATTGCTGACCAAAAAGAACACAAAGGCTCGTCTCACATTTGCCAAAAAAAAATATCTTGATTATCCTCAAGACTTTTGGGCGAATATTCTGTGGACTGATGTGACAAAAGTCGATCTTTTTGGAAGGTGTGTGTCCCGTTACATCTGGCATAAAACCAACACACCATTTCATAAAAAGAACATCATACCAACAGTCAAACATGGTGGTGGTAGTGTGATGGTCTGGGGATGCTTTGCAGCTTCAGAATCTGGATGACTTGCCATAATTGATGGAATCATGAATTCTGCACTCTATCAGAAAATCCTGAAGGAGAATGTCCAGCCGTCAGTTTGTGACCTCAAGCTCAAGTGCACTTGGGTTTTGCTGCAGGACAATAATTCCAAACACAGCAGCAAGTCAACCTCTGAATGTCTCAAGAAAAACAAAATTAAGGTTTTGGAGTGGCCAAATTAATTAAATTAAACATGTAACTATAATGTGACTATAATTATAATTATAATTATAATAATTATATATTAAATTGTCCTGTTTTGTTGCCTTTCAAAATTATTTATAATAATTTAATTTTTTTTTCTATTAGATTTTCTGCTTTCATTTTAACTTAAATTTATATTTTTTACTGTAAATAAATCGGTAAAAATAGGGCACAATAAACTGTATTAATATTAAGGAATTTTCCGTATTTTTACATACAAGTGTATACAGGTCTTGTGCCTGTATTTTGAATGTTGCATTTCATTGTGTTGTGTTTTAGGATTAATGGAAATGTCTGTAAAATTCATGGAAAAGTAATTACCCCCCCCCCCCCCCCCATTTATCGTAATTGAGAATAAAGGGAAGTACAAAACACTTGGTTAATTGCCATTAACACAATTGTCATTTTTTTCTTCATTTTCTTTTCTTTATGTAGTAGATACATGCAATGCACTCAGTCCCAAATACAATTAAATATATAGCATTCTAGTGAACTCTAGCATGAATAGAGTTGTGTAGATTTATGTGCTCTGTTCTGGCTGGAATACCATTGACCCAGCCTGCACATCGCAGCACAGAGAGATCAGAGTGCAGCAGTTGTCAAGCAAATTCCCTTTCTGAATTTCTGCCCGGGTCTTCGCTCATGCACTGCAATCTCAAAGCAAATCTCACAGTATGGCTGTAAGCTTCACATAATGTCTATGATAATGAAAGGACATGAAAGTGCATTTCCTATACTTAGCGGGAAGGCTGATAACAGGCCTCCAACAGAAGCAAAGAATTTTAAACAAGTGGGCAAGACTGCTGTTTGCTGCTTTAATACTTCTGCTTCAGCTGTTTACCACTTGCATTTGCTGTTTTCACATGTTTTCAGTTTTTGTTTTGAAAAAGTCAAATGGGTTTTCAGCGCAGAACTGATAGGAGCCAAACAGCATTAACATATACATTCATACACCCACACTGATACACTTTCAACCCTGATTCTCATGACTCCATATCAATTTATGATCATCTCCCTGTTTAATTCATGACTTCGTACGGTAGAAGAAATACTCTATTCTTTAATACATCCATTATTTAAAGACTGGACCCGGTAGAGCAACTCAACAGATTGCTTTCTGAAAAAGAAAAAAAAAAAAAAAAATATATATATATATATATATATATAAAACTTCACATAAATTCCCAGAAATCATGGCAGGTAGCTCAAACTCTGCATCTCTGTACACTGGCATCACTGACATGCTCACGACTCAAAGGTTTTTCCATATACACTTCTGACTTTTGCATAAAAATTCAGCTTTTGTGTCTTTATTTTGAAGTTGTTTCAATTTGTGTAGTTCAATTTGTATTTTATTTCATTGTTCTATTTTTTTTTTTTTTTACGAAAAAACAAGGTATAACTTGAATGCAATTTGGATTAAAGCATCTAAAATATGTAAAATGTAAATGTAAAATATGTAAAATGTAAAATGAAAATATATAAAATATGTTTTTTTTTTCTTTTTTTATTGATTATTTTATACTAGTTAATATACTAGTTAGTTACTAATTATTTTATGCTTGCGTCGAGAGCACGGGCATGAATATAATACAATAAATACTTTTTTGTAGAACATCACAGGGGCCAAGAGCATTTTCTGTAAAGGGGTCACAACTTTGGAATATGTTCCCAAATGAGTTTAAAGGGATACATGATATAAAGTCTTTCACATTGATGGTTAAACGCTGGCTTAAAATAAATCAGACCCGTACGCATATTTGAATTTTCATATAGTTCCTTTCTAGTTATTTACTGTATTAAGATTGGAAGAGTCTATAAAACTTGGGTATGTTGCTGTTTTGTATTCTGTTTGTAATGTATGAATATATTGTATGATGGATTTGTTATGTTAGTTTTAAGTAGAGTTAGTTATTTTATTATAATTATTTTGGTTATTTATATATGTATTGATTTTATAGAAAAGCCTTTCTAGGGACATGAGATGCAAATTAGCTTCTGCTATAATCTCTATGTGCAGTGCAGTTTTTCCAGTCTCTGTCTGGAATCATGTCTATTGTATTGTCCCTATTCAAATAAACGTATAAATAAATAATACGATCTCCAAACGATGAAGGTTAATCCAAGACACGAAACGATGACTTGGCAAATAACTGAAATGAGTTACAATTTCACGTTCAGGTTATTAATCTAATATTTATATTTAATTTTATTTTATTCATATTTTTAATAGTTTTAGTTTTGGTTATCAATAACAACACTTCTTGTAAATCATATCTAACATGCAAATGAGTTTCAAAACAACTTACTTACACAGAAAATGATATGATCATAAATCAGCAAAGATGCTAAGACTTCTTTGCATTTGATGTTTTATTAAAACGTTGACCAAGACATTCAGTTCAGAGTATCCTAACCTCTGCTAACAGTTTCACTGAGCGATGCCAAATCTCTCTCTCCCTCCTACTCTCTCAGTTTATGGTCTATATCGTCGCTTGTGCAAGCTAAAGGTCACCCGAATGCAACAGCACAAGCCTGAATGCTGCCCTGGTGTTAGTAGTCCTCTGCCGAGCAATTATGGCAACTGAATTACCATGGCTTGCAAGGTTGTCTGGGATCATTACCAATTAACCTTTAGGGATGCCTGGCACCATGTTTGAGCGTGTTTTGTCAGGGAAACAAAGGGGACAGGAAGGAAAACACTGGTCTAAATTATCCAGAGCTTGACAACACACAATTACCAACTAATTATCCCAAAAGCTTGCCTCCTCTGCAGTGCTTCTGCTGGCGTCATGCAGGTTTGTGTCATAATAAGGCAAAGTAGAAACTTTTTTATTGCGTATTCATTTAATTAAATATTCTGGGTTCAGGAAACCATTAAAAAAATGTAAATGAAACATTGCTTATCACGAGTGTATATTATATATTCACAATTTCTACTTACAATTCCACATTTAAAGGAACACTCCACTTTTTTTGGAAATAGGCTCATTCTCCAACTCCCCCAGAGTTAATAAGTTGAGTTTTACCGTTTTTGAATCCATTCAGCCGATCTCCGGGTCTGGCGAGAGCACTTTTAGCATAGCTTAGCATAGATACCTAGCTAATGTTTTTTTATTATTATTATTATGTTATCATGTCTTTATTATGTTTCATTGAGTTAGCTGTTTTTTTGAGTTATTTTTTAACCTAGTCAAAAAAAACAAACAAACAAAAAAAACACAACTGCAGTTTCACTGAGATTAATTGGAATGCACAATGAAAAAAAACATGAAACATTTAATTAAAAAACTCTTAAATAAACAAATAAATGAATGAATGAATGAATGTCTTGTGACCTTTACAATATTTAGTTTGGGGGAAAAGTGTTCTGTGTGAAGTTTACTTCTTAGTTTCCATGACAATGTAATGCTTAAAACTCTAAAATAATAATAAAAAGACCATAACCTCATTTTTTGCTTTTTATAACACATTCAGTAGACAGTTGCATCCAAAGCAACTTGGATTGCATTTAACGATGTGGATTTCACAATATGTGTCATAATTTTAGTTTGAGAAAAAAAAAAAAAAAAAAAAAGAACAAAAACAAAAAAAAAAAACATTACTTTTCTGTGTATAGTTCTATGCAATTTTACAACTTTGTTTCCACAACAACATAATGCCTAAACTCACTGTAAAAATGACAATAACCATCTGAAGTGCCTCCCTTAACCTCATTTTTTTTTTTTTTTTTTTTTACTTTTATGCCTTCAGCATATCCTTTCGTCTAAAGCAACTTGCATTGCATATATTTTATGACTTGCATTCCCTGGGAATTGAACCCATGACCTTTGCTAGTCTTATACACAACTGTTTGAACTAGAGATTTCTTTTTTTTTTTTTTTTTTTTTCTAATCAATATTAACTGTTGCAAAATTAAGTCTTAGGTCTCCAAAAAACCTGATTTTATCAAGAACATTCCCTGGGAATCGAACCAATGACCTTTGCGTTGCTAGTCCCATGCTTCACTGTTTGAGTAAGAGAAATGCTTTTAGATTTTTAAAGAGCTATTTTTGTGCTAGTCAATATTATGCCCCAAATGCTGTTGGATGAGCTTAACTTGTATTGAATCTTAAGAACTGAAATATCCTTTTAATTTGATATCAAGTCTCCAAAGAAGCCAGTCTTATCAAGAACACTGCATAGGCTGAATACAGTAATTCTTTTGAGATTTATAAGTGGCTTGATGTTAAATTTTTAGGTCCATGTGTGTTTTTTTTTTTTTTTCACTAAACATCTTCTAAGTTTGTAGAACATACACATGGTATCATGCTTTAAAATCTTTCTTTACTGTCCCGTTTATATTAAAAACTTAGTTGAGACTCCTATGACACATTGTAATCAATGGCAGTCTGAAGGACTAAAGGACTGGTTACATGTTCCCGTCTTTTGCATATAAAAATGGTGGTGGCTTAAAGATGAGTGACCGATAAAAGCTGCCTGTCACATAAACAAATCGAAGGAATAATTTAGGGGACGCACAGGAGCCGTTCTTTCAGAACAGATTTCTGACTCAACACTTTAAGATCCAGTGCTTTGACAGCATGCCTCACATCTCTTATGAATTTGAGGCTCAATTGCTGCAGACAACCTTCTACTGTCTGTTACTTTGGCATATGTTTCTTCCCCAAATACAAGCTAGAAAGACATACGCACAGTATCACAGTATTTCAACTTTAACTGAAAGATTATTTGAGGGAAAGGAATATTGCGGTTTTTAGGTGTGCTACTGCTTTAATACATAGATAAATACAGTGTATATATATATATATATATATATATATATATATATATATACAGTGCTGCTCACTAATATTGGCACCCTTGGTAACTATGAGCAAAGGTGGCTGTGAAAATAAATCTGCATCATTTATCTTTTGATCTTTCATTCAAAATATTCACAAAATTCTAAACTTTCATCGAAGTAAAACAATTGAAAGTGGGGGGAACTCACATTATGAAATAAATGTTTTTTTTTTCTTCTGCAATGCATGTTGGCTACCATTATTGGCACCCCTAGAAATTCTTATGAGTAAAATATCTCTGAAGTATATTTCTATTCATATTTACATTTTTTAGTACACCAGGGTGATTATGAACATGCAATTGCCAAGCCATGACTTCCTGTTCCACAGGATTATAAATATGAAGGACACAAAGGCCAAATTCCCATAATCATCCATCACAAGGAGTAAAAGCAAAGAATATAGTTCTGATGTGCAGAACAAGACTGTTGAGCTTCACAAAATTGAAAGTGGCTGTAAGAAAATAGTTAATCATTGAAAATCCCCATTTCCACCATCAGGGCAATAATTAAGAGGCTCTAGTCAACTATAGATGTTACAAATCTGCCTGGAAGAGGACGTGTGTCTATATTGTCCTAATGCACAGTGAGGAGGAGAGTTTGAGTGGCCAAAGACTCTCCAAGGACCACAGCTGGAGAATTGCAGAGATTAGTTGAGTCTTGGGGTCAGAAAGCCTAATATATATATATATATATATATATATATATATATATATATATATATATATATATATATATATCAAAAAGCCCCTACATCACCACATGTTGTTCAAATGGGGTTCAAGAAAAAAACTCCTGGCTCATCCAAAAACAATCTCTTGTATATTCAGTTGTCAGACACGACTGGGACTTCAAATGACACTGTCTTCTATGGTCAGATGAAACATAAAAAAGAGCTTTTTGTCAGCCCACCAGATGGTTTTGGTGCAAACAGGGATAAAAAGTACCCCATGTCCACGTTTAAATATACTGCTGGATCTATAATGTTGTGGGCCTGTTTTTCTGCCAGAGGTCCTGGACATCTTGTGCAGATACATGGCATCATGGATTCAATCAAATACCAACAGATAAAAATTTAAACCTGACTGCCTCTGTAAGAAATTGTATAATGGACCATGTTTGGATCTTCCATCAAGACAAGGATCAAAAACAAACATCAAAATCAACACAAAAATGTGTCACTGAGCACAAAATGAAGCTTTTGCCAAATCCATCCCAGTCCAGTCCTCTGACCTGAACCCTATAGAAAATGAGTGGGGTGAACTGAAGAGAAGCAGCACCAACACGGAGCTGTGAATCTGAAGGATCTGGAGAGCTCAGAGCTGTTTTCTAGGGAAAAGGACGTAGCAATAATTGGGTGCCAATAACTGTGGCTAACGTGAACTAGAGAAAAACATTTATTTCATAATGCGAGTTTCCCTTTTCACTTTTAATTGTTTTACTTCAATGAAAGTTTAGAATGTTGTGGATTTCTTGAATGAAAGATCAAAAAGATAAATGATGCAGATTTATTTTCACAGCCGCCTTTGCTCATATTTACCAAGGGTGCCAATATTAGTGAGCAGCACTATATATATATATATATATATATATATATATATATATATATATATATATATATTTTTTTTTTTTTTTTTTTAATGAATATTTTTATTTGGCAAGGATGTATAAAACATAATCATAAATTACAGTAAAGACATTTAAAATGTTACAAAATATTCTATATCAAATAACTGCTGTTCTTTTGAACTTTCAACTTTCATTAAATAATAAAATATTAAACAACACAATTGTTTTCAACATAATAATAATAAAAACATATGTATTTTCTTGAGCATCAGATCAGCATATTAGAATGATTTCTAAAGGATCATGTGTAGGGTCAGAACGAGTCAGACAAACTAAGATTCGATCAGAACATCGAAACATGAGGAGCCGGAATTCCAGAGAAGCCCAACAGGACATCATAAATCTGTCCATGGTACTCTGGCACCATGAGTCTGGAGCAAGCCTAACCAACAAGCCTCTTTCACAGAACAGCTCGCAACATTAAGACAAAAGAATACTTATTGATAAGTACAATGCCAGAAGGAGATCGTCAAATTTGGGACAAATAAAGATTAATGGTCAAAGAGACGGCCACCACATGTGTTCCACGAGAGAAATCACGAGCTTCTTTAGATTGACTTTCCCCCCACACATACAAGACAAAGAACCAGACTGAAATTCTTCTGTCTTTTGGTCTCCACAGAACTACACAGAGACTTTATTTTTCATATGTACCTAAAATCATCCTAAAAGGACATTTCTATGCATACTATTATGTATGCAACCCACACATTAGACTATAATGTTTTAAGCACATATTATGTATGTATTTTTAATAACTATTGAATGACTTTAAGGTTTATTCGTGTTTGGTATGTATGAGTTTGACAATTATAGCTTGAAATGTTTCTTCCAATTGATTCTGTGTCAAATGTATCATATTCTGGTTATAGAAATCACATCCAAAAGTATACTTTGCAAGAGTGTGTAAAATTCAGACCATGTGACTGATAACCTGCTGATTTATGATGGAAGATCTATGACAACCCTAGCTAAGATAATAGCCTATCTAATTGGTCAAGAAACCAGATGGGATGTGTCCAGAAGCCGAGTTTAAAAACTCAGGACACCATCAAATTGTCCCTTCTCCCTTCTCTCTTCTCGCCACCGCGTTATGACGCTGCTTTTTTAGCGCTCTTTGAGCGTGCTCTGGCCTACAGGCTAGTTGCTACTTAACACCACGATGAAAAGAAAAACCACCTAGTCTCATTATATCCTTCCTTTCTTTTCTTTTAGTTTTTTTTTCCGTTGCGAGTTTCGTGTTCTCAGTTTAAGTTTTGCCACCACGCCTTGTCTCCGAGTTCTACTCGAGCCTGTGACCGCCTCAAAACTTCTACAAGACCAACTCTGCATCCTCAGCCAACGCCCAAGACATGACTTCAACAACTACTGAACTTCCAGCCAATCGGCAACTTGGGAAACCTCTTTTCCTGCAACGACGACGTCAAAAGGCACAAAGGCAACGCAAGCAAGTAACCTCCAGGTTCTAACTGAGCTGGTGCATTTAATATAAATTTTAGCCTCATTGAGAAACTCAATGCGAGGGTTAATTAAGTGATTGATGGTGGTTCAAATCTATGCAATAGCACATATTGCTATAAACTTGAGATTTCACATTCTCATTCTCTAAACTCATCCTTTCTCTCTTTCTGCAATGTGTGAATGTGTGAATGCGTGTGTTCATGTTAGATTAGTTTATGTCTTAGCTTTATATAAATAAAGTCTTATTTATATTGAAAAGAGAAGTATCTTGTGTTTTGTGCTTACAAGTTAATGTCTTAATCTGCCGATCTTGTTACTGTGCTTATTAATAGTGTTTTCACTATATTTTGGATTTTAATATCCAGTGCAGAGTTAATGCTATACGGCTCGTTCAGTGAATCGCTGCCGACTCAGTGATCAGCCGCAAAACAGTGATTCTGTTCAAATTCCCTGTAAACTCATAAATGATTCCCTTTGAGCTAAATTAAATTACTTACATATTAAACCCTACATATGTGATACTGAAGACTGGAGTAATGATGCTGAAAATTCAGCTTTAAATCAGAGAATATAAAATGAATATATAAAGTATATTCAAATAGTTATTTTGAACTGTAATAATATTTGCAGATGTTTTTTTTATCAAATAAACGTGGCTTTGATGATATTCTTTCAAATATTTTTGAACAGTACTGTATAAATTCATTTCAAATTGGAATACTGAATTATATGCTATTAAAAAACAAACAAAAAAAACAAACATTGACTTAAAATTTGTATTCCTAACACAAATCAAGTTTTTCGTCCATTTCGTCAACTTCACATTTCGTCAACTTTACATTATTGCACTGACTAAAAGCCACAAAAATCAGATTGAAATTACAGTTTTTCTCGATTGCTAACACACTATAACTGATTCATTTGGCCCATTTTTCCAAACCATTCATACAGTTCTCAAAACAAAGACATGTTTCTCAAAACTTTTAACACATTTCACCTGTTTGCACACACGTTCCAATTTGCTCAGTGTTTTCTGCAAAACTCTACACAAAAATGCCATCATTTTGCACAGGTTTAACCATTTTCTCATTTAGAAAACTCAAACACACAATATAATTAACTCAAGCATCAAAAAATGAACACAAAGAGCACACATTTATCCGTGTGTGAACATTCAGTAGCAAAACTGATGACACACAGGTCAGAATCTCAGGATGATATGCACAGTATCACAAGTGATTATGTGTTTTGGAAAATGAATACTGGTAGTGCGAGACAAAGAGGAATAGGAGGAGAAAAGAAAAAAATTAAGGGGATGAGGTCAAAGGTCGTTTGTTCCTGATGAAATACAAAGCACTATAGTTGACCATGTTCTTCTGCATGGACTGACCGTGAGGGAAGATGGCCTACAGGCTCATCTACAAGGTTTCAATACTACTTACACATACAATATAATTACAGTACATAGCAGCAGTACTTCAGATGAGAGAACTTTCATTATTCTATGTACAGTAAATAATGTAGCACATGTTGTACACCCTCAAACACATTACTGTTGAAATGATATGTAGCCAAGTAGTCCTTACATCTACTTTATTTTTGCACAAACTGAGAGACGACTGTCCAGGGGAGGCAGAGAAGTCTTTTTTCAGAAGACTAAAAAACTGCTATAACAAATAAGGATACTACCAATACTGTAATGCAATTTGGCTGAGGATGCTGAATGAATGAATGAATGAATTTATTTATTTATTTATTCATTCACAGTAACTGACAGTATAGTCCAGTGTGTTTACTGTATATTCAGTTGAGTGGTCTTTGAACTTTTCTCTTCTAGTGCTTTTCATCTACTGTAAGATATCTTTACAGTCGTGTAATGAAAGTAAACATTTCTTAAAGTTTATTGCTGAATTTTACTGTATCTGCACCCCTTTATTTATGCTGTATACTGTAACAGACATTGAGTAGCAAAAGGATTCCTATTTCCCAAAAGGAGGTTTTTGTAACAGTGTTTTGAATTGATCTCACTAGTGTTCTCTAGACAGGAACGTAGTCTGAGTATTTGACAGGTTTGTGTATCATCTGAGGCCAAAGTTTGAGTCTGACAAAAGAGAATATTTTTTTGACTAAACTATTTGATTTTGACCTGGAAGTTTGAAGTTTGCACAAGTTGGTGTGTAATTTTGAGATTGTGTTTATAGTTGTGAGAAAATGGTGAATTGTTTCATGAATTGTGTGTTAGCAATCGAGAAAAACTGTAATAATGAGCAATTTTTGAGCATAAACTATTCCTTTAAAGTAAAATATATATTTACCATAACAGATGAAAAAAAAAAATATTCAGAAAGAAAACCATCACATTTCACAATGTTGAATTTCAAGCAGTAGAGATTTTAAACAGTAAAAAAAAAAAAAAAAAAAATCTTTAAATCTAAAAATAAAAATACTACTACTACTACTACTACTACTAATAATAATAATCCAAACCTTTGAATAGTGGTCTATACTGTATATTCATTTCTTTTTTTTTTAGCCTAGCACACATAAGCTATTTGCTTCAAAACTAATGAACATAAACTAAAAGCCATGAAAATCGTGTTGGAACCACATGGACATAAATTATGCCAATGTTTTTATTTTTGGCTAAACATGTTTCTTTAACCTTATGTACTAGTTACAAAATGCATGGCAGTCCACTAGATGGAAAACATTGCCAGAGACATCGGCAGACCGCAGGACAGGACCCGGGTCTAGAGGCTCTAGAGGCTAGATTGAATGGAGGGGTCATTCCCAGTGAAGTGGGAGGTAATTTTGTCCACGGCTCTTGCTAGTGGACCAGCGTGGGGCCACGGGTGAGGCTGTGATTGGCCTGGGAACAAATGCAAATAAAAAAGCTGACAATCCTCCGCAAAGAAGCTGGCAAACCAACACAGCTGCGTTTCTCGGAGGAGCACCACATGCAGAGGCAAAGGGAATAGCCAAGCCTTCACATCCAATGGCTCTTGAAAGATACTGACAGCTGCTGGAAGACAAAACGCACATACACGCATAAGCAAACACTTGCTCAGCCTGTGGATGTGACTGCGGCTGCACCGTTGCCCTAGTTGCCTCATGCTCTGTGAGGCATATGCAGAAGGCCAGTCCAAAGACACGAACCCAAGCAGTCACCCTCTCGGAGACGCTTCACTGCCTCGCACACACCGCGTGCTCCACCACACACTGCTGCACGTCCCAGGGGTGGAAACACAAGGAAAACAGCTCAATCAAAAGGTCATTGTTTGAGCAAACACAGAATAGCTATTCATAAATCTCTGCATTTCCATTCACGTTTCAGCATATGATTTCCACATGAGCAAAGATGATCCTATTTTACATAAGATGCTGTTTTAAACGACAAAAATATATGTAAGCAAGAATGGCATTCTGTAAGGTTGCTTCTTTACACTTCTGTTCAAAATTTTGGGGTTGGCAAGGTTTTAAATGCTATTAAAAATAAGAAGTCTCTGCTCATAAAGGCTGTGCTTATTTGATAAAAACAAAAACAAACAAAAAAAAAACAGTAAAAACAATAATATTGTGAAATATTATTATAATTATATTGTATTAAATAGCTGTTTTATATTTGATATTATTATTATTATTATTATCCTTTTTGAATAAAATATATAAATGTTATCTCATACTTATAAAGTGGATTGATAATGAAAATCAATAAAATGTTATGTATGTTCACAAGATCGCAATCACCTGAGTTCTAATTCCCCACACCTGCTGCATCTCATCAAGCTCCACTTTATCAGTGCTCACTTCACACATGTTCCTCATCCGGTCTACCGTTCACATACCTGAACCAAACCAGATCCCTTTGATACTTACCTTTGTGTTTCCCTACCTTAGATGTTCCTGTTTCTCCACCGCTCCTGCCGTTCCACGTGATTCATATGAGCCACTATTTTATTCACAATAGAACATAGAGAACATAACAAATGTTTAAACAGAGAAATGTTACACTTTTATCCACTAAATGAGCTCATTTCAAATTTGATGCCTGCTACAGGTCTCAAAAAAGTTGGCACGGGGCAACAAAGGACTGACAGAGCTAGAAATTTTGAAAAGATTCAGCTGGGAGAACATCTAGCAAGTGTAACAAATTCAAATTAAATCTCTAACATTATTAGCTATAAAAGGGATGTCTTGGAGAGTCAGAGTCTCTCAGAAGTAAAGATGGGCAAAGAAAACAATGTTCCTCAATGTCAAATTGCAAAGGCTTTGCAAATCACATCATCAAAAGATTCAGAGAAACTGGAGAAATCTCTGTGCGTAAGGGACAAGGCCGAAGATCTTTGTTGGTTGCCCGTGGTCTTCGGGCCCTGTATCACTCATCGGCATGATTCTGTCATTGACATTGCTAAATGGAATATTTCTAGAAACCACTGTTGGTAAACACAATCCACCGTGCCATCTGTAGATGCCAACTAAAGCTTTATCATGAAAAAAAGGAAGCCATATGTGAACATGGTCAAGAAACGCCGTCGTGTCCTGTGGGCCAAGGCTCATTTAAAATGGACTGTTTCAAAGTGGAAAAGTGTTCTATGGTCAAACGAGTCCAAATTTGACATTCTTGTTGGAAATCACGGACGCCGTGTCCTCCAGCCTAAAGAGGAGGGAGACCTTCCAGTGTATTATCAGCATTCAGTTCAAAAGCCTGCATCTCTGATGGTATGGGGGTGCATAAGTGCATACGGTATGGGCAGCTTGCATGTTTTGAAGCAGTATGAATGCTGAAAGGTATATAAAGGTTTTAGAGCAACATATGCTCCCCTCCAGATGACGTGTATTTCAGGGAAGGCCTTGTGTATTTCAGCAGGACAATGCAAAACCACATACTGCAGCTATTACAACAGCATGGCTTCGAAGTAGAAGAGTCCAGGTGCTGAATTGGCCTGCCTGCAGTCCAGATCTTTCACCTATAGAGAACATTTGGCGCATCATTAAACAAAAAATACGTCAAAGATGACCACAAACTCTTCAGCAGCTGGAAACCTATATCAGGCAAGAATGGGACCAAATTCCAACACCAAAACTCCAGAAACTCATAACCTCGATGCCCAGACGTCTTCAAACTGTTTTGAAAAGAAGCAGAGATGCTACACCATGGTAAACAGGCCCCCGTCCCAACTATTTTGAGACCTGTAGCAGGCATCAAATTTGAAATGAGCTCATTCTGTGCATAAAATTGTAAAATTTCTCAGTTTAAACATTTGTTATGCAATCTATGTTCTATTGTGAATAAAATATTGGCTCATGTGATTTGAAAGTTTTCATTTTATTCAAATTTAAAAAAAAAAAAAAAATGTCTCAACATTTCCAGAATTATTATTATCATCATTATTATTACTACTTAGTTGACACTAGAACATATCAGAAATAAACCAGCCCCAGTTTAGAAAATATCTGTGTTATTTGGGTAAATTAATGTTTACTACCAATATTTTATTTGATATTTTACCCATAACCATTTTTGTATGATGGCAAAAAAGAACTAAATGCATTCTCATTTTTATGACTGGAATAAGGATCCTTCTCTCTAAATCATTTAGATTAGCCCTCATAATGCCAGCACTGATGCCAGAGGAGATCATTTTCTTTATTATTTCCTTGTCATCTGTGATCGTACGTGAATTATTCCACATGAGATCTCCTTATCTGTCCTGATGCTCTGCGTAGATATTTGAGATTGTTCCTGTGATATGGAGCACATGGCTCAATCCTCTGAATTATCCAGGGGCTCAGGAGGTTCTTGGCTGACAGGTGGGTCAACACTCACACTGAGTTCCAAGAGGCTATCACTGCTGTGACAGAAAGCGCTAGAAAGAGAAATAGAAAGGGCTGGAGAGAGGCAGAGAAGACAGAGGAGCCCGACGCAAGGGAAGAGAGCCTCTTTCAACAGACTGACATAGCAGCGCAAATGTAAGAGTCAGCCCAGAGGCATTATTCAAGGCCATGGAAGATGTATGAAAGCAGTCTGCAGTAATGGGAAATCATGAAATTTAAAGGGGCCATATCATATACTGTGTTTATATATCTACAGAGTTTATTGTTTCCCCCCTAAGGTCCACTTATAAAGATTTTTAGCACCACAAGCAGGCATTATTTATTTTTTATTTTATTTTTATTTTTTTTTGTCACTGTACCTTTAAGATATCTATTTCAAATCATCCAATTCATAAGTGAGGTTGGTGGGTTGCCAGGACCATAATAAAAAATGAATAAATGCATAAATAAACAAACAACATTTTAAAAGTATTTATTAAATTATTAATTAATTATTTTAATTATAATTATAAATTATAAATACAAATTGTATACAAATTGTATTCAATAAAATATATAACATTCAAAACTTATTTTTAATTTAAATTTAAAAATATAATTTCATATTTTAATTTAAAATTTAATTAATAATATTAATATAATTATCTAATTATAAATAATTTATACACTTGGTATATGATAAAATATATAATATTCATAGTATATCAATTTCACACAGATTCACTCTTTCCTAGACCCTTTATACTGTCTGTAAACTGCACCAAGACTTATCCAAGTATGCAAAATGTTTCCTTTTTACATCCATATCCGCATTTAAATGCAAGCACCCTCTCAATCATCTGGACAAGTCTGCGCTGAGGTGACTTTGGTGAAAATAACTTCACCAGACACATGCTTTGAACTTTTAAAGAACACATTCCCCACTGGATTATATACCAATTTCCAAAACATTTTCAAGTTGGTGCAGGTGACTGCATGTGATACACATAGTGTATAATGTCACCTTCAAACATGGGACTTTGATGCATTAGGGTTAGGCTGTTATTGTTTACTGTCATTTGTGTTGCTGTCATGCTGATGGAAAAAAAAAAAAAAACATGCATGTTTGCTACAAATACATCAGAGCTGGGCAACTGAACTTTCTGTTTATAAGTGTGAATTTGAATTGAACTGGCCACAATAACACACAGAAAGTTGTATTAGAATTTGAATCGTAATCATAGGAATAGGAATTTACTGAATTGCAATTGCACAGAAATTTGACAAAGGTGTTGCATTCTGGTAGATGAAGTATTATTCCACCCTGGTGTGCAAAAGTCAATATATAATGTGCCCTTCAAGTGGAGTTGGCAATATTGTAATTATGAGATCTGAGCACATGAATGACCAAGAGAAGACGTATGTACGAGTGGATTATAATGTTGGGGAGCTGAAGTGAAGACAGGTGGATACATGGATCCACGTGCAGGATGATTTAATAAAGAGAACAAACAAAAAACAGTAGACACTAAAGGCAGAAACACAAGCAACTACATGCATTCAACAACTGACAAATTAACAAAGAAGAAATACAAGGGCTATTTATACACAAGGGGTAAAAAGCTTAACAAGACAACGAGTTAACAAAAAAAAAAAAAAAAAAAAAAAAAAAAAAAACACCTGGGGAGACTGATCGAGAGGAAAAGCTACCAGAGATTATCTTACTATTGGGAGATGAGAGGATCTGTATTTCTTACTATTGGAGAAAGCGTAACAGCTAACTTGGATCAAAGTTTCTGAGCCTTGATCGTGTTAGGATCCTTGCTGTCTATGGGAGGGTCAGAGAGCTCTCAGAATGCATTAAAAACATCTTAATTTGTGTACCGAAGATGAACAGAGGTCTTATGGGTTTGGAATGACATGAGGGTGAGTAATTAATGACAGAATTTAATTAATTAATTAATTTTTGTGTGAACTATCCCTTTAATAACCAATCACATTACAGCCTTGACGTCATTGAATTTCAGTCAGAGTTGTGCAACACTCGCAAATGAATGAGAAGTGCCATGATCTCTTATAAAACTTCATTTATTTTGGAGTAAACTCTAAATATAGTTCAATCCAAAACTACATTTAAATGATGAATTTACTACTTCCAACGTAACAACTCAGCAGTTCAAGTAGGCTATCAGTGTTATACATTCTCTGCATCTTGTTTGGACTTTGACGTTGTACTGTTTCCTGTGTTTTGTTCGTAGTGAGTTTGTAGTTTCAAAGCCACAAGAAGCCAAGCCTGCAACCTTTAGCCAAGAAAGCAAAAAGGCTAAAGCTAATGCTGCGGTGCAGGGAGACCAGAGGGCTTTTTTTTTATTTTAGTTTTTTTAATGCATGGCAATGGAAGAGAGGCTTCACTGCGCTGAATAAACAGCTTATCATTTAATGAATCGACTAATCTTCGGCTAATCAGGTTTTACACTAAACTAGGGGTGTCCCCGAATAGGAGATGGTCCTCACTGCAGAACACAAGATCCAGGGGGTGTGGTTGGATCTAGATCCAACTCCTCCCACCTTACATTTACCTAAACCTACCCGTCTCCACCCCCTGATCCCTAAACCCACCCTAAACCTACCCACTTCCACCCCCTAAACCTACCAATCTCCACCCCCTGGATGTGGATCCAACCCCGCCCCCTGGATCTTTTGTTCTGCAGTGAGGGGCTACTGGCCGAATAGTGGAAGATTAGTTGCTTCGATTCGAGGAGCCTGATTCGACTCCCAATCTCACAGTCGAATATTCGCGGGGTGTTATGATCATGCCATTTTGGCTATATGGGGGTCCTCAGTGTCTGATTTCACATCGAACTACCGGTTTTCTCCACAAAAGGAGTTCATTCATACCCCCAGCTGGGGGTAAACTGATCCACTTACTATTTCCACTCTGAAACTACCATAACAACACATGTTGTAACAGTTAGAATCCTGACAGCTAGCTTGACAACCACGCATTCCAGAACTAATGTCAGACTAGTAACATAATCATGGGGATTGGTCAATAAGCAATTTTTTTAAATCGCCTCACGTCCGATACCTTTGCTGCATCCTTGTTTCGCTTTTTCCAGGCTCGACGAGCCAGTGTTTTGCGGTCTCTGCCGCCTCACGTCCGATACCTTTGCCGCATCCTTGTTTCGCTTTTTCCAGGCTCGACGAGCCAGCTGCGGTTTGTGCCGTATCGTCACAATCATGATCCTTCTTAAGCTTTTTTTGCGGGTCTCTGCCGCCTCACGTCCGATACCTTTACCGCATCCTTGTTTCACTTTTTCCAGGCTCGACGAGCCAGCGTTTTGCGGTCTCTGCCGTATCGTCACATTCGTGATCCTTCTTAAGCTTTTTTTGCGGGTCACATCCGATACCTTTGCCGCATCCTCATGGCAATCGTGTTGCCTTTGTCATGCTTTTTTCCAGGCTCGTTGAGCCGGTGTTACGACTTTTCTTCGGGTTAGAGGTTTTTAACCCAACCGGGTGGGCGGGGAGGACCGCGCCGGAGCCTCCGGCCTCCCCCTCTCCACCACCGCCACACGCTCTGGCGTCTTTCTTTCACTCAAAACGTCAAAAAGACTAAACTTAACTTGTGCCTCATGTCTCACTTTACCCCACCACCACATTTTAGAAAAAAACGATCTCTCTTAGCAATTTAGGCTAATCTTCAGCTAGCATCATCACATGGTTTATATAAAACCATAGTTGGTAGTTCATCAACATGTATGATATAAGTTTTTCTACCTGAATCAATTTGCTTTGGCACAATAGTTGACAGCAAGAAAATGTACTTTTACATGCAAAAAAAAAATATTTGTGTGAAAAAAAAAAAACATGCTTAACACAGCACCATGAGGTCCACTCCTTCATGGCCAAGGGGAAATGGGAGGGGCTTGAAAACATAATGGTCATATGACCACAAATGTGTTCCGTTGCCTAGATACAGGGGGTGTCTCACATTACCCGATGTCTCACATTACCCCATACAGCCTATAAGTAGTAATATTAAAGTTATGTTATATAAGTAATGAAGCTTATTATATGTGAGATAAATGAGTTAAATCCCATTGATTAAAAACCGGCTATCATATGCTTCATTCATCTTCAGCACGGCAGCTCAAAACAGAAATGGCAACAACATAAACAAACGTTACTGCGCATGAGCGCTTTTCTGACCCTAACAACTTCTGGTAGACTTCCAAATCTAATCAATAACAAAAGCTTGAGTCCCTCTTGAGTAGATTATTTTTGATAACAAGCAAAATATGTTTGCTGCGTAAATCAGACGGATTTATTGAAAATGCAAATTCATTCTCTGCCAGCAGGAGGTGCTTTAAAGCGGGAGAAAGAGAGGTTCCCCGGTAGCACTGTACACAAAGCAGA
Source organism: Acrossocheilus fasciatus (assembly GCA_036784905.1). Classification (NCBI taxonomy): domain Eukaryota; kingdom Metazoa; phylum Chordata; class Actinopteri; order Cypriniformes; family Cyprinidae; genus Acrossocheilus; species Acrossocheilus fasciatus. The sequence goes on along the minus strand of CM071938.1, from coordinate 4,564,867 downwards.
GCTCCGCTCACAAACGCTGCTTTATCAGGCATATAACATGCAAGAAATGAAAATGACATCCAAAATGTTCTAAAGACAGTTGTCCTTCAGAAATACAGTGATATAATAACACCAGTGCCTCGTTTTGATTTTTAAACGTGCAGTAAGTGTTTATTCAACAAAGCCTTTTGGAAAATCGGTCAGTTTTGATATCATGGCAGGTCGCCAGAAATAAATAAATGTATGGGGAGATAAAATTCACAGCACAACAACCTGAGCCCAACTTCATCACTCATCACTTTAACTTTAACTGGGTTTGTAGTCGGCACTAGCCAGACTGGTAAACAAACACAGACCGGAAGTTAACTTAGGGCCAGGCGCATGTGCCCGATGAAACAGTCTATAACTCATATAGCCTACATAACATTATAATGAGAGCACTATTGAAAAAAAATAAAAAATAAAAAATAAAAAGTTGTGATTCCTTAAGGGTTTCGCTGACGTTTAATGTTAACTATCTTTTAATCAAAACATAAAACATTATTGACCCCATTTGTATCTGCGAGGCGTCCGTTACACATTTTACCTGTGTATTTATGACTGTCGAATATCTAACGTGACTCTTGGTAATGTACAATTCGAAAATTCCGATTAGACTATGAAAATCCTTAGTCGGGGACACCCCTACACAATACTTAATTGGGCTTATTGTTCACAATAAATTGGTTTTGTTTAATTTCGACAATGTGTTTTTTTTATTTCAATTTATGTTAATGTTTCATTTACATTTGAATTGCAAATCTGCATCCCATTTGCTAGTTTATTTCTCATTTGATTTAAATTTAAGAATGGGTATTTGCAAGGAATTCTCAATTTATCTCAATGCCACAGATAGATTGATAGATACTGGCAATGTTGCTTTCACAGATACTGAGGTACTAGCTCATATTATAAAGCCTGATAAAAAGGAAAATAAGGAGCAGTATGTTCATCCAGTACAATGATGAAGGAGATGTCTCCTAATGTACTCTCACTTTCAAGAACTAATACATTTCACTAACAATTTTCACACAATTTTCTCTCTCCCTCCAATTTATTTATTTATTTCCCACAAACAGTTTGTTATATTGTCATAGTGGGAGCTCAATTTTGGACATTATCCAAAATAGACATCCCCCAACCTTAATTTAGCATAGAAAAAACAAACAAAAAAAAACTGCCATATGTCCAAGAGTTCATTAACATCTTCAAAGTCCACAGAAGAGCTGCTGACTTCTCAAGATTGTAAACCATGAATAAAAACAATGGAGATAATAAAGATAGCACTGTGTACAGACTATAAAATAAAACAAACTTGTTAGTTAGTTAGTTAGTTCAGGTTTTGTATTTGGGAATTGACTGGCCTCAGTGCCTATGCACCTCATTCTTTGAGTGAATATTGCTAAAATTATCTAAAATAATGCCTATTTTTCACTCAAAAAACAGAGGTGCATATGATGCCTATAATCATTTAGTTCTAAAATGAAACACAAAACCTGTGCTTGTGATGAAGGATTTTCAGCACATCACAAGGGTTAAGATATTTTGATTTGTAGTGTGATGCCTCACTGACTAATGTATATAAAATGTATAAAATTACTTTAAATTTAGCATAAATATTGTGTAAAATGTTTATTTTAATATTACAATTGTTTATATTTTCATTTGCCATTTTATTATCTGTATATCAGCATTATATCTGGCCTGATATCAGTAGGTAGACACTAAAATGGTAATGAAGGTCAACAACATAAATAATGCTTTTAGGATAAAGCATCACATTTGTTATAATGATTTATCCAATAACAATATTCCCTGCCCACACATGTTAGGCCAAGAGGCTTTGAACATATGTCAATGATGTAAAGATTTAGCATCAACATATGAGTAATCTGGAATGTTTCATGCTACAAATAACAGGGTCAAAAGTTCAGCATTTTTGGTCTGATTCCAGTGCTCATTTTTATTTATTTTTTTACATGAACACTGGAATCAGACCAACAATGTTGAAAAAATAAAAATAAAGAAATGAATAAAGAAAAAAAATAAATCTATGTCGTTGCATTTCCAACTGATCTAAAGGGTTTACTAATCTGTCTAAACATTTTTATTTTTTTTGAAAGCATATGCATGTCCTTCAACAGCATTTGCCCTGAAGAGAGTGAATAACCTATAAAAATCTCTTGTTCAATCAAGAAATCTTGTTCAAGCTCAGCATGTCTTCATGCATTACACAAGATGTGCTGCCTTCTCAAAGCCTTAAACGCACATTTAATTCACGCTTACGCCATCTGACGCACATATACACCTCCTCGTGGTCCTTCTGTCATTATTTACACATTTGCATGATGTAATAAACACAAAATGTAGTCAGTGTTTTTTTTTTTTTTACTTGTATTTGGCAAGGCCATAATAAATTGATCATAAGTGACAGAAAAACAATTATAATGTTACAAAATATTTATATTTCAAATAAATGCTGTTCTATTATGAACCTTATATCCATCAAAGAACCATGAAACAAAATTATGACGGTTTCTACAAAATAGGAAGCAGCACAAGCGATTTCAACATCGCTAATAAAAAGAAATGTTTCTTGAGCAGTAAATCAGCATATTAGAATAATTTTTGAAGGATCATGTGACACTGAAGACTAGAGTAATGATGCTGAAAAATCAGCTTTGAGGCACAGGAATACATTACAGTTTAAAATGTATTAAATTAGAAAAAACAGTTTTTTAAATAATATTTCACAATATTACTGATTATACTGTATTTTCGATCAAATAAATGCAGTCTTTGTGAGCAGAAGATACTTAGAAATTCTTACTGACCTATTAAAAAGATTTAATAAGCTAATGTTGTTTTTTTATTAATTAATTTATTTCCTTATTTCCCCATAGAAGAAACAAAGTCAAACACGTTTTGGACAATATAAGGGTGCAGCAAACATTGAAAGCATTTCAATTTGTGGATGAACTTCTTTCAGAGCACTAGACGGATGAAATTGGCTCTGAACATCCTTGTGTTTGAACACCAGCAAAGGAATTTATTCCTCAGTGTTTTATTTATATCCTCGCATTGTAGGTTTTTATTACACACTATAAAACAGGAAGAAGCAGAAGAAAAGAAGAGTAATGTAAAGAGACAAAAAGCGGACAGCCACATCAAGGCTACTCGTCATTGGACAACAGTTTCTCCTCAAAGGCAACTCTATCTTTCAGTCTGGTCATTCGTCCCCCACATGGCTTTTTTATCTCTCTTTAGTTCGCCCACCCTGCTTCCATGCTCTTTTCTGCTTCTTTTGATTCAGACATCATTCCTGCGGTGGCCCTGGCCAAGTGCCTCATTAAGCTGAAATGCTTCTAGTCAGCCTTTTGAAACATCTCTCTGATATGATGCCTCTGCCAAAGTTTCTCCCCTCTGCAAAGCATGCAAGGTCCAAAGTGCTGCGTATAACATTAATCTTGCACACTGACTAATATGGCATCACTCCAGTCTGTCATGAGAGTTTGGAGCCATGCTCTCTCTCTTCAGCGTTCACACCTGTCTAGATTTTGATCTCTAGCTCAGCAGGCACATTTGAAGCTGCTTTTATCTGAGTGCAGAGAGAACAAGAAGTTTTGTTTTATTTTAGTTCCTGTAGCTCAAAGAGTAAAGCATGGTGTTAGCACTATAATGTCATGGGTTTAATACCCATGACATTAGCGGTTTCTTTGCATAAAACAAACAAACAAACAAACAAACAAAAAACACTTTGCACCACTTGAAACTAATTTAATTGATAAATGCCAAATAATAAATTAATTAATAAAACAACCTGCTACCCTGCAGTTGTGATTTATGTCATGTAAACAGTTTTAAATGGCATAAACACGTTCAAACTAATATGAAATCTAAATAAACAGAAACTAGCAAAAGTGAAAAGCTAAATTAAATTAAACTAATTAAAACCAATGTAACAATGATAGAGTCAAAATTAAATTACAATTTAACTAAATTCAAAATACAAAACAAATTGAAATACAACCCAAATTCCAGAAATGTTGGGAAGATTTTTTTATTATTATTTAGTGGTCATTGTCCTGCTGAAATACACAAGGCCTTCCCTGAAATACACGTCATCTGGAGGGCAGCATATGTTGCTCTAAAACCTTTATATACCCTTCAGCATTCATAGTGCCTTCCAAAACATGCAAGCTGCCCATACTGTATGCACTCATGCACCCCCATACCATCAGAGATGATGGCTTTTGAACTGAACGCTGATAAGACACTGGAAGGTCTCCTTCCTCTTTAGCCCGGAGGACACGGCGTCCGTGATTTCCAACAAGAATGTCAAATTTGGACTCGTCTGACCATAGAACACTTTTCCACTTTGAAACAGTCCATTTTAAATGAGCCTTGGTCCACCGGACACGACGGCGCTTCTGGACCATGTTCACATATGGCTTCCTTTTTGCATGATAGAGCTTTAGTTGACATCTGCAGATGGCACGGTGGATTTTGTTTACCGACAGTGGTTTCTGGAAGTATTCCTGGGCCCATTTAGTAATGTCAATGACAGAATCATGCCGATGAGTGATGCAGTGTCGTCTGAGGGCCCGAAGACCACGGCCATCCAGCAAAGGTCTTCGATCTTGTACCTTACGCACAGAGATTTCCCCAGTTTCTCTGAATATTTTGATAATGTTGTGCACTGTAGATGATGAGATTTGCAAAGCCTTTGCAATTTGATGTTGACAAACGTTGTTTTTAAAGTATTCCACAATATTTTACACACTTTTTCACAGATTGGAGAGCCTCTACCCATCTTTACTTCTGAGAGACTCTGCCTCTCATAGACATCCATTTTATAGCTAATCATGTTACAGACCTTAGATGTTCTCCCAACTGAACCTTTTCAGAATGTATTGCTTTTTCATCCCTTTGTTGCCCCTGTGCCAACTTTTTTGAGACCTGTAGCAGGCATCCAATTTGAAATGAGGTAATTTAGTGTAAAATTTATGTTTTAAAATATTTTTATGTTCTATTGTGAATAAAATATTGGATCATGTGATATGAAACTCTTTTAGTTTTCATTTTATTCAAATTTTAAAAAAACAAAAAAAAACTTCCAAACATTTTCAGAATTCAGGTTGTAAAATAGAAATAAGTAAATTGAAACCAAATTTAAAATGAAAAGTTATTAAAAAAAAAAAAAAAAAAAAAAAAAAACATTTCCCTTTAGCTCAATGAATGAATGAATGAATGAATATCGGCAGACTGTGCTAAGGAATTAATTAAATATGTTTAAATTATACGAAAAATATCCAAAATATAAAACATCCAAAACAAAACAAAAAAATAAATAAATAAACTACTGTAGCACTGATAGAGTGAAAACTAAATCCAATTAAATTAAAAATAAAATTAAAAAGATAAAAAAAGAAAAAAGAAAATCGAATTAAGTAAACCAAAAACAAAAAAATATAATTAATAAATTTAATTAATAAAGAAATAGTGTTCGTGTAGCTCAAAAAAGTGACTGTGCTGAGAAATGTAACATCCTTATTTTTTTTATTTTTTTTTTTTAATGATAGAAAAATATTCAAACTAATATCAAAACTAAAACAGAAACTAGCAAAACTGAAAAAAAAAAAAAAAAAAACTACAATTGAAACTAAACCAACACTACTGTGATAGAGTGAAAAAAAATCCCTGAAACATCTAATTTTTTGAAGTTGAGCAAATATTATTGCAGTATGTTTTACAGGAAAATATTATTTCAGTCTTTCTACTTTAAAATGTAGTGTTTAATTCCATGTTTAATTTCTGTGTCTTTCTTATTTGTGAGATTTAATTTGAGTAAAAAAGCAAATTTGAGTTTCAAAGTAAATCCTACACCATTATTTTTTTTTCTAGTAACCCTGGGTGAGCCACCTGTACTTTTTAAGATTTTGTATTTTCCAGTGGATTTATTATAAAGTTTGTTTATCCTTACTTACATAAGCTGCAAAAATCCAACCAACCGCAATAGAGTTAAACAGATCGAAAAAGTGCGGTCAATGTTGGTCTGCAATATGTATAAGACGGTCAGTGAAGAGACTGTAGGCCACAACTGGGTTTATTTTAACTTCCCTATAAAAAGTTTAAGACAAAAGGATGAAAACCTCCTGAAGCAAGTGAGTGGGTGAATTGGCTCTTTTCAAAATGAACCCAATAATTGAAGATTGATCTTTTCTTCCACTACATGCTGACATGATGAGTGGGCTCCAATTTATCTCTTAGTAATGAACTCTTCTTGTGCTTGCCTTCCGAGCCTCTTATACGGTTAAGCAGGTAACTGAGAGGTGTGACATGTGACCATAAATTATAGAGGAACAAGAAATCATCAGTCATTTTGTTACACAATGTCTCAAATGTCTGTACATGGAAACAAAGGCATTTTTTTTAGCATGGTGTCATCATTTGCTTTTTGATGCTTTTCAGTAAACGTCTTTGTTTTGTAAAAAAAAAAATAATAATAATAATTAAATAATTTAACAGTTTTACTCCAGTAACGTTTTATCAAACAGTAGTGGTTACTTGGATACCAAGGAGACAGTGGTGCCAGGGGAAGGTATGCTTAATATGAAACATATCAGAAAAATATGAGACATCAAGATAAAAATGAAGGTAAATATTACATTTATATGTATGCATTAGGCAGACACTTTGAAACACTTACATCACATTTAAGTTGTCAGTACTTGTGCGCAGGAAATCAAATATGTTTCTAGTGCCATACAAAAAATAAATAAATAAATAAATTTTCTGTCTGTCTGTCTACCTGTCTGTCTATCTGTTTATCTATCTATCTAGAGACACATGTAAGGCACTGGAGTATTGCTTTCACATGCCATTGTCCAAAACAAACGTGTTTCGTGTTTTCTCAGCCCAGCCAAGCAAGAAGCTTTTATGTGCAAAGTGGAAAGGTTAATACTGACATCAAAGCAGCAATTGTGACTTCAGAGAAAGGAAGGATTTCCAGTAAAGGTGACAGATTCCTCCATCCAGCCGCTCATATACAGCATGTGGCACAGAGAGGCCTGCACTGCAAGTCTCATTAATAAAAGAGCTCTGTTAGACAGCTACAAGTCAGAGAAAAGAAAGAAATGAGACATCACTAATACATGATTGGCCCTCTTTCAGCTGTAACTGTGGGAATCCGACAGAATTCACAACAGGGGCAGGAGATATGGACTCGCTCAGGAATACACTGGCAAAAGAGATTTTTCCTGTCTAGATCACAGATGGAACTTAATTAAATCAAGCTGTATAACCCATTTTACTAAAATCTATCAGTCTGACTTTAACAATGCAGCTGTACAATGGAAAGTTGACTATAATTTTCCTCATAAAATATTCCCTGACCCACAATGACCATTCCATATTTAGCAATGCAATCATTTACTTACATCATTTCCTCTAACTAAATGACATAGAACAGATAATGACATAAAGAGCAGATGGCACATTGACATTGTGTACATTCTAATGTAAATCACTCTAAATAATATACTAATTGTATACTAATTTTATGCCCTCTAAATGAAATATTGAAATATTATTACAATTTAAAATAACTGATGTTTACTTCACTACATTTTTTCCCCCTGTGATGCAAAGCTGAGTTTTCAGCCGACATTACTACAGTCTTCAGTGTCACATGATCCTTCAGAAACATTTCTTTTTATTATCAGTGTTGAAGTTGTGCTGCTTCACCATGATACATTTTTAATAATTATTTGATTAATAGAAAGCTCAAAAGCATCAATTAAAAATAAGTTCATTTAAATAAGTTAATTTAAATGTCAAAATGAAATGTCAAATTACATTTGCCAGTTTATTGTGTCTTTGCTGACTAAAACTATTAATTGCTATAAATACATACATACGTGTGTGTGTGTGTGTGTTCACTACTCACTGCTGTGTGTGTGTGTGTGTGTGTGTGTGTGTGTGTGTCTTCACTACTCACTGCTGTGTGTGTGTGTGTGTGTGTGTGTGTGTGTGTGTGTGTGTGTGTGTGTGTGTGTGTGTTCACTACTCACTGCTGTGTGTGTGTGTGTGTGTGTGTGTGTGTGTGTGTTCACTACTCACTGCTGTGTGTGTGTGTGTGTGTGTGTGTGTGTGTGTGTGTGTGTGTGTGTGTGTGGGCATGTTTTGCTATACTTGTGAGGACCAGATGTCCCCACAAGGATAGTAAAACTTGACATTTTTGACTTGTGAGGACATTTGGCCGGTCCTCACAAGGGAAATAAATTATTACAAATTCTGAATGAAGTTTATCTCAAAATGTAAAAATGCAAAAAGGTTTCTGTAAGGGGTAGGTTTAGGGGTAGGGTTGGTGTAGGGCAATAGAAAATATTGTTAGGTCAGTATAAAAACAATAGAAGTCTATGAAAGTCCTCACAAGTATAGTAAAACCAACATGTGTGTGTGTGTGTGTGTGTGTGTGTGTGTGTGTGTGTGTGTGTGTGTGTGTGTGTGTGTGTGTGTGTGTGCGTGCGTGCGTGCGTGCGTGCGTGTGTGTATTTGACCCTGGACCACAAGTAGCTCGGGTATATTTGTAGCAATATCCAATCAATCAATTTTTGCACCCTCAGATTCCAGATTTTCAAATAGTTGTAGCTCAGCCAAATATTGTCATATCATAACAAACCATACATCAATGGAAAGCTTATATAGGCCTATTCAGCTTTCATATGATGTATAAAACTCGATTTAAAAAAAAAAACTGACCCTTATGACCCTTTTGTGGTCCAGGGTCACACACACACACACACACACACACATTGTCATGAAATAATGTCAGAATGCAAAACATCTTAATGATCCTAGAAATAAGCTAAATTCTATTTCGTTGTTTCTTGACAGGTTTTTGGAGATTCACCCATTCATGATCACACAATTGCAAAAAATGGAGTGAGAATAGTACTGTATGACACATTATTTAGATTTTGATATGTATATCAAATAATTGCCAAAGGGCATACATTTACTCTCCACTGCAAGTTACTTTTTTCCCATCATAAATTAAAATGCAAATGAAAACAGCTGGCAGCAAGAGATTGTGCTATAACAAGTCCAAGACACATACAGTACAACAGATGTCTTGATTCCAGCACTTAATAGACAAGACACGTGGCGCAGAATGTCAACAACCTTCTCAGCTCCGCCGAGATACACGTGCTGTCACATCCAGGATAATAGATGCTTCGACATTGACAGTTTTGCAGGACATGATGCAGGGTAATTTAAAAGCTCAAATACAATTGCATAATTATAAACCACTACCATATATATTTTGCACCTGCTCTTTATAATACTTCATATCCAGCAAAGAATGAGTGCTACTTGCAAAATAAGCACAGGAAGCTTTCTTCAAATGGTCTTTGATTAAGAATTGGTCACGCTCAGGTGTTTGTCTCATGCTTCCAAGCCACAAATGGCATATAGTTTCTTAAAATCACCTCTGGAGAGCCTGCAGTTATGTAAGTTGATCAGGGCCATCTGCTGTATGCACCATGCGGCAAAAGAAGGAGATACTTGGCTACCTGCGCTGGAGAAACCACTCAACAAAATACTCCACTAACAAATAATTGATTGATACCACAATGAATTCCACCGGCTAATCTGAAAGGATTTGAATCAGCACATTATACAATTACCAGGACCAAAGGGTTACATCGTGGGAAATAACGACAGCTAGAAGTGCTGATTGTGTCTCTTCGGGCAGGTGTTCAACAAGATGCCTTGGGGGAATGTGTTCGGTTTAATTAGCTCCATTTACAAATCTGCAGTTATTGCTGTTAAGTGGCATCGTCTCGGACACTATTGGATCCTGTTGGAACCTGTTGTTATTAAATATACTGACAATCTATAGTGAATTTCAAACTCAATTAAACACTCAGTACTCAAATGGTTTAATCCCACCGGTCACATTCAAGTTTGAATCTAAAGACAGAAAAAAGAAAAAGAAAGAACAACAACAATAACAACAACCTAAATAAATAAACAAACAAATAAAGTTAGTTAATCATAAATTTCTGTTGAATATGATATAGATGACTATAAAATAAAATAAAATAAAATAAAATAAAATAAAATAAAATAAAATAAAATAAAATAAAATAAAATAAAATAAAATAAAATAAAATAAAATAAAATAAAATAAAATAAAATAAAATAAAATAAAATATAAAATAAAATAAAATATAAAATAAAATAAAATAAAACAAAACAAAATAAAACAAAACACCAGATACACTCATAATGATTTGGGGTCATGCAATTAAATGAAAATTAAATTAAATTAAATTAAACCAATCTTATTGGTGCTTAAAGACTTAATTATCTTAATGTATAAAATACATCTTTATTATTATTATTATTATTATTATTATTATTATCATTATTATTATTATGGGGTTAAATATAACCTGTGAGTTTTAAATGCACTGAGCACTTTATTTTTTGTACTTGAAACAGTAAAAGAAGATATCTGTATCTCGGAATGTAATCTCTTTTTTTTTTTTTTTTTTCTCCAAGTATTGAGCTTTTTTCTCTTTTTGGAAGAATTTATTTATAACTTGGAATTGTGTTACATGTTGATTGAAAACTGCATAAAAGCCTTTATTTTTCTTTTGTGAAATATGACCTAAACATATTTTCCTCAAACTTTTACCTTCAGATAAAAAAAAAAAAATGGTAACAAAAAGACTCCTGTATGGAAACTCTTTCACATCATTTCACTGTCAAAGCGTGTTAGTGGGCCTGGAACATAAATCAAATTCTGATATATATGTATTGCTTGCATGCACTGGGATTTGCATTCTTATGTAATTGCGTCATTGCATCGCCAAAACTGGATCATCTTTTTATGGAAACGCATTCTGGCCAGCAAGATTTGGAGCTTTAAATGGCTAGAGGTTTTGATGCTGATCTTTAAACTCATTTCAAACCTTGTTTGTCTCAAATCCACAATCAATATTGGATTGTCTTACAGACAGTTCAATAACCAACGACACCTGAAATGAGCAGAGAAAACTGTCACACAATGTACTATACAACTAACCAAACAATATTTGTGAATTATGCTTGCAATGCCCTAAACATGTAGATTAATTAATGGCATGAGAAAAAAAAAAAAAAAAGTTTTTCTTTAATACACATTGGCCACAATTAACGGCACCCATTTATTCAATACTTTTTGAAACCTCCATTTGCCAGTTTAACAGCTCTAAATGTTCTCCTATAATGCCTGATGAGGTTAGAGACACCTGACAAGAGATCAGAGACCATTCCTTCATCCAGAATCACTCCAGACCCTTTAGATTCACAGCTCCATGTTGGTGGTGCTTCTCTTCAGTTCACTCATTTTCTGCAGGGTTCAGGTCAGACGACTGGAATGGTCAGCAGAAGCTTGGTTTTGTGCTCAGTGACCAATTTTTGTGCTGTTTTTGAGGTTTGTGTTTGGATTATTGTACGGTTGGAAGATCCAAACATGGCCCATTATACGATTTCTAACAGAGTCAGTCACTTTTTGATTTTTTTATCTGTTGGTATTTGATAGAATCCATGATGCCATGCGTCTAAACAAGATGTCCAGGACCTCCAGCAGAAATATAGGCCCACAGCATCAAAAATACAGCAGTATATTTCATTGTACACATGGGGTACTTTTTTATCCCTGTGTTCACCAAACCCATCTTGAGTATTTGCTGCTAGAAAGCTCATTTTTTAGTTTCATCTGACCACAGAAGCCAGTCCTATTTGAAGTTCCAGTCGTGTCTGATAACTGAATATGCTGGAGTTTGTTTTTAGATGAGCGAGGAGAAACCCTCCCAAACAACATGTGGTGATGTAGGTGCTGTTTGACAATTTTTTTAAAAGGTTTTATAAACCCGAGGCTCAACTATTTTCTGCAATTCTCCAGCTGTGGTCCTTGGAGAGTATTTAGCCACTCAAACTCTCCTTCTCACCGCGCATTAGGACGATTTAGACCATGGGCGGAGATTCTGGGGGGTGGGGGCAGGGGGGCCTTCCCCCCCTACCGATTTAAAGATTTTACTAAATATTTGTTAATTAATAATGTTTTCACCTCAAAAGTAAATATGGGTAACACTTTAGAATAGGGAACACTTATTCACTATTAACTATGACTTTTCCCTCAATAAATTCCTAATTTTCTTCTTATTAATAGTTAGTAAGGTAGTTGTTAAGTTTAGTTATTGGGTAGGATTAGGGATGTAGAATAAGGTCATGTAGAATAAGGCATTAATATGTGCTTAATTACTACTAATAAATGGCTAATATTCTAGTAATATGCATTCTAATAAGCAACTAGTTAAGAGACCCTAAAATAAAGTGTTACCTAAATATGCACATAATGTAGTTATTTTAATATATTTTACTGTTATTTATTGTAAATAAATTCATAAATAAAATCAAACTTACTAATAGGCTTTTGTTGGCGCGTGACGCATTTTGGTGGATAACAGCATGTATGCTTGCCTGCATGTCATGAATGGATATTTAGCATTTTTTTTTTTTTTTTTTTTTTTTTTTTTCAACATACAACAACTGCAGAGGAATCTGAACCTAACCAAAATAAAGACAGATGAAGCTAGATGCCCGACTCCAGACCCGGACAGCCTCATAAAGGTGATCCACAGGATGCTCTGTTAGCAGCTAAGTGTTTTACATTTATGTCAGGAAAAGGACCATTTACCTCCAAATGTAATTTAATGCACACAGAACAAAACCTAGAAATGTATTTCAGAATATAAACTGCTTAATCAGCCATTTTCACTAACATTTAACGTTACTAAATGTGTTTATGTACCTGGGCGTTTAACTTGAATAATGTCCAACAGATATCTGTTTTAAAGCAGTGGGTAATTCACTTGCTTAAAATCTACTTTGCGATTCGGTTGGCAAACATGTTTATGGTGCTTTCTATTCAACGTGTTTATTGCTCAAATGCCAAGCTACGCCTATGATATAGACACACGTCTTCTTTCAGGTAGTTTTGTAACATTTTATGTTGATTGGAAATTCTTAATTATTGTCCTGATGGTGGAAATGGGGATTTTCACTGCTCTAGCTCTTTTCTTAAAGCCACTTCACTAATTTGTGAAGCTCAATTATCTTTTGCTGCACATCAGAAATATATTCTTTGGTTTTTCTCATTGTGATGAATGTTTAAGGGAGTTTGGGCTTTGTTTTCCCTCCTATTTATATTTCTGTGAAACAGGAAGCCATGGCTCGATAATTTCATGTTCATAATCACCCTGGAGTGCTCAAAATTGTGAACATGAATGGGAATATACTTCAGAGATATTTTACTCATAAGAATTTCTAGGGGTGCCAATAATTGTGTCCAACGTGTATATGAGAAAAAAAAAAACATTTATTTCATAATTATATTTTCCCCCCATTTTAAATTCTTATTATCCAATGAAAAGTTAGATTTTTGTGATTTTTTTAAATGAAATATTAAAAGGATTAACAATGCAGATTAATTTTCACAGCCTACTTTGATCATATTTACCAAGGGTGCCGATATTTTTGGCCATGACTGTATAATGTTCCTAATACAGCTCCTCACAAACATAATATGTGAATGACAAGAACATATTGTGATACATGACTCATCTTATCTCCGGAAGTTTGATGGATTGATGCTATTAATCAATGAATCACTGGAAGAGTTATCGCTAAATGAAGACAAAATTAAACAAATTTTAGTATGCTAAACGTATTAAAGTTTGATTGGTTTGCAAATTAGAAATCTGAGAGATGGAATGAGCCATCAGCTGCTGAATATGTCACTGTTTATGTATGTTTTATAATGTGGCAATGTGAAATTAAGCACCTCAACTAGATTTTCCGATGAAAATACGAGTGGTAGTTTGATCCCAGAGGACAAACTATCCCTTTAAGCTTTTTGAAATGACGACTATATTACAGCTGGCTTGCAAAGAACTGCAATGAAAGATGTTTTATAGGGTTTGGATTACTATTATGAGCCACACTCACAATGGATTGGGAAAAATAATAACCAAAAAGAATGGGAGAAAGAGAGCAATGTTTTACAGGATTGCACGAAAGCCACAGAATTGAATGAATTATCTTCTGGATAGAGATTTGATCCTGTTAGCCATCTGCACCATCAGCACAAGAAATGGATTAGAGAGAAGGCTGAAGCTATGATCAAACAGTCTGAGAAATCTCGGCTGATTCCCTCTTTATTTGAGGTCTCATATTTTTTTCTTTCCCCAATATGATGTCTATGTGAGCTGTATAGGATGTACGGATGATGGAGAGGGAGAGAGAGAGAGAGAGAGAGAGAGAGAGAGAGAGAGAGAGAGAGAGAGAGAGAGAGAGAGAGAGAGAGAGGGAGAGAGAGAGAGAGAGATAGAGAGAGAGAGAGAGAGAGAAAGAGATGAAAGGCAGTTAGCAGATTCAGCTCATAAGAGCAGTATTTCATAGCCTGAAGAAATGCAAGCAAAAAACCGTCACTGTACTGACTTTGAAGTCTTTTTAAGAGACATGTAACATCATAGTATTTTTTTATATACTTATTATCTACTTGAAAGGTCACAAAACCTGTCAAGGACATAAATCATATTTAACCCCACAATTACATTTAGAATTCTGAAATTCTCCTGCAAACAAAAATGACACTAATGAAACTCGAAATAAATAAATCAAATGTAAACAAATATTTTTACTGAAATATATTTATACAACATGGTACTATTTTATTTGAAATCATTTATGAATTTTAAAATTTAGCATTTTATTTAAAGGTCATTTAAACAAATAAACAACATACTTAAAATGTCAGGATGAATTACAGTAGGAATTTAGGTTAAAATGCATACGAATGCACAAGCATCAATAGTTAACCATTGTAATTCATTTTTGGCCTCATTAGATTTTTAAAATGGTCCAGTGTTGTGACAAATGAGTTGTAAAGAGTGCAAATATTCCATGTAGTGTCTCAATTAAGGTGGTCATTAAAACATGGTGCATAGCAATTATAAAACAATTAACAAAATGCTGTTTATGTCACCTTTCTTAAAGTGCTTAGTGTCAACTACCCTTATAATACTACTTATCTTGGTATATTTATTGTGCTGCCTTACATTTTTGCTCAAATAAAATAACATAAAATAAAATAATAAAATAATCTCAGAAATAAATACCTGGATGCATTATAGACAGAACAACTGGGGTTACATGCTATTGAATGAATGATAAAATGAAATGAAATTGACATTAAAAATTGATATCACAATGCACCCAGTTTTGGTGCACAAATAGGCTACAATTTCTTAAGGTTTTTTATTTATTTATTTATTTTTTTCCCCCCTTTTAAATCTGGCCTATTTTTTAGACATTCACACTTTTAAACTCACTATAAAAATGTAACAAAGTGACTCCCATATGGAAACACTTTCACATCATTTCTCAGTCAAGACAGTTGGTGGACCTGGAACATAACGGCCATTCTCTCCCCCTGCACCTCTCCTTCACTCTTTTCATATTTCGATAACACATTTCCCCTGGCGTCTCCAAACCAGAAGGGGCTTTGAGGAGGGCAGGTGAGCTGACTCCACCACATTGTTTCTTTTCTGAACAAAGATTGTAGCTGACTGGAGGGAAATTGCATACCGTAGGGGCCCATCACTGGCCTGGTCTGGGGAAGAGGACTGCAGAATGGGGGCGTTAAGGATGAAAGGCTGAAATCATGGAGTAAGAGTCTGAACCGCAGGAGTCTGGAGAGGCTTACTGTGTTCAGACAACATGGAATTCTAGGAGATACATACTGTACAAACATGCTGGAGATTTGTATCCATGCATCATCAAAGCATTGGTGTGTGTGTGTGTGTGGGGGGGGGGGGGGGGGGGGGTCATTTTTATATTTCTGAACAACATAAATTGCATTCAGGGATTCCCATTTATGCTGGACACTTGTTGGCTGCATTCTTAAAGGGATAGTTGCCCAATACAATAAACTAAAATAAAAATTCATTGTTTGGTTAAGTTTGTTTCTTCATTACATCCAACCAGCTGATAAAAACATTACAGTGATCCACACCACTCCATTCCATCAATAAATGTCTTGTGAAGTAAAAGCTGTGGTTGGTTAAAAAAAAAAAAAAAATCCATCAAGACGTTTTAAACTTCAAACCATTGAAATCATGAATATACAAAACACGAATCCTCTATCCATAATATTGCATCTCCTGTTGTCCTTTCACATCAAAACACACCAATACATTTGTTTAAAACTACTTTGTAGTGTTTTCACATGTAAGCGGTGTTTGATCCGTGCATATTCCTCTCTTGATTAAGATGAAATTACTTTTTCATTGGAAAAAGCAATAAAGTATGACCAGAAGAAATGGTTTTAAGTTAAAAATGCCTTATTTGTTTCTTACAAACAGCTTTTCACTTCACAAGATGTTAATTGCCTGCCTGGAGTGATGTGGATTACTTGTGGATTATTGTTTTTTTCTGCTGTTTGGACTCTCATTCTGACGGCACCCATTCACTGCAGAGGATCCATTGGTGAGCAAGTGTAATGCTACAATTCTGCAAATCTGATCCCATGAAGAAAAAAACTCATCTACATCTTGAATGGTGAAGGATGAGTGCATTTTCAGTTAATTTTCATTTTTGGATGAACTATTCCTTTAATACAATTACAATTTTAGTTTTGAAAAAGCTGATGTACAGACACAAAATATATGTGTCTACAGGACTAATTTCAAGCATTTTATGATAATAAGAAACATAAATTCAGTCAAGTACATCCAAACTTTTGACTGAAATTGTATTTACTTCAGTTCGTGCATGCATAATATCACCGCCTGACTGTCGTCAGACAGCGAATGCCTCTGAATTGTTACTGTGAGTTACAAATAACTGCCATTTACCGCATCTCAGAAAGCTGCTCTGAAAGAACAAGGCATTAATTACCATTCCTTCAAATCTCTGTTTCCCTCTTTTATCCAGCAGCACAGCACATGTTAGCATCACTAGACAAGGGGATTGAAAGCAGCCCATTTTTCTTTTGGATTACCACCGTAAGCTCACATGCTTGACTACTCTTGCGATACCTTTGCATTCTGCCTGGCTTCCCTAAACACCTTTTAATTGCCTCTCTTATTTATTTATTTATTTTATTATTATACATTTATTTTGAATGCATTAGGGTATTTAGAAAGTTTATGCAGAGCCAGAATGTGGTGAGTTTCTGAATGAGGCTTTTAGCCCAATGTCAATTCATATTCCATAACAATGACTTCCAGGTTTATGGAACACATTCATCTATTTAAACATCAATCATTATAGTCCCTCCCCCCACACATTATTATTATTCTTATTATTTGCTCTATATATTATTAATAAATAAAAACTATATATATATACGCACACATACATACAGTATAAATGAATACAAGGATTTTAAAATGTAGAACAGGCCCCATAGGAGAGATTAGCAGAAGAGGGAGTCATTTTCACCATATTTGAACCATTAAAATTGACCAGCTGACTCAAACGCGAAACGCGGCCTTGTTAATAGCCGCTGCCAGACTAGGCGTGACTCTCCGTGCCGCTTGATTTGCTGCTGATTTAACTGAGGAGAGCAAATTAGTGAGCTTAACTGCTGTCTGAATGAAACTAGTCAATTAACATATGCTGATAAGATGCAGCTATCCCACTGCATCCCGTCGAGCTGTTAACTAAGAGTCACATTGCCCTGTAGATTAATGTTCTACCCATGAAACCCTCTGGTATTAACTCAATATTTATCAGACAAGACCCCGTGGATGTGAATAATACAACATGATTGATTCATAAACAATATTTGATGCAAACCAACATTTTTCTTTAGCATTTGATCCCTGTACACATAAATGTGATATACCAGTAGCTTACATCATAAAAGTCTCTTTCACTGGATTTTTCTATTCATCAACTATGCAAGAACATGCAAGTTAAATCAGATTTGAAAAAAAAAAAAAAAATACATACATATATATATATATATTCATTAAAAATATTATGTAGCCATTGCATCACTTCATAAGTGAGAGCAACCATTAAATCTCGCATGAGAGGCATGAGACAAGAATATACCAAACACATGAATATAACTATACAATATAGAATATAATAAAATATATAAAGTAGGGGGAAAGTGGGTTTCAACATGCATTCACACCATTTGTACATTAAAATAAACAATTGTTATTTTTATAGTATTATTGCTTAAATAGTTATTATTTCATTATTATTTTATTTATTTATAAAAGTTCATATTTATAAGAATATGCAAAGGTTATTATTATTATTATTATTATTTTTAACAACTGAACATTGACATAAACCACACATATAAGCCATAGAAGAAAGGAAATAAGATGCTCTTATTCAATTGGGAACCTAAATCTATACGTTTCCACTCACAAATCAGTTTAAACCAGTTACTAGCAAACATTTGGTTACCAGCTCAGATCTTTAACTATTACACCACTCAAAAGATGCATCTATCATTTATGTAGAAATAATTGGCATGTTTACTTGCAGAGCCTGACTACTGCACAATATGAACACGATCCTTACATATGCTGGATCCATTTTTGGTGTCTTGTGACAGAAAAGAGACAATAGTCCAAAAGTCTCGCACAAACAGTGATGCAGAGATTAAGATCATCTTTAAATTGCTGCTGACTTGGGAGAAACGCCACCCTGCTGCTTTGTGCCAGACCGTTGTTTTCTTTTTAATCTTTTCTTTGATTTGGAATCCTTTTAGTAGGTACAGTATTTAATGGGCATGTCTATGTGCATAGTCAGTTGCCATGACAACATGGAAAAGGAATGGAAAGTATGACATGCACCACTCAGGGTAGTTAGTGAAAGGCAGACTATTACACTTTGGCTTAGAATTTACTTACCGTTCAGAGTGTGGGAGTTTTTTTTTTTTTTCTTCTTCTTCTCCTAGTGAAAGAGCTCACACATGCATTCACAAGCATATGCCCTTGCGAAAATTGTCACGTACACAAATGAAACCATGCTCAAACTCCATGACAGATCTATATATTAATGCATAAAATACGGAAAATTTTCTCAGACATTTACATCAGAGTTCGAACTGAATATATTTGCTGTGGGTGGTTTACAGATTAGTGATGCAAAATGGGTGTATTATTTTTTTTTAAATACCTGCCTTAACTTCTTAAAGCAATAAAAAAAAATCAATGATAATAATAATAATAATATTGATTATTAGACACTTCAAATATATATATTTTTAAGTAAAGTATTTACAGTCAATTTCCATCACTTTAATGATTATTTAATCTATACAAAAAAAGATTGTATATATATATATATATATATATATTGAAATTAATACTAATGATACTACTAATAATATATATTAATAAAATAATACCTCTATTCAGCAAGGTTATTTTCTGAAATTAATAGGTGTATTACGCCAGCAATAAAATATAATATATATATATATATATATATATAATATATATATTAGTTTTTAATTCTGAAGGTAAAAGTAAACTACTACTACTAGTAGTTATTTATTATTATTATTATTTAAAAAGAAAACAATAAAAATAAAACTGTAATATTTATATGTCTGTCCAAGCACTTAGAGCATATTTCTCAGCACATTTATTATTTAACCTGACAGTTTGTTTCAAGCTGGCACACCTTCTTTTCTTAAAAAGGTTCTTTTAAATTTTTGATCTTATGCTTTTATACTGTAGGTACTCCAGGAAGTCTTAACAAAACCCGAAAAATCTTGTTTTACAATGCATAGGATCTAAAAACTGCATGCATAGCTGTTTCTATCACTGTATAAGACTTTTGAAAAAAGAAGAAGAATAAAAACGAAACGTTCATTTGAAGAAGCCACTCACATGTGCAGTTTCATAAATATGCATCTTCTAACGTGATGTTTTTGACTTTGGATGTGAAGCTAGAAAACAACCCAAAGGCTAACAAATGACTAACGCAACCTCAGCACTTCTCTGACCAGCTATCCAACAGCACAGCATGGGGGTGAAAGAAAAAGAGAGAGTGAGAAAGAAAAAAAATATATAGAGAGATGGAAAACCTGAAAGTCAAATAGCTCCTCATTTCATTTCTACAAGAATTAAACAGACAACGTGGATAAAATAAGCATCCTCAGCAAACAGAAATAATCCTGCTCAATTTATTTAAAACATCAGAGCTAGTTAAAAGGTCATCTGCTCTTATATTGATGTCACACTGAGTCAGGTTTAAAGATAACAGGAGTTTTCCTGCAGGTCATTTACAGCTAGACACACTCGTGATATTGCAAGGCTTCACGTTGCGATTGTCTCAAATGATTGCATAGTTTCATTCCTGTGCATTTACTCTGTCGTTTGACAATCATGTGCGTTATGAAATTGCTTGCTACAAGAAAGACAATGAAGCATGCTATGACTCTGAGAGTAGAAGAACAATAAACTACATTTATGTGTGTGTGTGTCCTTTCTGCATCACCACACACTCTCTGTCTGGTCTCACAGACTCGTTGACCACTCATGGGTCATCTGATAGCCTATATATGGCACGGAAAATTGGCACCAGCTTTCTACAAACCAGTTTCAATCAACTTAACGCAATTTGTAGGATTCAGGCTCCTTTTTATCATTCAGCCAAGAAATAAAGTGGTGTTTATACGGTCTCTGCATTTGCCAAAGTTCATGCCAAAGGTCATCAAAGATTCATGGCGTGCCGTCCGAGACTGAAGCCCACACACGACTGCCGGTTGCATTATATAGTTCATATATAGGCCTATTGATTTTCACTTTATTTGTCAAAAATAGCTGTTCAACAATGGATCCTCTACAGTGAATGGGTGCCGTCGGAATGAGAGTCCAAACAGCTCATAAAAACATCACAATAATCCACAAGTAATTCACACCACTCCAGTCCATCAATTAACATCTTGTGAAGCTGCATGTTTGTAAGAAACAAATGAATACATTAAGACATTTTAACTTTAAACCATAAATATGAGTCAAGCCAAAATAGAAGTCCTCTATTCATAATATTTATTTTTCCAGTGAAAAAGTTAATCTCATATCGTCCTCTCATGTTAAAATCCACCAACATATTTGTTTAGAATGGACTGTTTTCACATGTAAACAGTGCCTAATCTGTGCATATATTTCTCTTCTGATTCAGATGAGATGACTTTTTCACTGGAAAAATAAATAATATGAATATAGGACTCCTATTTTAACATTGTATACAAGACATTTTACAAGACTTTACAAGACATTAATTGATGGACTGGAGTGGTGTGGATTACTTGTGGATTATTGTGATGTTTTTATCAACTGTTTGGACTCTCATTCTGATGGCACCCATTCACTGCAGGTTATCCATTTTTGAGCAAGTGATGTAATGCTACATTTTGCCAAATCTGTTCCCAAGAAGAAACAAACTCATCTATATTTTGGATGGCCTGAGGGCAAGTACATTTTAAGCAATTTTTTATTTTTTATTTATTTTTTGGGGATAAATTAACTATTTGATAATTAAACGATCAATAAAATACATCTCCGGGGTAAATTTTTCTAAGCAAACCAAATCGGTTGAAGTTGTGCAAAACTCCAGCTATCCTAACCACTCGACACAAACTTTTAAGACAGGATTAAGCTCTTATTTATGAATCAGCAGAGTCTGCTCAATGTGTTGAATGATGGGATGCTAATAGCTTTGCAAATTAGAAAGTAATCCCTGTAATTTGGCAAACCTACAGCCTCAGAAGGTTAGATTTCGAGACTGTAATACTTTCATAAGTGTCAAACCATCCACCAGTGGTTTAAAGGAGCTTCATGCTAATCAAGAGCGTTACTTGAAAGACGAAAAAGGATTTCTTAATACCACATAGGTCAACTTCTAATACTCTGACTGCATGTCTGTAAAGAAGCAACATGTGGACTGATTATTTATAGTCCCTAATGCATCCTAGAGAGGATCATTTCAATGTGATCTTCCTAACTGCAGCAATTTATATGTATTGATATATATATTTCTTTATTTCTTAGCATAACCCTTCCACGTTTCTGAAGAGTTTATTTTCAGTGATTCCTCTTTTATGCATTGTATAAACGTATCCCTCTCTTTAATTTCACTTTCTATTTTCTGTTCTTCGTTCTTTATCTTTTTGACATAGTAGTATTAATTAATATGAGTATATAAGTAGTTAACCAGTAGGCGGTAACAGTTCAACAGATTCGTTCCAAAACACTTATTGTATAATGATTCGGGGAACGGTTCATTGCACTTTGGCTTTGGAACTATTTCCGTTGGCGGAGGGAAAACAGTCACCGTTACCGGTGATATTAAAGGTGCCATAGAATGGAAAACTGTATTTACCTTGGCATAGCTAAATAATAACAGTTCTGTACATGGAAATTACATACCGTGAGCCTCAAACTCCATTGTTTCCTCCTTCTTATGTAAATCTCCTGCATGAAAAAGACCACTGAAAAACATGCAAATCAGAACATAACTCTGTGACGTAACAGTCAGGATCACTAATAGGTACGTCCCCAACATTTGCATAACGTATACCTGCCCATGTTCTCGGCCAGCCGCCAGCCGAACCTGCAAAGCCAAATCATCAGAAGTTCTGCAGGAATTGTAAAGAAACAATTGAGGACAACAGCGAAAATGGCAGATCATGGGAATAAACGTTATGTTCCAGGATGTGCAGGGATGGGTTGGTGTCTGTATTCAGAAAGGCACAGAAAGCAAATAACGTGTTCTAATAAAATAACGCGAGCCACTAAAGGGACATGGTTAGCTCCTTGCTAGAAGTAGCCTGTTATATTATGTAGCAGAGGCCAGCGGGTAAGTGCTGTGCAGGTAAAACCTCGACTGATGCTAGGGGCCGTGGCCTTTAGCCTCCTTGTTAGAGCGAGTAGGACCGCGACAATTACAGTACATAAGATTTCACTTATCACATAAACAGAGTAAGGAGAAATGACCGAGGATGATGGTGAAACATTTACAGATCCTGAGCACCCCTGATAAGCATCTGATCTTGTAAAATGTGTGGTAAGTACTGCCGCTCCATAGTATAAACAGAGTACGTGCGATCTCAAAAGTGAAAGACATTATTATTCATGACCCTTCCAAATAAGGTAAAAACAGACCATTTAATTGTAGAGACAAATCCTCGGGTTGTAAATGCACATGTAAAACCGTTTCTGGCGATTTTTTGCCCTTACCTAAGCCACATACCTTCTATGTAGAAATTCAAGCATGGCACTGTGTCATTACATCACGTCTGTAAACATAAAGAAGTTGTCCCGGCTAGTAGGCCATAGCACGTGTATAGCCTTTTCTCACAGCAGCTAGAATAATTAATTTTCCAAATGAATGTAATTTATTAAACAATACTAATAAACGTCTTATTTCACTGTAACTTTATTTGTTAACAATATGAAACGCTTGTTTTCATGGTCAATTACAGGTCGTTTCTTAGTTTTCCCTCTTCTTATAGGTGCACATCATCATACACTTGTCAAAATGATGGTTCGTCCATTTATGTTAGTCCCACCCACAATGTTATGTTTACGACCTATGTTTACGACATACAGTAAGGACATAATAGTAAAATGAACACGTTTGTGAAGTTAAATTTGAAAATAGCCTAGTGAAGCAAACATAAATCAGATCAATTCTTTTAAAAAGTAAAAGTCTTAGCAATAATTCTGGACCGTCTACAAATGAAACCCGAAAGACCACCTAAGGGTGCTGATTTATCGATCAGAAACTTATGAACCAAGCGTGTTTGAAACATCATATTAGCATAGGTACAGTGTTTGACGCTAAACAGATGCATCCTTTGTGCAAAAAGAAACACAAACATTGTGCTAGATCCTGGTCGCCACAACAAACTGCATAATTTGCAGATGCGCACATTTCTGCAGTCCTCGATGTGCGTGAACTGACAGAGACGTTTGATTATGAAATTGTGACACCCTGTATGTGTAGTCACAGATATAATATGTTTTTTTTTTTTCATGTATTTGATTATTTTATGGTGCTTTTGATGTTTCAAATACTTTGATTATACTGAATGTTGTGGTATAACCCCAGTGGACAGCAGGGGGAGACACTGTGCTGAACAGAGACTGAGTGGTTAACTGTGGGTCCCAGAGAAAAAAAAGCCATTACAAGAGCGACTCCGTTAATGAAAGAAGCACAACGTTGTCTGTCTTATTGTTTTATTCAAACAGATAATACTGCAGTATTGCCACCTGGACGAGGGCGTGCTACAGATTTTGGGGGCTTGTCCAGGATCTAGCGCCACCTGCTGGTACGCAGATCCAATGCAAGTGAACCACAGAATGACCAAGTGACGGGTGTTCAGCGTGAGGACCATGAAGGGCAGCTTAGCGGCAGCAGGAGAACCAAGGCACGGCTGTGAAAGGGTTTCCTGGCTGAAGAGGAGTCTCGCAGAGTGGTGCGGGCCAAGTGTGAACCCATCAGCAGCGGGATCGTAGTCAAGCTGGCCTCTAGTGAGAGAAAAGCAACAGTTTGGGAGATCAAGAAAAGACTTTATCAACTCACCCATGATGAGCTAATCGGCCTGGTGGATTGTCTGGAGCCAGCTGCAGACCCAGAAAGACACAGGTTGGATTTGACTGATGAGGAGTGTTGCTCAGAGTACATTGTTAATTACATGACTAGTGACCCTCTTCTTGAGTTAGAAGATGGGGGGTTTGCTCAGTTGTTACTTTTGAAAGACAATGTTGATGCTGTAATTCAGAAACATAACGTAAAACCCGCTTTGCATAACATTGAGTCACTTACACCACAGCAACAACTGACACTTACCACTGACACACAAACACAGCAGATGGAGTATAATCGATTGGCAGACTGCTACGAAGAGTTAGGCCGAAAACTAGCCCAATACAAGACTGATATTAACCCAAGCATATCAGAATCTTCTAAAGCTAGTGCTAGCTTACCTGTGAACGTAGCTAATGGGCCTAGTGGTGAAAAAAGGAAAACTATGATCTCCCTCCGTGATCTACAGCTACTACCATTTCAGCACAGAGAGTTTAAAATTCAGGGGGCAGATTGGTGACAGTACCTCTGATATAAGCTACACAAATGTAACTAAGCAAATAGATGAGGGACTAGCAGCCAACCACAGCGAAAATGACATCATCAGAGAGGTCTTGAGAGTCATTAAACCAGGAAATTGTAAGGACATGTTAGTAAACAAGGTGGGACTGACGATCCCAGAGTTAAACAGTTTCCTGCAGACACACCTGAACGAGAGAAGTTACACTGAGCTCTTCCAGGAGTTAATGTGCGGTAAACAGAATGGCAACAAGAATCCGTAACAATTCCTGTATAGACTGATTGGAGTGAAACAGAAACTTATTTGCCTGTCCAAACAAGCTGTCATAGATCTGGAGTATGATGAACAAACGATTCAAAATGTGTTTCTCAGAACAATCTATCAGGGCATGGGCGCCAAGTACAACCAGTTTTGCACCGAACTGAAACCCCTGCTTATGAACCGGCTAGTGATAGATGAGGCACTCCTCCGCCAAGTGACCCAGATAGCCAGTGACGAGAGTGAAAGACAGTGTCGACTGGGAGAAGCTTCGTGCCCAAGAGCTTCAAATGCCCTCTGTGCTCAGTGTGAGTCCAGCCAAGGTAAGGATGCAGACTGCAATAGACAAAGCGACCAAAATGAGACAATTCGTCGGTTGAGTGCCCAAATCGAAGCTCTTGCAAAAACTGTTGAATCACTTGCAAAGGCAAGAACGACTGAAGGACAGTGCAAGGTCACAGATTCCCAGTTGCAGCGGAAGCAACATAGACGAATGTGTCTCAAATATAGTGCCCATGATGTAACCTCTTGTAGTCATTGCTTTGCATGTGGTGAGGAAGGACATTGTGCAGTGGGCTTCCTAAGAAGGGAGAAGGTGTCGGGAAACGACCAGCGGCCACTGAGGAGGGGCGACTAGTGACCAAGCAACCGCAGCCCCAGCCTAAGGAGAAAGAAGCCCAAATGGGTAGAACAGCTGTTTTGTTGAATCAAACACAACATTCTTGTGACCGAGTTGCCCAGCTCATTGGAAAGAAAGCCATCCTCAAGTGCCACATTCATGGTTTTGCAGTAACAGCTCTGTTAGACAAAGGAGCACAAGTTAGTATAATTGACACTAACTGGAAGAGGAAATACTTACCAGAACAAGCTTTGCGACCATTGTCAGACGTAGTCAATGGTGGTGACCTCAGTGTCTCAGCTGTTAATGGAGATCTGCTCCAATTCGAAGTACGGGTTGAATTGACAGTAAACTTGCCCGGTAATGATGATCCGAGTTTGGCTATTCAGGTGCCCTTCCTAGTGGAGAAGATGCCATTAGAGCGGCCATTACTGGGGTTTAATGTCGTCGAGGAGTTAATAAGGGGAAAGAAAGACAGTGTGTGGTCTCCGTGCATTTGCAGAACTCCTAAAGATGGCCCTGGACATTAAAGGTGACCAAGCCCATGCGATAGTGAGCTTCATTCAGGAACAACCTTGTGTAAACACAGGAGCTGTTATCGCAGTCGGCCCTAGAGATGTTGTTGTACCACAAAGTCAGGTGACTTATGCAATGTGCGAAGTTCCAGTTGACTTGGAATGCAGGGAACCAGTAGTGCTGTTTGAATCCAGTGAAAAGAGTGCGTCAGTAACTCAAATAGAAATTGGAGAAGGTCTGATGGAGTTAGTGGGGACAGATCGACCCTATGTTAGAATTCCCCTGGGTAATCCTACCACCTGTGAAATCACGGTCAGACGGCATACACCTCTAGGAAGTATACAGGCTACAGCTAGTATTATTGAAGCAGAGCGACAAGATTTGGGAAACAGTGGTGACATACCAGTATGAGCCAAGGACAAGATCCAGGTTCCCAGGAACAGGAGAACATCAACAAGGCAGACAGCTTGTGGCATCTGCCTGTTGACGTGAGCCATCTGGAAGAAAAAGAGAAGACATTAGTCAAAGAGATGCTTTATGAGGAATCTAATGTGTTTGCTCGTGGAGATGATGATATCGTGTGTATCCCAAGTTTACAGATTACGATTAACTTAAAGGAAGACATCCCTGTTCAGCGAGCATATGCCTCCATCCCGAAAACCCCTGTATAAGTAGGTGAAATACGTCCAGGACTTATTAGCTCGGGGTTGGGTGGTCAAGTCGAAGTCTCCGTATGCAGCCCCGGTGGTGTGCGTCCGGAAGAAAGATGGCACCCTGAGACTGTGTATACATTACAGGTTGTTAAACCAAAAGACAGTTCCAGATCGACATCCACCTCCCCGGATCCAGGACATCATTGACACTCTGGGAGGCTACCGATGGTTTTAAATTCTGGACCAGGGAAAGGCCTACCATCATTCATGGCAGAGGGATCTCGGCACCTTACTGCATTCACGACCCCTTGGGTACTAGATGAGTGGTTGCGCATGCCCTTTGGATTAGCTAATGCACCAGCAGAGGTGGTGTATGGAGGGGATGTTAGACTCATTAAGAGATGAACTATGTATCTCCTCCAGTCTTGGGGATCCGTAACAGCTGGGGAACAGCGTAAGTCTGGAAAAGTCGGGAAAAGAGGGACCCAGTTACCATCTCTTGCAGAAGTGGAGTGGACGAGTGTGCACCAAGGCATGTTGGAGAGACTTATCGGGGCCTTAACAAGTGCCCCGGTTCTCGCTTACCCGAGCTTTGAACTTCCATTTGTGCTCCATACAGACGCATCCAAACAGGGGCTCAGGGCTGTGTTGTACCAACAGCAAGACAGCAGGCTCCAAGTCACTGGCTATGGCTATAATAGTAAAATACGCATGTTTGTGAAGTTAAATTTGAAAATAGCCTAGTAAAGCAAACATAAATCAGATCAATTCTTTTAAAAAGTAAAAGTCTTAGCAATAAATCTGGACCGTCTACAAATGAAACCCGACAGACCACCTGAGTGTGCTGGATTTATCGATCGGAAACTTCTGAACCAAGTGTGTTTGAAACATCATATTAGCATAGGTACAGTGTTTGACGCTAAACAAATGCATCATTTGTGCAAAAAGAAACACATAAACATTGTGCTAGATCCTGATCGCTACAACAAACTGCATAATTTGCAGATGCGCACATTTCTGCGGTCCTCGATGTGCGTGAACTGACAGAGACATTTGATTATGAAATTGTGACACACTGTATGTGTAGTCACAGGAATAATATGTTTTTTTTCTTTTTTCATGTATTTGATTATTTTATGGTGCTTTTGATGTTTCAAGTACTGTGATTATACTGAATGTTGTGGTATAACCCCAGTGGACAGCAGGGGGAGACACTGTACTGAACAGAGACTGAGTGGTTAGCTGAGTCGCGGAGAAAAAAAAGCCATTACAAGAGCGACTCTGTTAATGAAAGAAGCACAACGAGTCTGTCTTATTGTTTTATTCAAACAGATAATACTGCAGTATTGCCACATGGACGGGGCATGCTACAAAATCCCCAAAAGCGAAGCCCCGTTGTTTTACACTGAGGTAATGCTTTTTAATAAACTTCCTTTAGTTAACGTTAGTTAATGCATCAACTAACATTAGCAATACATTTGTTACTGTGTTTATTCATCTTTGTTAACCAGCTCAGGCAAATGTTAACAGATACAACTTTTAATTTTAATGATGTCCTATTAGTACATTTTGAAATGAACATTAACATAACAAATTACTAATGTTAATGCATGCTTTAGAAGTACTGTGTAATGAACCTTGGTGCTGTATTTTTTGTTGGCAATTTGACATGGAGTTTTCTTATGCTACACACCTGGCCCACCCACTTAAACATTTCTGGCTATGATAGTGAATTAAATGTATCATTTTGATGGCGGATTGTAATCCAGAAAGTATTATGTGTTTATGAAACATGTGAATGAAATTAAATTATATTCCAGTTTTAAATGTGCTTCTGATTACAGAGAGCCTGAGTTTACACAAGATTTGTATTGTAAAGAAAACCAGTTTGAAGGTAGCATAGTTTGCTTTTTTTGTTAAAATAATTTCTTAATATGGTATGACAATTAGAGAAATTTACAGAAATTTAAATCTACACGCTAATACACATACACTCATACTTATGACGCAATTCTGATGTTGTTAATTTGAGAATAAAGTATAACAATAATAATAATTTGCATGGTTTGATGTGATATGAGCTAACCGATCTTTAGATTAAATCACCATTGGGAGCGCAATTTATGGTAATGCTTTTTTCCTCAGTTGGTCAGAACAAACGTGGCTGACTTATAACTCACTTTTTCAGATGACAATATCCAGTAAAAATTCTAATTTGGGTCATATATTCCAAGATGTAGGCAAGAATATGTGATTGTGAAGTACAGTAAATATCAAATACTGGTGCAGTGACTGACTGCCACACATTCACCTCAAAACATTAGATTAATCCATGCTGGAGCTGTACCAGAGTACAACCCAGCAAGTGAGATAAAGCAAGTAACTGCAATTCCAGAAGAAAAAAAAAAAAAAAAAAAAACATGTATGAGGTGGCAATAGTGGCCTTTTACCTCACACAGGGTAAAAGGCCCACAGTATTGATACAAGTACTTCAGCTAAAATAATGTTTTCTTAAATAATGTTAATAATATAATACTTGTTCAAAACAATCATTTTAGAAAAGTTTGTACTATTTTCTGCTAATTTTGAAAAAAAAAAAAAAAATATATATATATATATATATTTTTTTTTTTTTTATTTTATTTTTTTTTATTTTTTTTAATACAGAAACAAAATCATATTAATAAGTAAAAAAGGAGTAATAAATAATAATTCCAATAATAATTTTTAAATATGATAGTTTCTTTCTAAACATAGTGATTATCTCTAATATGGACACCCAACATAACACATGATATTTACCATCTGAATCCAGCCATGTCATTTCAACAAATGGAAAAGTCAGCCATCTATTAAATATCATGCTAATTACTGTGCCTTTAGCCCCGACAGCAGGGGTGCTTTTTACCCCAAATACCATACTTTTACATATTATTTCGTTATTTTAAAACTGTTGCTTTAATTATCTTAAAGAAGACCATTGTCTCAAAATATATTACTTCATTTTAGCAATTCTCATTTGTTTCTTAAATCTACAAGATTTAAAAAAAAAAAAAAAAAAAACATAAAATATTAGATCAAGTAAGCACACAATCAACTTTGCGTTGCAGCGCGATCGCGTCAAGGATCAGAAAAATATACACATGCATCTTGAAAAGCGAATGTTTTGGAAAGTGCAACGCCATGTTTTTGTGCCATCTAGAGGTCTAGATGAAAATAATATCAAAGGAGCCTTTTACTCCTGGCGCCTTTAGTCCTTTAGTACCCCCCCCCCCCCCCCCCTCTATATATATATAATAAATGATGTGAATTTTATTTATTTATTTAATGAGGGGTTGAAATTTAAACAAATTATAAATATATAAATATTATAAATATATATAAAAACTATTAGATACATGTACAATGATACAAATATTACATACTTGTACAAAGATATATTAATTTTAACCCCTCAAAAACAAACAAACAAACAAACAAACAATAAAATAAATAAATAAATATTTTTATATAATCTTTTGAGGGGTCAAAATTCCAACACAAAAGATGAATTAGTAAATGTTCACTCAAATACACTAATTTCTATTGTCTCATGGTATTGTGATTTCCTCCATAATGCATTACTAGTTTCCTGCGACAAAACCAGCTGCGTTGTATTGCATTTGCTATTTATCAAGCCATTCCTCCACACTGGGCGCTGTCTCTGCATGTTCCTGTGGGAAACGGAACCGACGGTACCACTCCACTTACATTGTTGTTGTATCAGTGCCGTCTAAGCTGCTCAAGATAATAGGAGCAGTATTTCTTCCCATCCCTCATGGATGCTTAAATCAAAATTAGATTACAGCACAGTCTTTGAACAGCTGAGTGATCATCGGGGCCAGACTCTTGCACTTGTCTTTGTCTAGATAAATGAAAGCCTCATCGTATGGCACACTGTGACAACTTACTGACACAGGAAATGGAAAATGTATTGCAACTGTACCCGTGCGAAAGAAAAATCGCAAATGAGATCTGCTTAATATCTCAGCTGTTTTTTTTGTTCGTTTTTTTCCAGACAGCTATGAGATTAGAATGGAGATTTAGAAAGTCTCCTGCTTCTCAGATTTTTCTCTCCTGAGAAACAGACTTTTCATGAGTAACCTCATCGTCACAACATGTCTTAAACTATACTCCGATTTGCCAAGATATCAAAGTCTGCAATCAGTTCAGTCATTTATGCAATGCTTTCATCCAACTAATAATAGAGGAACAGATATTAATTTGAACTCAAACATGCATCACTGTTACTATACTGTTCATACTTAGATTTGGGGTTATTCAAAAATTCTTACACACACAACTTTTTATTTATTTGTTTGTTTTGCACTATACTCTACGTAATTATTTTAATTTATAATGTCTTAATTGTCTTAGGATAATTGTTTATTGATTTATTTATTTGTTTGTTTGTTTATTTTCCACCAGTGGCCTGTAGCACGAAGCGAGATGAACAAATTCAGAGTTGCAGAATAAGTTTTGAGTAGACAAAACCCGATAAAGCCAACCTGGTTTAGATCAGGATCAGCGGGCTCACAAAGCTCGATATAAACATTCTCTGGCAAGTTTGTGAGTAACTCTGGAGTATGTGCACCTGAAAGTGTGACACGTGCAGCAAACAGCCAATCATTTGGAACGTGGAGAGTGTCAGCAAAGCGTGAGTTTGATTCACTCCTCGTGAGAGTCAGCAATTCACTTTTCT
The DNA here is from genome assembly GCA_036784905.1 of Acrossocheilus fasciatus. Lineage (NCBI taxonomy): Eukaryota > Metazoa > Chordata > Actinopteri > Cypriniformes > Cyprinidae > Acrossocheilus > Acrossocheilus fasciatus. Next base: position 4,532,852 of record CM071938.1, on the reverse strand, counting down.
GCTGAAGATTAAGAGATGTCATTATTAAAAATGTAATAAATTTAAATTCATTTACAAGGCAGGCATAAATCTGCTGCAGCAAAAGTTTGGCAGCAGAAAGAAAATATGACTACGCAAAGGAATCAACTGAATTTAATTATATATATATATATATATATATATATATATATATATATATATATATATATATATATAGTTTCACATGGAGCTCAAAAGGAAAACATAACTTTAGTCATTTTAGTCAAGTTGGATATATTAAAGCTTATCTGTATTTACATCTCTCTCTCTCTCTCTCTCTCTCTCTCTCTCTCTCTAAATATATATATATGCTGCTCCATCTGAAAGCACGTGAAGAAGATTTACTACTAATCACAGAACCGGCTTTACTGACTAGATGCGCATGAACATCGCATTTGATTATTTGCACAGCCCTAGCCTACATTATAAAACAGTACGCAATAATAACATATTGAGCGTAAATTTCCATTTTCATTTAAATTACTAAATGGATGCCACCTTATTAGGAAAATAAAGCCCTCCCTAGACCTATCCCTAATCCTAACCAATTACCACCCATGAGACACTTTATTTTCCACTTTTCGATTATTTCCTTCATTTTTACTGAAAATAAATGCCTTTCCGGTGTGATGTGTGATGATATGATAAGAACGAGTTCGGCAAAAGACATTCAAACTTGGGTCGATCGCGTCAAAAACTCTTTGTCACCACTGGAGCTGGTGATTGACAGCTGTCTTTTATAATGTTGTATAGCCCCATAACACGTTGGTGGGTGGGGTTAGTGTAAATAGTCTCTGCCAACAAGGTGGGCTATTTGCACTTAGTGTAAATAGACACTCCGTTTATCTTTCTTGTTATCTTTCGAATTGTATATCACTATACACTGCTATTAAAAAAAAAAAAAAAAAAAAAAAACTGAAAACATAAGTGAAAGAGTTCTATTTTATATCGTAGATTATTGTTGCTGCTAACACAACTTGAAGGTTATTCTTACAACTTCATTCTGAAGGTCACTGTCGATAATACGTTTTTTTGTAATTGCACTGTATGTGGCATTGGTTGAAAACCGTCTGCCAATAACACATAAAATATAAATTAAATGCTGCCACAAGTTTTAGAGCTGAAGAAAAGCTTGAGGAAGGTTATTCATCCATTATTTTTATTTTTTTTTCCTTCTACAAGCATAAACAGATGTTTGGCTATCAAGCATGAGTCCCTAGAAACTTTGCTAGAAATTACACCTGGAGGCTCTGTCCTCATACCCACTGCCTTATGAAACTGCATGAGGCCCAGTGAAGGACTTATTCACCATTTAAAGAGCCCAACACCTGGAAAAGAGGACTCAGGCACAACCAATGCAGTTATATCAGTTCATGAATTATGCAGCAGTTCATTAACTGGAGTCATTTGCCTACAGGCTATCCTCCATGTCAAATTCAAAAATAGCCCTGTTTGTACAGTGCTGATGTATGTAGATTAGCAGCCATTCGTAAGTGCATTAAATAAGTATTTTCGTTGACTTGGTGTACATCTGAATTCAAAGCCTTATCTGGCTTTTCTGAATAGCTGGAACATTAGCTACCATCTCTGACTATAGTTTGCCAGGGCTTTAAAAAAAAAAAATAATAATAATAATATATATATATATATATATATATATATATATATATATTATATATTATATCTGTTCTGACTGCAAGTAAAGCATTGTCAAAACATAAGTGTATCACTCATATGCTGAGAGGTCTAAGCAGTTACATAAATATGAGTAAATAGGCTACTCCTTGAATACGGCCAGAGAGAAAAGAACATTGTAGCCTATGTTTCCAGATGGAAAATATATTTTAGGTGAAGTTGCCCTACTTAAAGAGAAAAGATCAGTTTTAGCTTGTTTATGACTAAAAGGAATGTCACTTCCAACATGAAGTACACAGCAAGATGAGAGGTAAATATTGCTATTATTTCCAGTAAGAACGCAGACGTCAAAAATGAGTCACGTTGAAAATCTTCTTCAGGTTTTGAGAAGTAACTACGTGTAACAGAGTTATGTAATTTAATTACAAAATAAATATAACTGTAATCTGTTACAGTTATTGAGAAAAAAAACATGTAATTAAATTACAGTTAAATAAATGTTATGATTACAAAGGGGGTTACATCTGAATATTTTCACACAAATATTTTATTGATTTCTTTCTCAAATTGCATTGACTGCTCTTAAATATGAGACACCAATGTTTCAGGAGTTTAGGACACATGCTTGTTCAATAACCGTTTTTTCCTATTTGGTTTTATGTATATGCTTTATTTTTTAAGGTTAACCATTTTATCCAAGGCATTGTTAGATGCCAGTGTTTCTTGTCATAGCTGTGCAAAGATTTTATTTCAAAAACAGTATCTATTAAACTCTATCTTATGATTTTAAATATGCATTTAACCTTAGAACTATCTCAAAGTAAAAAGAGGTGCTAAAGAGCTAAATACAGATTTTGTGGTGGCTGTGCTTTAAAATGTAATTATTATAATCTTAATTCAAGTGATTAAGGATTTTTGACATCAGTATTGAGTTCTAAAGTAAGGTTAACCCTACCTGGTTTAAATGTTTGAAAATGATTAAAAGTTAAGAAAAAAAAAAAAGAAAAGAAAAGAAAAAAAAAATAGAAATTTAAATTTAGAAGTAATCAAAAATACTCAAATGTAATCAGTTTCATTACTTTACTACTTATTACATTTTAAACTCTGTAAGGGAAACTCTGTAACCTACATTTCCAAAGTAACCTTCCCAACACTGGTAATGCAATATAGAAAACAAACAAGTATCATTCAGAACATATTAGCAACCTAAAAATCGCTTAACCAACTATCATTGCCCCAGTAGCCTAACTTAGATCCCTCATAGCAATGCACTCGCCATCTATGTTTGAAAACCTGGAATTGCAGTTACTTGCGGAATTAGCTCGCTTGCATGGGTTGTACTCTGGCACAGCTCCAGCGCAGATGTTTTAATGTTTTGAGATGAATGTGTGGCAATCAGTCACCGCACCGGTGTGGATATTTACTGTACTTCGTAATCACAGATTCTAGCGTACATCTTGAAATATATGACCCAAATAAGAATTTTCACTGGATATTGTCATGAACAAGTAAGTTACAAGTCAGTCACATTTGTTCTGACCAACTGAGGAAAAAAGCATTACCATAAATTGTGCTACCAGTGGTGATTTAATCTAAAGATCGGTTAGCTCATATCACATCAAACCGTGCAAATTATTATTTTTGTTATACTTTATTCTCAAATTAAAAACATCAGCATTGCGTCACTATGAGTATAGTGTATTAGTGAGTAGATTTCAATTTCTGTACAGTCTAATCTCTAATTGTTATACCATTCAAATTTCATATTAAGAAATTTGTTTAACCCAAAAAGCAAACTATGCTCCCTTCGAACTGGTTTTCTTTAAAATACAAATCTTGTGTAAACTCAGGCTCTCTGTAATCGGACGCACATTTACAACTGGAATATAATTTAATTTAATTCACATGTGTTTCATAAACACATAATACATTCTGGATTACAATCCGCCATCAAAATTATACATTTAATTAGTCTAGCTGTTGTGAGAAAAGGCTATAAACGATGCGCCACCTGCAGCAACTGCACGTGCTATAGCCTACTAGCCGGGACAACTTTTTTATGTTTACAGACGAGACGTAGTGACGCAGTGCCATGCTCGAACTTCCCGCGAAAACCTACCCGTACCACTCAAATTAGAAAACATTATTATAAGATAACAGTTATGAATCAGGCTAAAGTAAGGCAATAGTTTTAAATACTGGCTGGTTATGTACTTGCTCAAATATTGATTTCGGATCATTTTTAACCAAAAAAAAACATTACGGACTGCAGCTTTAATTATGGGTGGAAATTCAACCATGAAAGATAAGTGTAAAAAATATAAATAAATGTAAAAAAAAAGTAATACACTTTTTATAAAACATATTTTACCATGATAAAATATTGTCTTCATATTTCACATACCTCCTCTTATTTGTATTCATACTAACATGATTTTGTACTGATACAGTATTGATACTTTGGTAAACAAGTGTTGAACATGTTCCTGCTCACACTTTTCTGTCTGCAGCTTCTAAACAGATGCCAGACTGTATCCGACCCATATTTGCCAATTGAGCCCAGGTTGAGTAATCAAATCACCACTGGCTGCTGCTTTCTTGCATGTATAATGAGATTAGCAGGATACTCGTGTGCGTTCACCTCAACTGCCCTGCTGAGTTGGGTTTGTACGAACCAATCATCCAAAACCTTTCTACACATGCTATCTATATGCCCCCCTTATTATTGGGTTTCAAATGTTGCATTACAGCCCCGGGGGAAAAAAAAAATCAATCGATATTGTGCTTTCATGGAAAAAGATTTTATGTGCAGAGGATTGTGATTTATTGAGGTTCATGTGTGCCGTCCATGCCATTCAGATATGAACAGATATGTACTGCGAAATGACTGAATAAGCACACTAATGAAATATTGATGCGTGTTTATTGCTATGTTTTAAGGTTATAGATTGTGCTGAAGTTTAGTAGTTGTGCTTAGCTTTGGCAATGGCATTTAAATCAATAATAATCTCCAACAATCATTTTGTTCTGAAGGTATTTACAATGTGCTGTAAATAAACAACAAACTGTGTGATATCTTTTAATATAAAAATATACAACATACTTTGCAATGACTGCATTATCTATCTGCCATTTAACACTGTAAAAACGTAATTTAATAAAAGTAATTTAATAATAATCTAATAAGATTTAACATTTTTACAATTGGTGTTTATTTAAAATCAATAATCATTTGTACATATATATATACATACATACATACATACACACAGGTGCATCTCAATAAATTAGAATGTCATGGAAAAGCTAATTTATTTCAGTAATTCAAATCAAATTGTGAAATTCATGTATTAAATAAATTGCACTAAATCAATTACATTAAATAAATGCACACAGTCTGAAGTAGATTAAGTCTTTGTTTTTTTTTAATTTTGATTATTTTGGCTCACATTTAACAAAAACTCACCAATTCACTATCTCAACAAATTAGAATATGGTGACATGCCAATCAGCTAATCAACTCAAAACACCTGCAAAGGCAAAATGGTATCTCAGTTTGGTTCACTAGGATACACAAACATGGGGAAGACTGCTGATCTGACAGTTGTCCAGAAGACAATCATTAACACCCTTCACAAGGAGGCTAAGCCACAAACATTCATTGCCAAAGAAGCTGGCCGTTCACAGAGTGCTGTATCCAAGCATGTTAACAGAAAGTTGAGTGGAAGGAAAAGCGTGGAAGAAAAAGATGCACAACCAACCGAGAAAACTGCAGCCTTATGAGGACTGTCAAGCAAAATCGATTCAAGAATTTGGGTGAACTTCACAAGGAATGGACTGAGGCTGGGGTCAAGGCATCAAGAGCCACCACACACAGGCGTGTCAAGGAATTTGGCTACAGTTGTCGTATTCCTCTTGTTAAGAGGCGTCTTACCTGGGCTAAGGAGGAGAAGAACTGGACTGTTGCCCAGTGGTCCAAAGTCCTCTTTTCAGATGAGAGCAAGTTTTGTATTTCATTTGGAAACCAAGGTCCTGGAGTCTGGAGGAAGGGTGGAGAAGCTCATAGCCCAAGTTGCTTGAAGTCCAGTGTTAATTTTCCACAGTCTGTGATGATTTGGGTTGCAATGTCATCTGCTGGTGTTGGTCCACTGTGTTTTTTTTTTTTTTTTTGAAAACCAAAGTCACTGCACCCGTTTACCAAGACATTTTGGAGAACTTCATGCTTCCTTCTGCTGACCAGCTTTTTGAAGATGCTGATTTCATTTTCCAGAAGGATTTCGCACCTGCCCACACTGCCAAAGCACCAAAAGTTGGTCATGGTGTTGTGTGCTTGACTGGCCAGCAAACTCACCAGACCTGAACCCCATAGAGAATATAGAGAATCTATGGGGTATTGTCAAGAGGAAAATGAGAAACAAGAGACCAAAAAATGCAGATGAGCTGAAGGCCACCGTCAAAGAAACCTGGGCTTCCATACCACTTCAGCAGTGCCACAAACTGATCACCTCCATGTCATGCCAAATTGAGGCAGTAATTAAAGCAAAAGGAGCCCCTACCAAGTATTGAGTACATATACAGTAAATTAACATACTTTCCGGAAGGCCAAAAATTCACTAAAAATGTTTTTTTTTTTTTTTTTTTTTTTTTTTAATTAATTAATTTTTATTTATTGGTCTTATGAAGTATTCTAATTTGTTGAGATAGTGAATTGGTGGATTTTTAAAAGAACCAAAGATTTAAACTACTTCAGTCTGTGTGCACTGAATTTTTTCAATACACTAGCTTCACAACTTGAGTTGAATTACTGAAATAAACAAAACTTTCCCACGGCATTCTAATTTATTGCAATGCACCTGTATACACACACACACACACACACACATATATATATATATATATATGTATATGTATGTATGTGTGTGTGTGTGTGTGTGTGTGTGTGTGTATGTATGTATATACAGGTGCATCGCAATAAACTAGAATGCCGTGGAAAAGTTTTGTTTATTCTAATTTATTGCGATGCACCTGTATATACATACATACACACACACACACACACACACACACACACACATATATATATATATATATATATGTATGTGTGTGTGTGTGTGTGTGTGTGTGTATTGTAAATTGTTTTGGGTGGATTTATTTAAATTGTTGAAAGGTGTCAAAATTCAAACACACACACATAAATTGCAGTGGTTGCCTTAATAGATTGAAATGCCCCCTATACCATAGTCAAAATATAATTAATTTATTAAAAATAATTAAATAATCATTTAATAAAATGTATTAAAGGTTTTAAAACACAATGCTCATTAATCATTTATATACAAAAAAATAAAATAAATAAATAAAACTTCATTGTGTTAATATTGTTAAGATATGGGGCATCTGATTAATTTCAAAGTTGGGTAACACTTTATTTTGATGGTCCCTTTTGAACATTCTGTTGACACTAAGTAATGTTGCAACTACATGTCAACAAACTCTCATAAGAGTATTAGTAGACTGTCTACTTCATATCTACTAACTCCTTATTGTGTTGGTCTCCCAACAGATATTCCACTGACTATGAGTAACTTTGCAAGAACATGTCAACTTAATCTAACCCTAACCCTACCAGTCAACTAATACACTACTAACACTCTAATGAGAGTTAGTAGAAATGTAGGTGCAACATTACTTACAGTCAATAGAATGTGTTAAAGGGACCATCAAAATAAAGTGAAACCCAAAGTTGCTGTATAATTGATTACATTATCTTAATTTTTCTGCATGATAGTATAATATGTGAACACAGTAAGATATTCATGAAAACATTTCTAAAATAATATGAAATTCAAACAAGTTATGCATATGTGGACAGTGTTGGACACGTTACTTTAAAAAAAAGTAATTAGTTACAGTTACTTCTCACAAACAGTCACTGAGTTGGTAACTGAGTTACATCATTATAAAAGTAACTAATTACCAGGGAAAGTAGGCTAACTATTGCGTTAGTTTAGTTTAAAAAAAAAAAAAAAAAAAAAAATTGTTCAACTGTCAAATAACTTGGACGCCCCCAATATAAAATATGTTAAATTAATGAAATGGACACTAAATAGAATAAATTATTATTATAAAACATTGTACACTAAATCTACACTACTGTATGTATCAGTCAAGCATTATAATATTATATTATGATAATTTAGTATTATATGATGATAGAACTTTAGTAATTAGAATAGCCAAGTATGAACGCATATTTGTCATGTTGACTGAACTTAGGATTGGTGATGGTGCTTAAGATATTATTTGTCATTTTGTGTTTCTATAAAAAAGGGGGAAAATTGATAAGATAACAAAACAACAATGAATTATACTACTAATAACAATATAATACTCACTAAGGATTAATGAGCTGCTGGGTTCATGAATATTAATCACGTTGTCTGCATTCACTTGAATTGATTTGCTGAAATCAAAACAGGGATGATAATAGGTGAGCGCCGGCCAATTGTCTTTTGCGCATTAGTTCCACCCACTACCAGAGAAACCGGCAGTTCTTAAAAGCCAAAGAATTCCAAAAGGAACTCCGTTATTTTGACAGGAAAATACAACAAAGAATATAGTTTATATGTAGCGCGTCAATTCTACATGTTATGAAAGACTCTCTTGCTCTGTATCTTTCTTTGCGCGTGTGAGACAAAGCAACGGCGAGTCGTGCGCCTTCACACTAGAGTTTATGGTACGTGAAAATACAGCTACACTGCGCATCCATTCAGATGAACTGAAAAATAAAATTCCAATAAAAGTATAATTAGGGGTGTCAACGTTAACGCGTCAACGCATGCGTTTAATCAAAAAAAAAAAAAAAAAAAGTTAATGCGTTAATATTTTTTTAACGCAAATTAATCGTTTGATAAGGTTTGACCTCAACTTCTTCCAGTCATCACAGCGCGGAAGGTTATCTATCATTGTGTGATGAGGGTACAGTGAACCAGTGTTGCCAGGGTAAGGTTAGCTGCACAAGTGGGCTATTTTGAAAATACAGTCTCGGGAAAAAATTACAGAGCCGTGGGTTGCGGTTTTTTGGGCTACTTTTATAATGTACCGCGGCCGCCCAAAGTGTTTATAGACAAATAAAAATTAAAATAGATCCTTTTACGAATGTGTATTATACTTGGAATGTATCCCTGGCAACTTAAGAACGGAGAGGCGGTTGTAACATCACAAACAACGTGAGTTTCAGCGAGAGCATGTTAAGGCTTTTACACAGCAGAAATAAACATGACAACAGCCACTATAGATTATATAAGATAATAAACACATGATTATGATAGATATGGTTTGTATGTGATTTTCTAGAGATGAATGTGCACATCTGAAATGCTAATTTATGCAGCAATATAAAATGCTATAAACAAAGACCAAATTCCACATGTGATCGCAAAAGGAAGTTATTACAAACACTCGAGTTCTGAGTAAAAGTGTACTATTAATCTCATAAATTGTCTTATGAAGCAGGATGCTAATATTAGCTCTAATGCACCTGCATTAGGTCCAATTCATAATGCATTTTGTCATAATACTTCACGTAAGGTCGCAAGAAAATGTTTTGTTGTATTTATTTAGAAATACTTTTGATAACAGTTGGGTAAATGTATACTGGGATTGAAGCGATGTGGCTTGGTACGTGTTTTATTGCCAGTATAAAGGCTGACAATGGCTGAACAAAAACAAAAGAATAATGATAAAATAATAATAAGGATTATGTATCATACCTGGCGGAAGTGTGACAGGTTCTGTTTCCTTAAACTAGTTTTTCATGCATTTTTTTTTAACACATTTACAGGTAAATCCTAGTATTTTAAATTTGCGATTAATCATGATTAATCACACAGTCCCTGACTGATTAACGCGATTATTTTTTTTAATCGATTGGCAGTACTAATTATGATAAATTATAGTAACGCCACATATTATTGTCAGTAACGGTAACGGTGTTGTTACGGGGGAAACAGTAATTCGTTTGATTACTTGTTACTGAAGAAAATAATTCCGTTAGTAGCACCGTTTATTTATAACGCCATTATTCCCATCACTGGTTTGTTTTCCATTTTTTGAGAAGTTTTTTTTGTTTTCCTGTTTTTTTCCCCACGAGTATGAAAGTAGCCGTTCGGTTTATCGCCCTGGCTCGCCGAGATCTCCCACTGGTGGAGCATTCGTGGGAGTTCTGCAGGCTCGCCGCAGCGACAGCATTCGATGAAGCCACCATCAACTCACTGTTCTGGCATGGGGCCAACTTCCATCGTCTCCTTGGACCTCCCAGACACCGCAGGACTATGCTGGAGGGAAGGGATCCTACGGTGTCTGGAGAGTGTCCTGTCCCCAGCCAGAACCAGCCCGCCATCCAGTCCATCTGCCATTCCCCAGTCAAGCCTGTCAGCCACTGCCGTTCGTGACTCACTCAAGCCCGCCATCCGCGGCTCACTCAAGCCCTCAGCTATCAGCAGCAGCCTCACTCACAGTGAACCAAAGGAGGAATATGCGGAGGAAGAGACTGTGGGCTCCAGCCCCAGAGCTCGCTCCAGTGTCCGCTCCAGCCCCTGAGTACACTCCAGTGCCTGCTCCTTGAAAGCGCTTTGCTGTGCCTGCTCCTCGAAGGTGACTTCCAGTGCTTCCTTTAGCCCACGGAGGGCACCTGATCTCCTGTTAAGCCCAAGGAGGGCTCCTGCTCCGCTGTTAAGCCCAGGCAGGGCTCCTGATCCCCAGTTTAGCCCACAGAGGGCTCCTGATCCCCAGTCAAGCCCAGGGAGGGCTCCTGACCTCCAGTTAAGCGCTGTAAGCTCCCCCAAGTATATATATTTTTTCGGGCAGTATGGCTCCAGCCGTAGAGGCGGGGATGGGGGAGGCAGATCCGCCGTGGCCCCCTGAGCTCCCTGCTTCGCCATGGTTCCCGGAACGGGTGCCGCCCTGGAGGCCTTCTGTCCCTGAACTCTACCCTTTGAGGCCTCCAGAGCGGTCACCCCCCCTTCCCGTTGGATGTTGTACGGCGCGGACAGTAACTGTCAGACCTGTGTCCCCATGTCTTGTGTTTCCCTCCCTCTTGTGCCCATATTTGGTTAGTTCCTGTCCCTGTTTAGGTTATTAGTATCATTAGTTCCAGGTGTGTATTATTAATTATCTTGTTTGCCTCCTGTTTGTTAAGCCCTGTGTTTCCCTGTCTCCAGCGTCTGCTGTTATATGTCATCCTGAGTTCTGATGTGTATGTTCCTGCTATTTGAGTTATTAATGTCTGTTTTTGAGTTCTACCTGCGTCTCCTCATCTCCCCGTTCATGAATTGTGACAGGTATAATGTGAAATAATATTAGAATTTTTAAAATAACCTTTTTTCTATGAATATATGTGATTTACACCTGTGATCAAAGCTGAATTTTCAGCATCATTACTCCAGTCCTCAGTGCCACATGGTCCTTCAGAAATCATTCTAATTTCATGAACTGCTGCTCAAGAAACATTTATGATTATTAGCAAAGTTGAAAGTAAGATGAATGTACTGTGAATGCTAGATATGTCAGTATTTATAGCTACTGTTAGACATGACAGTACATGTTGTTTTGATATCTGACATTGTTGACACATTGAGTGACAGACAAGTAAAAAATTATTTTTAGAAAAAAACAAAACAAAAAACAAAATATGTGTGAGATGTGTACCTATTTTTGCAGTTCCGTCTCATGTCTCAAAAATAGGTGAAACGTAATTAACATAAAAAACATGACATACATGATATAAGTAGGACATGTTTCTTGTTCAGCAGCCTTTATTATTCCTCAGAAACTATCAACCATCACGTCCCTGAACCTAAACGCAACCGCAGCAATTGGCTGACAGGAATATTGTTCAAGCAACAACAAAGGATGTGGATCCAGAGACACGACCTGTGTAAATCACATTGTGTGTGTGTGTGTGTGTGTGTGTGTGTGTGTGTGTGTGTGTGTGTGTGTGTGTGTGTGTGTGTGTGTGTGTAAATGACACATCCAAATAAACAAATATGTATACACAGGCTTGAACAAATGCCATTCATGACTCTGGGTTTAGGTCACCCATTGGGTCCAAAACCAGCAGCCTGCACTTGTTGAATGAAGGTTTGCAACAGGTTAGCATGTCTCTCATTAGAACCTTTTTTTTTTTTCTACACTCCAGCAAACAATAAATAATTTATCATGCTTTTCCACCACTGCGACCAATGACTCATAAAAAAAACAAAAAAAAAACAAAACAAAACACAAAAAAAGAAGCTTTTTCAATTCCACGCACTTAGCCTCATTAAAGCAACCAGAGGCAACTGTCTAAAAGTATTCAGCACCACTGAATTAGTCAGGTATGAACAGAAAAAGGCAAAGCTCTGGCAGTGAAGGATTTCTTGTGACAGCCTGTTGGGTAACGTTGGGGAGTCTGACCGTCTCTCATCATCTTCTTCCACACACACACAGATAGTATTTCAGCATTAAAAATATCATACACATCCCTTGCATTATAAATACAGTTAATATTGTATTAGTACTACTGTGGGTAATGTTGGGAATATCCTGTCTTCTCAATGAAGCAACATAGATCTTTAGCAGAGTCTACTGTATACATATACATATAATGTTTGTCTACAGGGCATAAATGGCAGTTATTATTAAGGAACATGTAGATTTTTTAAAATAAATAAATACACAATAAATACAATTGCTATTATAATAATTATAATTATTATGCATTCATTTTCAATTTATTTCTATGAATTTCTCAATAATAATAATAATAATAATAATAATAATAATAATAATAATAATAATATTACAACCCGAATTCTGGAAATGTTGGGACGCTTTTTAAATTTGAATAAAATTAAAACTAAAAGACTTTCAAGTAACATGAGCCAATATTTTATTCACAATAGAACATAGATAACAAATGTTTAAACTGAGAAATTTTACAATTTTATGCACAAATTGAGCTCATTTCAAATTTGATGCCTGCTACAGGTCTCAAAATAGTTGGGACGGGGACATGTTTACCATGGTGTAGAATCTCTTCTTCTTTTCAAAACAGTTTGAAGACATCTGGGCATCGAGGTTATGAGTTTCTGGAGTTTTGGTGTTGGAATTTGGTCCCTTTCTTGCCTGATATAGGTTTCCAGCTGCTGAAGAGTTTGTGGTCGTCTTTGACGTATTTTTCGTTTAATGATGTGCCAGATGTTCTCTATAGGTGAAAGATCTGGACTGCAGGCAGGCCAACTGACCGTTCGCAAAGAGTTTGATTGACAGGTGATCTGACCAATCGGAATGTGGATATTATGTGCCGCTGCTGCTATCTGCCATCTTGCCCGACAGCTACGGTCTTTCACCATAGAAATCCATGTTAAAACGGGGTGAAAAAAGATTGACTGAATTGAAACTTTTTCAATATAACTAAATATAAATAATATGTGTGGTTAAGCTGTGCTATTGTTGGTTGCCACAGTAATGGTAATAAGCTAAGGTATTCCTTTAAAGTACTTGTTTTGCGTACCAGAAAACCTGTCATGTCTGGCACTGTACGCATTTCTTGCAGTGCTTAAGTTAAAATACTGAGTGTAAAATAATAAAATGATATGTTAAAACGTGTGCTCTTATTCTGTGGACAAAATCCCGTGAACTTCGCCCGATCGGGAGCTGTATATGCAAATGTGTGCTCATCTGTTTTCAATGCTGCTAACCTCGCGTCGCTTCATGTCATCTTCCTACTCATTAAACTATGACAGGTCCTTTACTGCGACACTGTAAAGTGATGAAACTATGGCGCCATATGCTTTTTAAAACCTATTTCATAGGTTTCACGTTATACTGTCGGCTCAGAAAATATGTAAATGCACAAGCCCAGTAGCTGCAGCTGTATCCCTTCCAGCCTTAACCACAAATCAGACAGGAGAGCAGATTAACTTTGGTGGACTTAAACTTGGTGTGTTCCACGGTTGAAATAATATACTTTCTGATGTTTATTCATGTTCATTTCATGCTTTAAGTACATATGAAAAGACGATAGGTTCACGTGTTTGAACTGAGGCAATACAGCAATCTGTCACAACAAATTGAAGAGCCACAAAACGGTATTTATTGTTTGAATTTCTTTTAAAATGAGACCTGAGACCTGGTTTCATATCAGAAGTAACCTGCTCTGTCTCCTCTGTTGGTGTGTTGTAAGTTTCCTCTTTGCTCTGCGATGTATTTTTCACTGCGTGAGAACGTGTGTAGTATGAGAGCGGCATTGTTTTGTCAGTCATAGCAACAGTAGCTAAGGGTGAGCGGGTTTTGCGAACAGTCAATTCAGCACCTGGACTCTTCTACCACGAAGCCATGCTGTTGTAATAGCTGCAGTATGTGGTTTGCATTGTCCTGCTGAAATACACGTCATCTGGAGGGGAGCATAAGTTGATCTAAAACCTTTATATACACCTTTCAGCATTCATAGTGCCTTCCAAAACATGCAAGCTGCCCATACCGTATGCACTTATGCACCCCCATACCATCAGAGATGTTGGCTTTTGAACTGAATGTTGATAACACGCTGGAAGGTCTCCATCCTCTTTAGCTCTGAGGACACGGTGTCTGTGATTTCCAACAAGAATGTCAAATTTGGACTGGTTTGAAAGACCATTTTGACCACTTTGAAACAGTCAATTTTAAATGAGCCTTGGCCCACCGGACACGACGGCGCTTCTGGACCATGTTCACATATGGATTCCTTTTTGCATGATAGAGCTTTAGTTGGCATCTGCAGATGGCACGGCGGATTGTGTTTACCGACAGTGGTTTCTGGAAGTATTCCTGGGCCCATTTAGTAATGTCAATGACAGAATCATGCCGATGAGTGATGCAGTGTCGTCTGAGGTCCCGAAGACCACGGCCATCCAACAAAAGTCTTCAACCTTGTCCCTTACGCACAGAGATATCTCCAGTTTCTCTGAAGCTTTTGATGATGTTATGCACTGTAGATGATGAGATTTGCAAAGCCTTTGCAATTTGACGTTGAGGTACATTGTTTTTAAAGTATTCAACAATCTTTTTACACATTCTTTCACAGACTGGAGAGCCTCTGCCCATCTTTACTTCTGAGAGACTCTGCCTCTCTAAGACATCCCTTTTATAGCTGATCATGTTACAGACCTGATGTCAATTAACTTAATTAGTTGATAGATGTTCTCCCAGCTGAATCTTTTCAAAATTTCTAAAAACAGCACTTTAGAAGAAAAAGGTAATTTAAAGGTAACACTATTAAAGGTAATTTTACAAAAATAGTATAAGTAATAATGGTACAACAATAGGAAATTATTATTATTATTATTATTATTATTATTAATATTGGTAACACTTTATTTTGATGGTCCCTTTTGAACATTCTGTTGACACTAAGTAATGTTGCAACTACATGTCAACAAACTCTCATAAGAGTATTAGTAGACTGTCTGCTTCATATCTACTAACTCCTTATTGTGTTGGTCTCCCAACAGATATTCTACTGATTATAAGTAACTTTGCAAGAATGTGTCAACTTAATCTAACCCTAACCCTACCAGTCAACTAATACACTACTAACTGTCACGAATCTGGTGTGCACTTCCGGTCACTCGCCACTAGAGGTCACCCGCTCACCACATGGACATTCACACCACACTTCTCATGGACTCCAATTCCCATCATCCCACTCTGATCACAGCTGTCACCAATATCTCATTGCACCAATCACTTGCACACCTGATCACACAGCATCACCAATCTGCACACAGTATTTAACCCCGGACATTCTCTTCCTCTGGGCCGAGTATTGTATGCATCTTTGCTACCCTTCAGAGCCCCGTTAGTTTGCCTTGCCTTGCCTTGCCTTGCCTTGCCTAGCCTAGCCTAGCCTAGCCTAGCCTTTGTTATTTAATTGTGTTTTCCCCTGCCTGGACAATCGCTAACGTTTTGACTACCTCTCCTGTCTCGCCCCTCTGGATACTGTTCGCAGATCATCGACCCACGCTTGCCACTGTTTACTCTTTGTCTCGTCCATATTATACCTGTTTGCCACTGTTTGACCCTGCCTGTACGACCACGTCTCTGCCTATTAAAGCCTGCAAATGGATCCGCACGCCTCTCGTCTCGTCAGTCGCGTTACAACTAACACTCTAATGAGAGTCAGTAGAAATGTAGGTGCAACATTACTTATAGTCAATAGAATGTGTTAAAGGGACCATCAAAATAAAGTGAAACCTTAATATTATTATTATAGGACATATAGGAAATGTATATAAAAAAAGGTGACTTCATTGCAGTGACTTCATTGCATTGGAATGAATGAATGAAAAAACCTTCATGATTTATTTTTCTTATGTCAGTTAATATTGTTTTAACCCTCTGGGGTCTGAGGTCATATTGGGGCCCTTGAGATGTTTTGACATGTCCTGATATTTGTGCTTATTTCAGCTACTTAAAACATACTATTGACTATTGGTTTTATTTTTATTTTTTTGTATTCAGCACAAACTGTGCTACAATAATATGTGACCAAGATGGATGTACATGTTTGCATTTTTTAGAAAAAAAAAATATTATGCGTGGTTAGTAAGTTTTGTGAAAAAAAATGTAGCTGAAATAAGGCCTTAAAACCCACACTAAATAGTTCTGAATAAGACTTTTGAGTAATCAGTCTTGTAGGTTAGAATATTTACTTCAAAATTATGTGAAAATCATTCTGCTTACTCATTCACAGAAAACAGTATATTGATTTGATTTGTCTATATGTGAGGGAGTGGCAATGGCCATGAATATTAAGTGAGTCTCACCTGAGAGACAAAGGGCCCTCCCCTAATGGCCCATCAGTGTGACTGTGACTGTGAGGCAGGTAAGAGAGAATGTGAGGAGATTGAAAAAAGTTTTTTTTTAATTATTTGTATTTTATTTACAACACAATGTAATCAAAACATACATAATGAAGGTCAAATACACATTATTGTGCACACTGATCTAACCACAGAGATGTGAACAGACTTTGAGTCATTCCTGCAACAGATTCTGTTCAACAAGTGAAACAAGAAAATCATACCTGATATTTACGTGTGTTATTTAAGTGTTTCTACTTCTTTCCATGGATTCAAGAAGAAAAAAACATAATCAGTAGAAAAGGAGCTTGTTTAAACATATAATATCAGTGTAGTTGAACATCTGATGTTGGTACAGTGCTCTCAGAGGAAACCAGTTTAAAGATACATCAGGATACATCTGGTGCTGGTATCTGATTCAATAAAATACAAAAAAAAAAGCTTCTCTTCAAGCTTTCTATAGATATAACTCCCATGTCTCTGTGTTGAGTATTTGCTGAGTTAAGCCCAATTTACACTTCTGCGTCGGACCTACGCTGTAGCCTCTACGGCGTAAGCTGTGTGTCGGTTTTAATTTATACTTCTGCGTCGTCGTCCGCATCGACGTGCAGTACAAATGTGGACTGATAGTCCGCAGTGTCCACGGGCATGTTGCTGGTGTAACCTGCAGTATCATGGACAAAGCCGAAGAAGAAGCGGCTCGTCGGAGAAGCCATGATAGCGGCAATTAAATATCAAATCATTAAATCCTTATTTAAAACTACAAAAAGGGGACAACAACGGAACAGGAGAAGATAGCATTCTTTCAATCTCCTCAAGGACGCGTACCACGGCAGATCAACATTGTTTGTCGCGGACAACTACTGATGTATAATGGTGTAGTATAATAAATAAGACACTTGTTCTTTGCTTTGTTTTATTTTAAATAAGAAGGTGTAACATTAAACTATATTACAGTGCTCGTAAACGCACACAAAACTCAAGTGCGGAGGGAGGGGTTCTAGCAGATCAATCACAGCGCTTGCGGTCCGCGTAAATTTGACGGGCTGTCAGATTTTTGGAGAGGTGCACGTCAGGTACGGCGTAGGTACGGCGTAGGTTACGGCGCAAGCCTGTGCGTCTCTGCGTAGGCTACGGCGTAGGTTTGATGCAGAAGTATAAATTGGGCTTTACAGTTCATTTTAGTGATGTGTTTCTAAAAACAGTTCGCGGAGAAGGAGAAGACAGAGAGCGCACACTGTTTGTTTTCTTATTTTTCCAAAAGCACAAAGTTGTGTTGTTATTGTGAGTGTACACAAAAAAAGTAGACACTTAACAGTTTCAATTGATGTATAACACTTATTTGTGTGACAAAACTCAACAGAGTATTTTTAGTGTCTTTTGCACTGATCTTAAAAAAAATGGAGTTGGTCTCGACGGCGAGACAGCCGACCCCAGGGAGTTAAATGTTTAGATAATAAAACAGACTGACAATTTTTGTCTCTTCAGAGGTTCAAGACTGGTTGGGCTGGTCACGTAAAGACTGGTTCAAGCCCAGCAGAGGTTAAAACCCTACATGTGTGACCCATTAACATCACCATTGTACCTCGAATAATTTCAGTACTGTCTTGCTTGCTCCTGTTAGAAATGTCATGATAGCTTGCAGAAAAAAAAAAAAAAAGTATTTCATTGCAATCCTGTCGAGCATGTGACATATAATAACTAAACTTATTAAACTTTTCCCCCCACACACGGTTAGCACATTTCCCAGAATCCCTGGCTGTTGAGAGGCTGCGTTCAGGGATTGGGGAGTCATTTCCTAATTGGTTGGCAGAGGCAGTGTGAGCATGCGTCTCACCCTTGAGAGCCCGCGGGACTTTTCCAGCATGTATGAGTTTGTGTTAAGCACCTCCACAGTCTGTAGCACTGCCAGCGCTCGCAAGGCGATTGGAAGTCGGCCATTGCCATGGCGCTGAAAAGTTAGAGTAACTGACGCATAAAGCAGTAGATGTGCTCTGAGCACCTGAAAAAAAAAAAAAAAAAAGCTTGTCTCATGCATCAGTCAACAGTGCTTCGCACTTTCTGCTCTGCAACACACCAGCCGCTTCAAATGTGGGTCACAAAGTAAAAATTTTATATTTGTTAATGTGAAAAGACCAGCATTGCTAGAGGTGTTTTGGGACGTGGTTTTTTTATTTATTTTTTATTTTTTATTTTAACCGGCCTAATCAGCAAGGCATCCCTTTTGCACCAGCTGCACTAGCATGGAAGAAGAAAAAAGCAAGCAAACAAATAATAATGAATACAAATTGTTATTATTATTATTATTACTATTATTATTATTGATGTTCATATAAAATTAAAAAGGAACATAAATATTATATAAACTATAGAAAAGCTACACAGTAAAAACAACAGTAAATAAGCAAATAAATAAATAAACAAACAAATAATTAAATAAGAGCATAATAAATATTATATAAGAAAAACATGTATAAGAAAACGTTAGAAAAAAAAAAAAAACTACACAGTAAAAACAGCAATAAATAAATACTATTTGTTTGTTTAAAGGGAAACATATATTTTAAGATGATAATAATCACTTAACCACTTCAATTGAGAGTGACAAAGTAAAAGGTTGTATTTGTTAATGTGAAAAGACCAGCATTTCTGGAGTCCTTTTGGGATGTGGGTCCCCACCAGGCTTTTAACTTGCTTAACCAGCAAGGCTTTCTTTGTCCACCAACTAGACCAGCCTGAAATAGCACGGAAAAGCTTTTCTTTAGGACAAACAATGTAGAAAAGCCATATTATCACAGGTTCAGGTGGACTGCAGTGATAATTCGCATTTGCTGTTAAGTGTGTGCGTATGGGGGTTTTGTTTAGGCGGATGGGTGGTCATGCGGTGTGTGTATGCATGTCTGCTAACAAATGAAAGCCCTCGCCGTTTACCTCACGTCATGAAGAAAAGACGCAGCGTGCATGCAGCATTACTGACTCATTATATCCCAAGGGCCCTGAAGTGGAAAACAAATGACCTCTCGCATGGACAATGTTTCATTTACAGTAGATTCCACCCTAATGTGTCTGTGAAATAAACAACTTCTAAATAAGCAAAACAACATAAAAAGTAAGCAGGTGGTTCAGGGATTTAATTTAATGAGCGTAGAGGATTACAAAAAGCCAGAATCATACATGTAGCTCCTGAAACGTGGCCTCAGCTTGAAGCTTTGCAGCGCTGCCAAAAAAAAAGAAAAAGGAAAAAATCAGACTAGAGCTCCAAACTATTCATAGATATTTAAATGGCCTACGCTGAACAGAAGTGTATTAAAATGGATTGGGACATGTTCATTTGTCGATAGCCATGGCATCTGAGGTGGCTTAAACATTGTTCGCCTGACATTTTCCAGAAATTTAATTGGTACCGGGCTGAATGGTTGATAAATTTTACTCTGCATGATCACCTGACTAGAACAGGGTTTGTCAGCTACATGATGATGAGCTCGGCTGGATTTTCTTTGAGTTTAGACACAGCTTTTTGAGTCATTGCTTTGCAGGTCTGAATCTGATTAGTACTTCCAGCAAAACAGGGTGAAATTAAAATTCACCCTATATTCTAAAGGCGTGTTATTGATCTTATTGTAAAAGTTTATTCCATGCATGTGGAAGAAATATACAGTACATGGAAGAAGGAGAAAAGAAAACACCAACAACATGCATTTATTCATGAAACAACAATGTATGACATATTTAGACTTTATTCAAACTAATTTTGTGAAATATTCTTAAAATGTATAAAGTATCATCATTCAAAAAATTGGGGTTGTAAGATTGTATATATTTGAAACAATAAAAAAAACAGTACTATTATGAAATATTATTGCAATTTAAAATGACTGTTCTGTATATTTTTAGTCAGTAATATTATTTCTTTATATTATATTGTAATATGTCAAATGTATAAATATATAATTCCTTTGATGGCAAATCTGAATTTTCAGCATCATTACACCAGTCTTCATTTTACAAGATTATTTCATGAATATAAAGTTCAAAAGAACAATATGTATTTGAAATAGTATCTTCAAAATGATAAAAAAAGTCCATTTTGAGAGAAATAGAGAAGTAAAGTTTTCTGAAGGTTCCAAAGCAAAATCACCTAGCAACATTGAATCTTTTCCTCCACTTCTTTTCTTAATAGTAATTACTATATTAATAATCACAATATAGCTATTTTTTATTTTATTTTTGTTATTAAAAATTAGAACGAAAACAAACAAACAAAAACAAAGACAGATATTTTGAAATACTGTAATTCGGGATCGGTATATCTAGATGTCTGAGAGACGATTCATGCTCACGTGTCTGATCTGTCAGTCAACGTGATCATTTTGTTTACATTAACATGGGTTTGAACATCACATTTCACTTGTTCAGACTCATGCCATCGAGAATTCACTATGAACATTCACAAAGATGGAATGCTGTGCTTTACAGCTATACCAAACAAGTCATCAAGAAGCAAGGAGAGAAAAAGGTACACCTCTCAGAAAGTATACAAATAAACATCATTTTAGATGTTTAATTACTATTTGGAGCATCAGGCTCTCTAGACGAGAGCTTAATGAACTCATTCGAACACAATTAACTGATTTTTTTTTTTACTCTGAGGCAGAAACATGCTTCCAAAGTTGCTTTAGCGCCCACAAGTAGTCTGTTCCATGTCGTGACTATTTTATGTTTCAAAAAGCCACCATACTCACATTTCCAACAATGATCAAATTGGCTCACATTCTCAGTCACTAGATTTCAAGGCCGTCGTTAACAAAGTAAAGAACACCCCAGTTTATTTATAAGGAAGTTTATTAAAATCAGCTTTTTGCACTTCAAACGCACTGTGCAGTTGAGTTCAGAAGTTTAATACAATGCAGGGAAAATGCAGGCGAAGAGAAAATAAAAACAGGCGACTGACATACGCCTACACACGAACACACAGAACGATATGCCCACACACTGGTAGGTCTGCACCACGCTGCGTACTGTAGCAAATAGAGGTCTCGCACTATTTAATGAAACACACAAAATCACTAGCAGCTCCACACACTGTAGAAAAACCACGGGCATAATGGCGTGGAATGTGTGATGCAAAGATGCCTGTTTCCTGTAACTGATGAAGACAAATAAGGATTTGAATTGACAACCAGAGATAAAACTCAGATTAAGCTTAACCTGGCTAAACTGCCAAAAAAAGAATGCACAGCGTAAGTGGCATGACGGCAAACAAACACATTTTATTTATTTTTTATTTTTTTTTTTTCCTTTTATACTTAAGGCTCTTTCACAGCAGAGCTGGTGTGGACACAAATGTGTTTGACGTCAGAGTTTGGTGTAAAAGTTTTTTTCTGATTCTGGTGCACCAGATAAAGCTTGGAAAGTTCCTGATGTTTCATGTGAATTCCAGTGTGCGATTGGTATAAAAGCAGTCCCAACCTATGTGAGTGATGTATTAGTTCTCATAGCTTCTTGTCTCTGAATAAATCGCTTTCAAAGAGCAGCTTGAATACTTTGGATCTTTTTACTGAAAAAAAAAAAAAAAAAAAAAATCTATTCTTAGCAGAATGTTTGTGTTAATTTCCAGTTAAAGTACTAGAAACAATTTTGAAACTAGATTAATGTATGTGAGAATAGGGATGTAACGGTATGAAAATTTCTCATCACGATTATAGTGACCAAAATGACCACGGTTATCAGTATTATCACGGTATTATTAAAATGTGCTGGAGATGTTCAAAAACTACAGACACATAAATCTCTTCACCAAGTTGTATATTTAAAAATCAACAAACAACAAAAAAAAAATGAATTTTTGTTTGCATAATCACTAAAACAATAACATTACCAATGATGTTCGGATTTTAAATGACAACTTGACTGACAACAGTTTAATAGCATGTTCAAATAAAGCTTTGAAAAAGTTTCATACAAAGGTAAACCTCACATTTCAGCCTTAAATAAAGAAAAGGGTTAAGTCAAAATGATAACTGATGCATGTGTTTTATCTGCTCCATAAATAATTCTACATAACTTATCTGAATTGTTTAAATGTGTAGAATCCACATAAGCTTGTTTTTCCTCAGCCAATTAAAATTTACAGCAGGGCATGCAAATTCGGTCCGTTTTTGGCCAGACAGAAACTGCACACAGGCTGAATGTAAATATAAGTCTCTGTAAATCTACTCACTGACAGCAGGTGGCGCTTTATACGGAAAAGCTGAATACAGCTGTTTCCCGTAAACTCTGTGGACAGAGATGTATTGCGATATATATATATATATATATATATATATATATATATATATATATATATATATATATATATATATATAATTTTAAGTATAAATGTAGGCTAATTAATATCATAACACCGCACCACTTGCAGTAGTTGGCTCATTACTATCATTACAAATTTGCCACCGTCACAGCCCTATTCCTGGTCTTGTTGATTGAGCATCTTCATAATCCTTCATTAAAGTTTCAAAAACTTCCACAAATGTAATCCATCTCTGAAACCAGTTTGCTAAGGATAATGTCACCAAGCTATCATAATCACAAGTCCCTGCATATCTAAAAAGCCCTGTTTCATGTTATTTTAAAAGCTACAAGAACACAGGACACAGATATAAAGTTGAGATATAAATAAATGAAGATTTTCACAATATATTAGAAGGAATTGCACAGTGCATTGATTAAAAATTGACATGGCATGTGGGCCCACTTCAGATAGTCTGATTTGTGTCTCCAGTCACGGTTACAGATTTTACAAACTCTGAATCATGATGGATGCTTTGCCTAGAGATATTGTTCAGTATTACTAATCTTCACTCGAAGAAAAGGAAACTCCATATTGATTCATAAGCAAATCGTCACATCCCACGCTGGCGCAATAACACGGTTGACCTCAGAACCAACCTTGCGCCGAATAACACGTCTGGAAGGGCTGACCACCATTTGCGATTAAAGAAACGTAGACAGAACAGCTATAAGTCAATGTACCTCAACAAAACACCTGTGGAAGATGATATTGAGAATGATTGGTTTCATTTGGTGTGGCAGACGTGTTCTTTAGAAATGGCTTATAAACAATATTGCTTACATCGGACGTGTCGCATGTCAGCAATAAAACAACTCACTTCTATCAGAACAAATATAATAGGGGAAATACAAACCTCATATCTGTTTTATTTTAGAAGAGACCGGCTTCAACCGCACCAAAACAGACGGCTTTTGGCTTTTTTGCAATTTTTGATGTAGTGATGGTTCCTGCTGTAGTATTATATGGGTTTTTTCTCCACACAGCAGGCGGCGAAATTGCTTCTCGTGTATTTAAAATTAAATAAAGGCGCTTTTATAATAATACTGTCAAAAGAACTTGCTTTTTATTATTCCATTTATTCACTCCTTTTTAGACTTCATGCCCCAGTTGCATTCTTTATACGTTTGGTTTCTTTTATGCATTCGCAGCTTATTAACGAACACATTGAGATTCTTAATGCAATTAATAAATGCATCAATTTGAACATGCTTTGCATAAAAGGCAAGGTCGTCTTGTGGGTGAGTCCTTGTTTAATGATAATTCATGCTCACAAATACATGTAATTTGTGTACTGATGTATTTTTTTATGAAAAGGACCATAAAGAATACTATTTTTTTTTCAATCTAATGATGTTCTAGTCTAGAGACTGCTTTACAGTTATAACCGTGAAGTGATTCAGATATTTAGCAAACCTCAACCACACACAATCCTGTCACCAAACCTAATGCCAGCAAACACACTCCCAAGACAAAATACACTCAGATTAAAGACATTCTCTGAAAACAAGTCTCAGAGGGACAGTTCACTCAAAACAAACAAATAACTAACTAAATAAATATATAATATTTTACACACCATCAAGTTCTAAACTTGCACGACTTTCTTGCTTCTGTGTAACACAAGTTTAGATATTTTGAAGAACTATGGGGTCCAAAACAACACTGAACTCCAATTACTTTCATTGACCTGCAGAGTTTGGAACAACATTAGTGGTTTTCATTTTGGGATGAACTATCCCTTTGGAGCCCACTTTTACCTTTAAAACCTTTTTTTTTTTAATCTAAAATACATGTGAATTATGAAAGATTGGTTGCTTTTTTGTGGAATTTCCACATTGATTAACTTTATTCATGCAATATACTTTACTCTTATAATATTACGATAATTAATCCTGAATTGCCACAACTTTACTTTCAAAATACTACAAGTTTATTCTCAAAATATTACAACTTCAAACTCTTATTGCTATGACTTTATTCTCGTAATTTTTACTTTATTCTCAAAATATTACGACAATTAATCTGATATTGCTATGACTTTACTCTCAAAATACAAGGACTTTATCCTCAAAATATTACAACTTCCAATTCGTATTATGACTTTGTTCTCATAATCTTGACTTTATTCTCAAAATATCACGATAATCTTGTATTACTACGACTTTACTCTCAAAATACTGTGACTTTATTCTTCAAATATTACAACTTCCAACTCATATTTCTTCGACTTTATTCTCGTAATTTTTACATTATTCTTATTGTTATGAATTTACTCTCAACATATTATGACATTATTGTCAAAATATTAAAACTTTAAACTTGTATAATCTTAGATTTATTAATTTGAATTATTTTATGTGGCACAAAATTGGTGTCATACAGGTTTGGAAAATATGATGATTTTTTTTTTTTTTTTTTTTCATTTTTGGGTGAACTAAATTTTTATATTTTTTTTTTTCTGAGTAAATGTAAATTGTTACAAATATTTATGTATTTATTATTATTATTGTTTAACTGAAAAACAGGAAAAATAATCATATTAAGTACAGGATTTTGTTTTCAATTGCAGACTTGAATACAAGGCTAAGCATATGGACCTTCATCTTGCCTTGCAAGTCCACACCAGTGTGGAAAACCGTCTCATCTGCACATTGCACTGATCGTATTCCCACCTAGACAAGGTTGGCAAGACAACCAGGATCATGTTCACTGGCGTCCTGTTGCTTCAACTTGAAAACAACCTCAAGGCAATACAGGTGCATGCTTTCACAGTGTCTTGGAACTTGGACTGGTTTTCTGATTGGCAGGACTAGCGAGAATTCCAAGACTGTGTTGAATATGGTGATAAGTACCTCAGACCCATCTTGGGTTGTTTCCTGGTCACCTTTAACATGTCATACTTCCATTATAACAGCAGTTCATGCATTTGCATTGCTCAGTTCTTACATCACTTCTCCACGGTAGCATGCATCAGAAATGGAGATGAGAAGATCTACAGGGAGCCAGGGAACGAGATGCAACCACCTGCAGAGGAGTGTCCGTTTGACAATGGGGTTGTAGCTGACATGCTTTCAACACTGTATTCTTATGGGAAGGCAATTCATACCAAACAAACAAACAAAAAGATCAAGAAGACTGGTGTAAAGTTGATTTCAACAAATCCTTAAGCCTAAATATTGAACTTTGGTATGCAGCGTGTCCCACACAGTTTGTACTATTCAGATAAAAGGTACCACACTTGGTAAACTAGTAAGTAACCATCCAGTGGCTGGTAACATAAAGTGCTTAGACTTGTCTTAGAAGTTGGTAAACTAATTATGTTCTTTAAAGTTAAAGTATGTAATATTGACAGTTACTGGGTGAAATGAATACTGCAGTCCAAATTCAAAATATCGAAGACATTTTTTTCCCCCCACCCCTCCTCAGACTTGATGCTCACGTGGGTTGCCAGATGGAGGACATGCAACAGGCAATGGAAGGCGACAAACCTTACACTGAAAGTTGATGAATTGATTTATCCGTGTTTTAATATGCCTGTGGTCACAGAGCTTTTCAGATGGATGAAAAGGCTTTTTAGGTCGGGTAGAATCTGCTATCTCTGACCCAGTTCGTTTGCTGCTTTCAGTGTCTGCAGTACGCTGTATATTCCACCGACTGGAATCCTGAGGTATCGAAGTCCTATTGGATAAATTAGCAGCGACCAATTCCGACATAGGCCACACATTTCAAAGTAGAAGAACTGCCTGGAGAATTGTTTTTCGGGGAAACAAGCATGTGAACTTAGCATGTTTCCTAAATATCTGCAAACACATTATAGTATTTTTATGCTTTTGTCTTTAAGAGATCATTCATTAACTAACTAATAAATGCATACATACATACATAAAGAAAATACAGAAACTGGCAACTTGATTACCAACACTCTTCAAGAATTTTCATGTTAGGGCAAACTATCCCCTTAATATAGTGGTTGTGTTTATGCAACTGCCCCTTTTTTAAGTTTTTGTAAATAAATAGCACATTGTTTCAAAAGCATTTATCCATAATGGAGGGCTAAAAATGCTAAAACTGTTTTAAATGCCCCAGACTGGCCTTTTGGCTGGTTTATAGGGGCTTTGAACAATATTCAGATGGTCAAACAGCTTAAAAGGTTACTCCACCCCAAAATGAAAACTTTGTCATTAATTAATTAAAGAAAACAAAAATAACGACTTTATTCAACAATTTGTCTCCTCCGCGTCACCGTAGTACCATTTTGGAAAGTATCCACTGAACGCAAACAGCGCATGCTGTTCTGTGTCAGCCACACCACACAGATACGCTGTTTTCATTCAAATCAAAGCATAAATAAATGTTGAAAACGTATCCGTGTGGTGCGGCTGCATACAAAAATATTCTCGTAGCATTGTAAAATTACGGTTGAACCCCTGATGTCAAATGGATTATTATCTCCTTGCTACGTTTCTGGACATTGATCGTGTTAATTCCATTGTTCATTTTCATTTTGGGGTGGAGTAACCCTCTAAACTACACGAGCATCAGCTTGACCAAGTTGGGACACCAGGTGAAACGAGCTACAAGTGGCTTAAACCAGCTAAAACTAGCTTAGGCTGGTTTTAGTTTTGTAGCGTCAGAATGAGTCAGAGAAAACTAAGATTCGATCAGAACATCGAAACATGAGGAGCCGAAATTCCGGAAGAGGCCCCAAGAAAACAGGACAACGTCGTAAATCAGATTCCTTGCTCCAACCTCTGAAGGAAGCCTAACCAACAAGCCTCTTCCAGAACAGCTCGCAACATTAAGACAAAAGAACACTTATTGATAAGTCCAACGCAGGAAGGAGATTGTCAAATTTGGGGTAAATAATCAAGATTAATGGTCAAAGAGATGGCCATCACATGTGTTCCACAAGAGAAATCACAAGCTTGTTTAGATTGACTTCTCCCCCACACATAGAAGACAAAGAACCAGACTGAAATGAATCTGTCCAAAGAACATGTCTTTTGGTCTCCACAGAACTACACAGAGACTTTATTTTCATATGCATATAAATTCATCCTAAAAGGACCTTTTCTAGGCATAACACTATATTATGTATGTAACCACACATTAGACTATCATGTTTTAAGCACATATTATGTATGTATTTCTAATAACTACTGAATGACTTTAAGGTTAGTCGTGTTTGGTATGTATGAGTTTGACAATTCTAGCTTGAAACGTTTCTTCCAACTGATTCTTTGTCAAATGTTATCATATTCTGGTTATAGAAATCATGTCCAAAAGTATACTTTGCAAGAGTGTGTAAAATTCAGACCATGTGACTGATAACCTGCTGTTTTATGATGGAAGGAACAACGCTAGCTAAGATAATAGCCTATCTAATTGGTCAAGACACCAGATGGGATGTGTCCAAAAGCCGAGTTAAAAAACTCAGGACACCATGAAATCTTCCTCTTTCGCCTCTCTCTCGTCCCTTCTTCTCGCCACCGCACTTTGATGCTGCTTTTAGCGCTCTTTGAGCAGGCTCTGGCCTACAGGCCAGTTGCTACTTAACACCACGATGAGAAGAAAAACCACCTAGTCTCGTTACTCATTTTATTCTTTTACTTTAGTTTCTTTTCTTTCCGTTGAGTCTCGTGTTCAAAAGTTAAGTTTGCCGCAAAGTCCAGCTCCGACTGCACCCGCTTCAGACTTCAACCAGCAACAGACTCCAAGACCATCCTCAGCCAACGCCCAACCATTGGCTTCCCAAGACATCACTTCAAAGACTACTGAACTTCCAGCCAATCACCAACTCGGGAAAACCCCTTTCCTGCAACGACGACGACAGAAGGGAATCCCTGTAACACAAGGCAACGCAAGTAAAACAACTCCAGATTCTAACTGAACTGGTGCATTTAATATAAATTTTAGCCTCATTGAGAAACTCAACGCGAGGGTTAATTAAGTGATTGATGGTTGTTCAGGTCTATGCAATAGCACATATTGCTGTAAACTTGGGATTTCACATTCTCATTCTCTAAACTCATCCTTTCTCTCTTTCTGCAACGTGTGAATGTGTGAATGCGTGTGTTCATGTTAGATTAGTTTATGTCTTAGGTTTATATAAATAAAGTCTTATTTATATTGAAAAGAGAAGTATCTTGTGTTTTGTGCTTACAAATTAATGTCTTAATCTGCTGATCTTGTTACTGTGCTTATTAATAGTGTTTTCACTATATTTTGGATTTTAATATCCAGTGCAGAGTTAATGTTATACGGCTCGTTCAGTGAATCGCTGCCGACTCAGTGATCAGCCGCAAAACAGTGATTCTGTTCAAATTCCCTGTAAAATCATAAATGATTCCCTTTGAGCTAAATTAAATTATATTTATGTATCAAACCCTACAGTTTTTTAGTTTTATTTGTTGTTATTAATTTTAAATCAGTCTAAAATTATTGAAGTTATTATTAATTGAACTAATCATAATTTTGTTATTATAGAATATAGTATTGTTAATACATATGAAACAAAACATCATATATTTTTTTAAATAAGTTTTAATACATTTTACCTCACACCGTTGCCATAATGAGATTATTACAAATTGAGAGTTAAGTGATTGCATGGCATGAGCCATAATATTCCATTCCATTTTGAGAACTGCATTTTGATACAAATTGCCGAGTTGCCACTGCTGTTCAATGCTCAATTATTATTCCAGCCATTTTTATAATCCAGAACAATTGGTTTTTACCTGTCTAGACACAAGTTTTCATAGCGGACCAGTAATTTTTGGATTAATGATCCAAATAAGATCTCACCATACAGGTATTCGAGTGGAATCAAACTCAGCGACCTGTTCTCTAACAAGCTATGTCTTCCTCCAAAAGTCATCTCAGTACAGTCATACAAGCAAACATCGCCACAGCAACCATGCACTTCAAGGCTAAAAGCATGTCGTGAAGTGGAGGGAAATCTATAACTCTGCTTTTAATATTATTGTCTGTCAGACTGTCCTTGTTTAACACTGCGGTTGAGTGTACCTGGTTAGAGAGAAAAAGGGCAGCTGTGATGCAGGCAGTGCGACAGGCCTGTCATTTAGCACTGTGGGGAAGGCCTGTCGCTTTCACATCGACATGACGGCTTCGTTAGCGTCTGTTAGCCCTGATAAGGCCCCGCTACTCCTTGTTAAAGACAATAGATGGCACAGGATACATGCTTTTTTTTTTTTCCTAGAGGTTTCAACCACTCAACCATGACAGAGGAGGAAAGCTTATATTCCTGGAGACACAAAAAGAAACTTGCAATCATGCTTTTTCCTCAAAAGCAACATCAGGTAGTTTAGAAACTTTCTGGTTGGAGATATCGCAACAAACTTTCAACATCACTTTGGTGATTTTATCCTGCACCACCAAAATGTCTCACTTTAGAGAATCACAGTAGTTTACCCAAGGATAAACTTTAGTGTTAAAACGAAAGTCCAGTTAAGTTACAGCAAAAATAAATCAATAAATAAAAAAAATAGACTTGAATTTGTCTTTGTTTTGCACACAAAGAATCCAAAAGGACTGTAAAACAATGCTTTCTAATCTGGAATAATGATATATTTATATTTTTCTAATATGGAAAAATTATATTCTATGTGTGTGCATATTTTTCTGAACTGAGTTGAGAGTGTCACTATATGCCTGATACAGACTACAGAATTGTTTCCCTTATGTGAATGTCCTAGATAATGAATTTGAACATATTTCAGCAAAATAAATAAATAAATAAAATAAAGAATATGTGACACAGGGTCCTAAAACTGCTTTCTTTTAGTGACTTTGAAAGCTGTTCTATAAGACTATGACAGAATGCTGCACTTATGTTTTATGCATTTGCTGAAGTGGGAAACTGCAGTCTTTATCCGATGCATGGAGACTTGTGGATTTGCAGGCAAGACAGGGCAGCTGGCGTCGAGTGTAAACAGTATTTCAGCAGAGGTTATCTGAAGGTGGCTCTCGTTCACATTATAGCCTGACAAATAGAAAGGGAGAATGCAGACAGGCTAATTGAGCTAGCAACATGGGGCCATAATGGTGAATGCAGCTCAGTGCGTGAGTACAGTGGGAGACTGACTGGCTTTGACCCGTCTGATGTATGTACAGTCAAAGCAGTCAGAAAAGAGCACTGAGGAAATGTCATGCTATGATTACATTATATCTATCAAACACGAAATCAAACACATGAGGCTTCACTGCCATGTATAGCGGCACAGAAAAAAAAAGAAATAAATGTGTCTGTATGTTCCTTACCAAAGAAAAAAAAAAATCCATTGTAACCATGGTTTCCACCAAATTACCATAGTTACTACAGATATCGTGGCTACTGGAAGAAAAAAAAAAAAAGAAAAGAAAGCGTGACTAGAGGATTGCCATTCAAAACTCACTGCCACAATTCTAAGGTGTTCTTGGTGGTTGCTAGCGTTTCCATGTAGTTGCTAGGGTGTTCTGAAAGGTCACCCGGTTGTTGCTATTTGGCTCATAGGGTATTTCTGTGTGATTGCCCTGGGCTTTGGGCTGCTAAAGTATTCTGTCTGGTTGCATGGGCGTTGCTATGCAGTAGCTAGGGTGTTATGGCTGGTTGCCTGGGTGTTCCTATGCAGTAGCTAGGACATTCTTGGTGGTTGCTTGGGTGTTGCCATAAAAAAAAGCTAGATAGGGTGTTCTGGCTGGTTACCTGGGCGTTGCTATGCAGTAGCTAGGTAGGGTGTTTTGGCTGGTTGCTTGGGCGTTGCTATGCAGTAGCTAGGTAGGGTGTTCTGGCTGGTTACATGGGCGTTGCTATGCAGTAGCTAGGTAGGGTGTTTCGGCTGGTTGCTTGGGCGTTGCTATGCAGTAGCTAGGTAGGGTGTTCTGGCTGGTTGCTTGGGTATTGATATGCAGTAGCTTGGTAGGGTGTTCTGGCTGGTTGCCTGGGTGTTGCTACGCAGCAGATAAGGCGTTTTGGTTGGTTGCTTGGGTGTTGCCATACAATAGCTAGGTAGGGTGTTCAGAAGTGTGTTTCTCAAAAGCATTGTTAGCTATCTATGGTGGTAAGTTCCATTGAACTGTATTGGTAACAACGGAATTTGCAGCCATAGTTGCTTTTGGGAAACACACCCTCTGGTTGGTTGCTTGGGCATTGCTATGAAATAGCTAGTTAGGATGTTATGGCTAGTTGCCCGGGTGTTACTATACAGTAGCTTGTGTCTTTTGGCTGGTTGCCTAGGAGTTACTATGTAGTCGCTAGGGTGTTGTGTCTGGTTTCCTGGATGTTACTATGCAGTAGCTATGGTGTTCTGGCGTATGGTGTAATTTGGTGGAAACAGTCTGGTAATAACGAAACATTTTCCATAACAGATGAATGCTGCTGTATTTGTAGGGCCCTTCAGCAGGGAACACACCACTTCCACATTTCCCCTATAGCATTGCTAATGCAGGCGTGCTTGTGCACACAGCCAGCGCTCTTGTTTGTCCATGTGGAGGGCAAGCGAATGTGTCCTGTTTGGTTGTTTGTCCTGCTCATCAATTCAGACAGCCCTCTGTGCCGACCGCCTCTGTTTGTGTGCATCAGGAGGTTTAGCCCCAAGGAGAGCGCGGCCCTTCACAGCCCAGCGGTCTGGTAAAACTTGCCCCATTAGTGAGTTACCTGTTGGCAGAGCGGAGAGCAGGGGCTGCTGGGAGTTTTCCGCAACACTGGCCTCATCCTCCAGCAGTCACCCTTGATTCCAGTTAACGCCAAGCTGAATGAGGACGTGCAGATTACCTCACTGACATTTTCAGGTGGGAGGGAGGTGAAAAATAGGATGTGGGATAGAAAACGCAGAGGGGGGTCTGGATGAACTAGTGGGGGCCACTTAGACCAGAAAATGTTGGTGTAACTGATGTGGATGCGTTGTTATTTTTATTTATTTATTTTTTCCCCTGATGTTTGCAATTACAAACAGTGCTGGGTAAAATACTCAAGGGACAAAAAGCTTTTTACGCTCAGCATGACAGCAAACGGCTTGATGAACACAGATGCATGTGTGTCATTATATATATAAATATATTGTTGATTTAAAAGGAGGAACTTAATGCATTTAAATTACATTTTGAATCGTTAAAAAAGCCTGTCAAGAAAATTTCTGGGTCATATTTCATCTCTAAAATAAAAAAAAATAAAAATCAACAATATTTTGCATAAAAAAAGTCTATTTTTAGGACCATTAAGATTATTTACAACATTCTCAATGCTGTAATTTAGGGTAAATAAAACAAACAAACAAACAAACAAACACATAAACAATAATTAAATTGCAAAGTATCATATCGTGCTGGCATTTATGCAAATTTATTATTATTATTATTATTATTATTATTATTATTATTATTATTAATATTATTATCATCATTACATGACAGTTTTTTTTCAAATGTTATGTATAAAAGGGATTAAAAGTGGGATTAAAACATTATTTTTTTCTGAAATACATTTTCTTCAAAAATAAACATACCTTCAGTAATAATATTTTGTTATTTTGATTTTGTGGTGTTATTTTAGCATTATTGAGATACTATTATAGTTTTTTTTTTTATATATATATATCTATCTATAATCTATCTATCATGAGTTACAGATTTCAGAGTCCTTTAAAACTTTCTATTCACTAGAGTCAAGTCGAGTTAAGCATCTTCAGAAACATCAATGATAAAGAACTTAAAAATGTCAAATTTCCACTGGGAGCATGAATTTAATTGGCTTGTGAACTCAGATAAATGGACAAAATGAGGTAAGATTTGTGTCTTTGTTCATTTGAAATGAAAGAATAAGAGAGCTGCAGTATTGAGTTTTAGCAATACTCACCTAGAGTACTTAATTCTATGAAATCCAATTGCTTTACATCCCAGCCTGCTTTTAAAACCATGCACATTCTCCCCATCGCCTACTGCCTTTATTTTTTTTTTGTGCTTAATCCCCAAGCTCGTACGCAACGAAGCGACTCGTTTCGCCTCGGCCCAGACATTGAGTCATACTGATCTCCAGGTACAGACTGGTCACTGGACCACGTCCCCTGATCTTTCCTGGCACCTGTCTCCTCTAATGTCGTTGTGCGGGAGGGGAGGCTTGTCTGCATTTGAAGCATGACCCCAAAGTGAGTAAGAGCTGACATTTTATCCTCACACGCTGCCTCTGAAGGCTCACCACCGGCCCGTAATGGGAACTAATTATGCACGTGACTCATGTACAAGCCTATGCATCAACATTTCAGAAATTGGAGAGACAGGTTCTCGGCTGGTTATTTCAACGCGATTTCATTAATTCTTCGAAAGAACAATCTCAAAAATCCAGCACCAATGATCGCTGGGAGCTAAACTGGGTTGCGCTGACGTTGCTAAACTGTTGCCTACCTGGGAAAGCAGTGTTAAATAACATCATGTGCGTGTGGAGCATGCGAAACGGCTTGCTGTCACACAACAGACAGCATGATGGACACCAGAAAAGAGAAATCTCACAGATTTGACGCAATAGCGGAAAAAAAATAACACGTACAGTGTGAAGGAGCCAAATTCTCCAGGCACATTGTGTGGGCGTTTGTATTTTCATTGAAAGATACCCTGTTATATGCCTCGATGAACATTGAAAAAGAGTGCAGTGCACTGAAAATAAAAATGCATTTTTGATTTTACTCCTTTTTTAAGGGAAGCGGTTAAACAAAATTACTTTATCAAAATTTTAAATATTTTTCGTTGAATTTAGTCAATGTTTTCAAGGAATAATTTATCTTAAAAAAATGACAATCTGAAAACGAGGCCATCCAAATTGAGTTTTTATGAGTAATTTAACATTAACATTGCTCACCAATGGATTCTTTGCAGTGAATGGGTGCCATCAGAATGAGAGTCCAAAGCTGATAAAAACATCACAGTAATCCACAAGTAACCCACACTACTCCAGTCCATCAATTAAAGGTGGGGTGAGCGATTTCTGCTAGCCAATGTTGATATTTGAAATCACTAAAACAAACACGTCCCTACCCCAAAAGGGTCTCGCCACTATTTTTATAGCTCCGACCTACACATACATACACAAACCAGGCCACGATTAGTTCTGTGAAACAACGTAAAACCAATGTTACTCACAGTTCGAGAAGAAACAAAGCAACCTCGGCGCCCGATCGCAGGCCTTCCTGCTCCTTGAGGTCTCTCCAGCACTGGAAAGCTGATCTGATATTTACATGGGTCCTTCTTCTTGCCTTATCGTAACACCATGTCTACACCAGATGTGAGCGGCATGACAAATATAGAACTCATTAAAATCACTAATAATGCTGTCTACACTGGATCCTGACAGTAAACTGCTGCGACATTCTATTTATGACGTATTGACACAAATTTCAAATGATTTTCAATGGTCGCTTTGTCACGTCCAGTGTAGACACGGTGTAAGTCTTCTTTTGTTTCCGCAGACGTTTTCCTCTTTTGTTTTTTGATCTGCCATCTGCGCTCTCTTCCCCGCATCATGAGTAGACATGCCCCTTACTGTTGATTGGAGTTTGTTGAAGTTTGTTGTGGTATTTGGCCCTGACTCGTTTTCTAAAGCGTTTTTGAAAAAATACATACCCCACCTTTAACAAGCTGTGAAGTGAAAAGCTACGTGAAACAAATCCATCAAGGCATTTTTAATTTCAAACCATTATTTCTGTCCAAAATACGAATCCATAATCCATAATAATTCTTTCACCAGTGAAAAAGTCCACCTCCTGTTGTCCTCTCACATCAAAACATATTTATTTTCTGATTCAAGCAACACGACTTTTTCACTGGAGAAAGCAATGTTATAGACAGAGGACTTGTATTTTAGATGGAAACAATATTTTGAAGTTAAATGCGCTTTAATGATGGAATTATTTCTTATAAACGCACAGCTTGTTGCTTCAGAAGACATTAATTGATGGACTGGAGTGGTGTGGATTAGCGTAACCAGAAATGTTTAAGTGGGTGGGCCTACATAAAACTGGGTGGGCCAGGTGTGTAGCATATGAAAACTGCATGTCAAATTGCCAACAAAAAATACAGCACCAAGGTTCATTACACAGTACTTCTAAAGCATGCATTAACATTAGTAATTTGTTATTTTAATGTTCTTTTCAAAATTGACTAATATGACATTATTCAAATTAAAAGTTAACATTTAAAATGTTTACATTGTTAACATTTGTGTGAGCTGGTTAACAAAGATGAATAAAA
Source organism: Acrossocheilus fasciatus (assembly GCA_036784905.1). NCBI lineage: Eukaryota > Metazoa > Chordata > Actinopteri > Cypriniformes > Cyprinidae > Acrossocheilus > Acrossocheilus fasciatus. Next base: position 4,496,726 of record CM071938.1, on the reverse strand, counting down.
ACGGTAACAAATGTATTGCTATTATCAGTTAATGCATTAATTAACGTTAACTAAAGGAAGTTTATTAAAAAGCATTACCTCAGTGTGAAACAACGGGGCTTAGCTGATAATTTCATAATCAAACGTCAGTTCACGCATATCGAGGACCGCAGAAATGTGTGCAGCTGCAAATTATGCAGTTTGTTGTGGCGACCAGGATCTAGCACAAAGTTTATGTATTTCTTTCCACAAAGGATGCATCTAGCGGATCAAACACTGTAGCTATGCTAATATGATGTTTCAAACACACTCAAGTGGTCTGTCGGGTTTCATTTGTAGACGGTCCGGATTTATTGCTAAGACTTTTACTTTTTAAAGAATTGATCTGATTTATGTTTGCTTCACTAGGCTATTTTCAAATGTATCTTCACAAACGTGCACATTTTACTATTATATCCTTACGTCGTAAACATAGGTCATAAACATAACATTGTGGGTGGGACTAACAGAAATGGACGAATCATCATTTTGACAAGCGTATGATGATATGCACCTATATGAAGATGGAATACTAAGAAACGACCTGTAATTGACCATGAGAACAAGTGTTTAATATTTTTAATAAATAAAGTTACAGTGAAATAAGACTAAATAAATTACATCCATTTGGAAAATTATAAAGTTCTCATTGGGTGGGCCACAGATGAAAGTGGGTGGGTGTAGCTACGCGACTGCTTGTGGATTATTGTGATGTTTTTATCAGCTGTTTGGACGCTCATTCTGATGGCACCCATTCACTGCAGAGGATCCATGCAAATGCTCAATTTCTCCAAATCTTTTCAGATGAAGAAACAAACTCATTGTATATTCTGGATAGCCTGAGGGTGAGTACATTGTTGTGCATGTCTCTTTACATTTACATTTAGTCATTTAGTAGACGCTTTTATCCAAAGTGACTTACAAATGAGGACCATGGAAGTAACCAAAATCAACAAAAGAGCAATTATATGCAAGTGCATCTTTAAATACAAATGAGTTGCTGCTCCCTGCCTCCTTTTCCAGAATAGGGCTGTGCCTTTACAGCTCGTTCTTCAGATAATTTGTTAAAAAAACATATGTTTGGCTTTAATTAACATGTCTATCTTGATATCTGCATTTTAAAGCCATATCAGTTTAAACCTCTGATATTTTCTGAGCACACACATCTGAAGCACACATACAGAAAGCGGCTGTCACACGGCATGTGAGTGCTAAACTAAACTTCTCTTTCATGTCTTATTGCTCTTAAACTGTCAAATACACACAAGTTTATGCTAAAAACACACAGGAGTTACAAAAATAGTCAGTTCTGTCTGTGAAGGTAAAGAGCTGGGAAAGAAATTGCATGTTTGTATTAGATCTGTGCGGCAACAGCATAATATATAGCAAATAAATCACTTAAATCCACCGCTCTGTTCTGTCCTCTGAGGCTAGGACCGTAAATAGTGTTCTGTGCTTGTCAGTGCAGCCAAAGACAGAACAGTTAGCATGCTTTGCTCAAACTTCCGCTCGAACTGGTACACCGTTTTCACTCGCAAAAACACAATGTCGGTGCCATGGGTGGAAACGTGCAGATTAAGGGGCGGAAATATTATAACAACATCCCCTTTCTAGTCACAGGGGGAGCGAAATCTGAGTGGCTTGTTTTTTCAAAAGCTTAACCAAAACATTTTACTGGGTTGTTCTTTTTCATGTTTTCTGGGTTGGTAGATGAACAAAGGACCCGATTATAGTACTAAAAGGGTCATGAAACCCCCTGTTTCAGCACTGGTTAGTTCTCGCCACAGTTTTAAAAAAAAATGCTAAAAAAGCGGGTGTGGTGCGCTGCAGAGCGGAGGGGGAAGAGGGGAGACAGACTACACACTCAGCTTTGGGTTCAGACAGTTTCATTTCACTCCCATTGTGTTAAAAACACAAATAAATGCACAGCCATTTGCACTCTTGTCGAAAACATATATATATATATATATGAATGTGCTGTTGCACCTCTGATAACGTTTTAGGCTTATTCTGCTGCGTTTATACAGGTGCTGGTCATATAATTAGAATATCATCAAAAAGTTGATTTATTTCACTAATTCCATTCAAAAAGTGAAGCTTGTATATTATATTCATTCATTACACACAGACTGATATATTTCAAATGTTTATTTATTTTAATTTGGTGATTATAACTGACAACTAACGAAAATTCCAAATTCAGTATCTCAGAAAATTTGAATATTACTTAAGACCAATACAAAGAAAGGATTTTTAGAAATCTTGGCCAACTGAAAAGTATGAACATGAAAAGTATGAGCATGTACAGCACTCAATACTTAGTTGGGGCTCCTTTTGCCTGAATTACCGCAGCAATGCGGCGTGGCATGGAGTCGATCAGTCTGTGGCACTGCTCAGGTGTTGTGAGAGCCCAGGTTGCTCTGATAGTGGCCTTCAGCTCTTCTGCATTGTTGGGTCTGGCATATCGCATCTTCCTCTTCACAATACCCCATAGATTTTCTATGGGGTTAAGGTCAGGCGAGTTTCCTGGCCAATTAAGTACAGGGATAACATGGTCCTTAAACCAGATACTGGTTGCTTTGGTACTGTGTGCAGGTGCCAAGTCCTGCTGGAAAATTATATCAGCATCTCCATAAAGCTTGTCAGCAGAAGGAAGCATGAAGTAATCTAAAATATCCTGGTAGATGGCTACATTGACTGTGGACTTCAGAAAACACAGTGGACCAACACCAGCAGATGACATGGCAGCCCAAATCATCACTGACTGTGGAAACAACACTGGACTTCAAGCAACATGGATTCTGTGCCTCTCCACTCTTCCTCCAGACTCTAGGACCTTGATTTCCAAATGAAATGCAAAATTTACTTTCATCTGAAAAGAGGACTTTGGACCACTGAGCAACAGTCCAGTTCTTTTTCTCCACAGCCCAGGTAAGACGCTTCTGACGTTGTCTCTGCTTCAGAAGTGGCTTGGTAGCCCTTTTCCTGAAGACGTCTGAGCGCGGTGACTCTTGATGCACTGACTCGACTCCAGCTTCAGTTCTCTCCTTGTGAAGCTCTCACAAGTGTTTGAATCAGCTTTACTTGACAGTATTCTCAAGCTTGCAGTCATCCCTGTTGCTTGTGCACCTTTTCCTACCCAAATTATTCCTTCCAGTCAACTTTTCATTTAATATGCTTTGATACAGCACTCTGTAAACAGCCACACCTTTCAGTAATGACCCTCTGTGACTTACCGTCTTTGTGGAGGGCATCAATGTTCATCTTATGGATCATTGTCAAGTCAGCAGTCTTCTCCATTATTATGGTTTCAAAGAACAAGAGATACCCAGAATTTGTACTGTAGGGATGGTCATTTATTGAAACTCAAATGTAAATATTCTAATATTTTGAGATACTGATATTTGACTTTCATGAGCTGTAAGCTCTAATCATCAAAATTAAAAGAAATAAACATTTCATATATCAGTCTGTGTGTAATGAATGAATATAATATATAAGTTTCACTTTTTGAATGGAATTAGTGAAATAAATAAACTTTTTGATGATATTCTAGTTATATGACCAGCACCTATATAAGCCTTTTGATGGGTTGTGTTACGGGTTTAACTGTAAAAACGGTTAAACTCACTAAGTGATTAAATTGCGTTTGTACCGAACTCTTATTGTAAAGCAAAAACAAACGCTCTCCTTCGATCCATGAACATTTCTCTCAGTTAATGTACGTGATCTCACAGTCTGAAGCGTCTGTCATAGCAAATCAACACATGCTGTTGTGAATAATTAAGCAAAGCGTCTTCTCATAGGATAAGAACACGTAGACTCATGAATAATTAAATAGACACCGAAGCGTTATCGATGTACTATAGTCCATTGCCACGTCACAAATTGTGACGTCAACACGATGTATATTTTAAACCCGGAAGATGAAAATAGCACAAAAAAGCTTAAAATTAACCAGTTTCCTCCAACAGTTAAAATGATCGGATACTAACATTTTCTTCTATGATGTGCAACACAAACACCTCTGCTAAAATCTCAGAAAAAAGTAGTCTGGGGTTTCATGACCCTTTAAACATTGAAAAAGGTTTTCATTCGTCACCTTTAATACATGCACAACCTAAACATAAGCTCTAGTCTTCAGCAGAATGGTAACCAAAAAAAGGTCAACATAACGGAAACTCTTTTAAATGTCAAATATGACTGAACATGACTGAACTGAGTCTAACAGGCCTTTCACTTTACTCAAAAACACATTCAAAAACACTTATTTTTTTAAATTAAGTGTTTTTGAATGTGTTTTTGAGTAAAGTGAAAGGCCTGTTAGAATTCTCCATTGCTCAGTTTCAGTTAATGCAACAACAATACCAATGGACTAAGTAAGTGGATTGAACACAAATAAATTAAGTTAGGAAAGAATGTATACTGTAGCAGCTGTGTTGCATTAGCTCATTTTAATTAAGTACATTGAACAAGCAGCATAAATCTTTTTTTTTCAGCTTTTCATATGTGCACATACACAAAAATACATGCCTATATGATGCATAACTGAATAAAATTCAACAGCAATAACTGTTAAGCCACATGGTCATTGTTAAACCGTAAATTTAATATCATCGTGGCTATTCAGAGAGAAAATAAAAAAACAGATAGATCAAGGGATTACAGTAATAACTCCGTTGGGAATAGAATATTGGATCTTTTTATTTAGGTTGACTGGACACAAAACGCTTGTTCCTGTCTGGGACACTCTGATAAAGGGTTTATTAGATGGAAAAAAAAAAAAAAAGAGAGAGTGAGAGAACATTCTCCCACATGCAATCATATTGGCTGTTGTTTGACATTGAATATAGCCAGGGGCATAAGAAATGTATGGCTGTTGTATTGTGATCATGCCATCTTCACAGAGTGTCAGGTGACAGCCAACAGGCAGAGCGTATGGTTTGCCATGACTAGCATGATGCGCTGCCATGTTATGCGTCTATGAGATTAACTGGATTTATTTATTTATTTATTGTTTTGTTTTATTTCCTCCCTCTCGCTCTCCTTTCTCTACAACTAAATGTTTCACCAGCTTTAACAGGGAGCTGACAGTAGGCAATGGATGCCCAAAGGCAATTAGTGAAAAATGTTCTCCTGCTTGCTCTCTCCTATTTTCACCTCCTCACTCAAATCCTCGCTGAATCACTCATTCACTCACTCACTGAGTTCACTGCTAAAATATTCTGTTAAATTTGTGGTTAAAAAAAAAAAAAGAAGCCAACCGTGATTGCTAGAAATTCACCATAACAGGAATTGTGTAGAGATCCTTGCAACATGGGGCCGTGCATTATCATGCTGCAACATGAGGTGATGGTCGTGGATGAATGGCACAACAATGGGCTTCAGGATCTCGTCATGGTATCTCTGTGCATTCAAAATGCCATCAATAAAATGCACCTGTGTTCGTTGTCCATAGCATACGCCTGCCCATACCATAACCCCACCGCCACCATGGGCCACTCGATCCACAATGTTGACATCAGCAAACCGCTCACCCACACGACGCCATACACGCTGTCTGTCATCTGCCATGTACAGTGACAACCGGGATTCATCTGTGAAGAGAACATCTCTCCAAAGTGCCAGACGCCATCGAATGTGAGCATTTGCCCACTCAAGTCAGTTACGATACCGAACTGCAGTCAGGTCGAGACCCCGATGAGGACGACGAGCATGCAGATGAGCTTCCCTGAGAGGGTTTCTGACAGTTTGTGCAGAAATTCTTTGGTTATGCAAACCGATTGTGGCTGGTCTCAGATGATCTTGGAGGTGAAGATGCTGGATGTGGAGGTCCTGGGCTGGTGTGGTTACACGAGGTCTGCGGTTGTGAGGCCAGTTGGATGTACTGCCAAATTCTCTGAAACGTCTTTGGAGACGGCTTATGGTAGAGAAATGAACATTCAATTCACAGGCAACAGCTCTGGTGGACATTCCTGCAGCCAGCATGCCAATTTCACGCTCCCTCAAAACTTGTGACATCTGTGGCATTGTGCTGTGTGATAAAGCTGCACATTTTAGAGTGGCCTTTTATTGTGGCCAGCCTAAGGCACACCTGTACAATATTCATGCTGTCTAATCAGCATCTTGATGTGCCACACCTGTGAGGTGGATGGAGTACCTCGGCAAAGGAGAAGTGTTCACTAACACAGATTTAGACAGATTTGTGAACAATATTTGAGATAAATAGGCCTTTTGTGTACATAGAAAAAGTCTTAGATCTTTGAGTTCAGCTCATGAAAAATGGGGGCAAAAACAAAAGTGTTGCGTTTATAATTTTTTTCAGTGTATATATATGTATATATGTGTATATATATATATATATATATATATATATATATATATATATATATATATATATATATATGCATGCAGATTTTCACTGTATATAACTTATTACCTTAACTTATTAAAAAAAAAAAAAAACATTAAAAAGCTGGATTTTACTGTAGTATTTTTTTTACAGAGTTTTCCTATTTTACTTTTTTTTTTAACAGTGTATCCTGTTAAAAAACATAGTGAGTTTTATGTTCAGACTAATGCATCCTAAATTAATTAAATATAGACAACATTACTTATATCCTGAGCTAACCTAACCCTAAACTAACCCATACATTTAACTTTTAAAATGATCACATAATCTCAACATTTCTCAATATTTTTAGTTGAGAGGAATGTTGATCACAAATATATTTTATTCAGTACAGAAAAGTATCAATGAAAAGTCATTAAGCAACTAATAATAGCTCATTTTACTTTTTTATGCTTATCACATTTTTATAAGTATCAAGTCTTTCCTTGGCAACATGCTAATCTCAAACTCTATTGGAATCAATTGTGTAGATAGTCTCTTGCATGGAGATTCTGACTCACTGATTAAATCACTGACTCATATGGCATCATAGATGTTCCTGACATAAAGGCTTTTCCAAAAGGTAGGCAGCATAATTGTTGCTTTCTAAGATATATTTTAGGCACCATTATATGCTTTACAGTGTATGAAACCCCATGATGCATTTCGGCACGCCAATAGAACAAACAAAATGAGAAAAATGTTGAAAGAGAGATTGACTCAGATTCAGTCACTCATTCTCTCGCTCAGTGATTCACTAATTCACTTACCATCTCAAGGATTCTGTGTTCTTCAATTCATAAGCATTTACTTATTTGCTTTCTTAAAAAAAAAAAAAAAAAAAAAATATCTACTAAATGTATATTATAACATAAAGTATATTTAACAGTGCAACCCCTTTTGTATCATGCTATATTTATTCACTGACAAGAAAACTATGACTGTCAGACAGGAGCTGACATAAATCACTGCTTCATTAAAGAGAAGTTAGCGCTGGGTCCATTGACCACCCTTGAGCATCATCAAGGTGTCACGTCATATCAGAACAGCTGACATACTCACACTCATGGCTGCATATGATTCCCAGATTAACCTATGTGTTGATGACATAAAACGACATGGCTATACTTAATTAATGGCTTCATTTGGCTCTGAATTTGATGGTCAGAACTTATATATATATATATATATATATATGCTCAGCAAGGGTGCATTTGTTTACAAATACAGTAACATAATTTCCAATGTTATTATTGTTGTTTTGAAGAATAAACTATTATTTCTATTTTGCAACAGTATAAATATTTTTACTGTATTTTTAACAATTTGCGAAGAGTTTTTAAATAAATAAATTAATCCCAAACCTTTGAATGGTATTTATGTATATAGGTATCACATTACTCCACTGTCTTCGTTATAATAAGGTACAGGATCTCTTTTTCCTTCCTAAAATTATATTTCCTTCTATTATTTCTATTTGACATATTGTTTAATGTTATTTTACAGAATATAATGCATAGTATCTTTTTAAGATCATATCCATGAAATCGTAGCCTAATTAAAGTTTTATTTTACATGGAATGGATCTCATGCGAGCCACCAAGATGAGATCACATGACCATACAAATTCTCACTTCATGCTGATCCATTGCGATACACTATGGCTTGCACTTGAACCATATATATATATATATATATATATATATATATATATATATATATATATATATATATATATAATCTCTGCACCGCCTTTACCAATATTATATAATGCCTAATAGTTCATTAGAATCACAGTGCAACTCATATCCATCACTAAAAGCTGCTCTGAAGAAATGCGGCTGCCTGTAGTGTGACATCACAATAATTCGTATCGCTATAAACAGGGCTGAATAAAACCGCGCGCGTATCTTCTAACGGAGCTGTCAGACGCGTTTCTCGATCCATGTGAGGCACGTGTCTACACTCTTCCAGATAAGAGCAGAACTATTTCAGATTTTAATTGGGCAGCACATCATGTTCGAGGCAGACAGCAACAGCACTGTGCGAGCCAGCTGTATTAGATCTGATTTTCACGGTGCATATGGCTCTTAGAACCCCACGGAGATACGTGGATGTATTTCACGGTGCGGTTTTCTGCCTCTCATGATCATCTGTGAACGGAGATCTAAGGGATCTCCAATTTCAAAGATAGACTGTCAGCCAGCATAACTCACCACAACTTCACACAAACAACTACCCACGCGCGCACACACAAACTCACGCACCGTCTCGTAATGATGGATTTAGCCCGATTTGGGTAAAGATGGTTCCATTAAACGTAAGAATGCATCAGTGACCCAGAAACAAACGGTATAAAAATCAAAATAATTAACACTCCTCCAATGTTTTCGTTCTTTGCTCCCTTCGAAAAGCAAAATACAACAATTTCCCTGAATCAACAGTGCCACCTAGTGTTTGAAGACGGACTGTTTGGGTTTATGTAAGCACTTTTACTTGATGAGCTTCTATTTTAAACATCTGCTTTCTCACTTTTGATGCCAGTTTAAGTGGCATCCTTTTCTGTGATGACAGATATGACTGCGTATTAATGATTGATGGCTTTGAAGGCAGTAATCAATATGATTAACAGGGGCGAGGCGTCTCTCTGAACGACGCCCGTGAGATAATTAAACATCTGGTATTTTCATGTCGTACCGTTTCGCTCATAACAAAATTATCGGGATGGCTGACGTAAAACTGTTTATTCGAATCGTTTTGCAATCAAGGCACTTGTTAAGATGATAAGTAAATAAAACATCATTTTTTCATTAGAGGGCACTTTCATGATAAATATTTCAACAAAGAAATTTAATCTGTGCTGTTGTAATTGAGTAAAAGCTGGCTCTGTCAACCTGAAATTGCCTCAGGTCATTTGAATCTTTTAAAGTCTTTAGTGTTTACATATAATTGAGAATGGGGCTAGTTGTCACAAGTTATATATCTTTAAACAAAAAGTATGTGCGTTTCATTTTTAATATATTTCAGAAAATGTTGTTAAATTAACATGGGCAGATATGTATTTTTAACTCCAAACAATGCCAAAAACAATAATAGCCTACCAAAAAAAAAAAAAAAAAAAAAAAAGTTGTAATATGTTTGCTGTTTAATGAATTCATGTAATCTGAAACACATTTTAAATAACAATTAGCTACGGAAAATTACCTTTAATAATAAATAATAATAATAATAATAACTAATAAATAAATAAAAAACTGTACATTTTAATATGTCATATTTCAGAAAGCTATTTCTCATGAATGTCAATAAGCGCAAGTTTTCCATTGTGACAACATGCCCCACCATATGGCTAACAAATGTTAAATAAATCTTGCTCTTATGTACAAAAATATTCAACTTAATAAATAAACAAATAAATAATCAAATGCATACATATATACAGTAAAAATGTCCCTAATCTTACAAAACATGAAGAAAAAAATAATATATATATATATTTTTCAAAAATAAGAACATCAGCTTTGTATCTCAGTATCAAGTTCATCCTGCCTTCTTTGCGATACTATTTATTACTGAAATCATTTTCTTTTGACAACAAAATGGCAATATTGTGGCATCATGTCTTGGTTTTTATCTGATTCTGTGTGCAATATAATCTCTAATTTTCTGCAGTATCTTGGCAGACCAAATGATGAGGGAGAAGTTATTAGAGGTCCAGGCCGGGGATATTGTTCCCACAAGCTCTCTTTCAGACCTCGAACCTGTATTGTGCTCACAAACTAAAGAGAATGTGCACCCCCAGTTTCTAATTCAGTCTATTAGATATGGTCAAGTAACCCTTTTATTTGAATGGAGGTCCAAAGCCTGCCTTATATGTGAACCATTTGTGCTATTTCTGTAGCAGAACTGCGAATACTGTACATCTATTTGAATCCAAGGATTAGTTCATGAGGGCCAATTCAATAATTTTCAATAATCTGATATAGCAAACCATCTCCCTTATTATCTCCGGCTCCACAGCAGGCGTCCAACCAATGAACAGAGGGCAGGCTGAGAGCCGTGACGTAGACGCTAAGCGCTGAATTTAAGATTGTAGTTTAGGTGAGGGAAATCTAAAACATCAGCGGACATGGAGACACGAGATGCTATTCTCTCTGTTGTGAAGAATATTCCCGACATTTGCCAAAAGTTTAATTTATCAACAGTTATCGATCGTCAACGAGAAACTGGGGAGGCCAAAGTCTGGCAAGGCGATAATTGTGGATGCGTATTTACTTCACATAATCTGCAAAAGTCGTTCACAGCCATCTTCACTCTGGTATTCCGCTCGATGGTTTTGTTTTCGCTGCATACCTGTGTTTACAACATAAGTTTGAGGCGGCTGAGCCAGAGCATAACATATGTCATAACCCAACGTTATTTGATTGGCTTACGGGCACACCAATGATTTTAAACATGTACTGTGACACACTGAAGCAGAGCATGATCCCCTCCCTTCTATTCCAACATGATAACAATCCCAAACACACCTCCAAGACGACCACTGCCTTGCTAAAGAAGCTGAGGGTGAAGGTGATGGACTGGCTAAGCATGTATCTAGACCTAAACGCTATTGAGCATCTGTGTGGCATCCTCAAACGGAAGGTCGCAAGGTCTCTAACATCCACCAGCTCCGTGATGTCAAGTGGAAGAGGACTCCAGTGGCAACCTGTGAAGCTGTGGTGAACTCCATGCCCAAGAGGGTTAAGGCAGTGCTGGAAAATAATGGTGGCCACACAAAATATTGACACTTTGGGCCCAATTTGGACATTTTCACTTAGGGGTGTACTCACTTTTATGGCCAGTGGTTTAGACAGTAATGGCTGTGTGTTGAGTTATTTTGAGGGGACAGCAAATTTACACTGTTATACAAGCTGTACACTCACTACTTTACATTGTAGTAAAGTGTCATTTCTTCAGTGTTATCACATGAACATATGACATACTGTATCAAACCTGCTTTAAAACCCAGCAACACAACTGTAGCTGTACAACTTTACAACAGCAACACTGATTTAACAAAAAAGCAAAACAGCAAGATTTATTTGACATCATCGCTCTTGCTGTACTTTGATGTCAAGCGCAGAACAATCTGTGCAGTGCTGTTTCAAGACAAACACCTGTGTTTTGTTAGGAGACGCACAACAGTTCTTCTGTAGCTTTATAGGTAATATACCACAATGTTAACTTCTTATTGAATTGTTGTAAATAAATATCACGTTTTCATTTTAGTCAGTGTTAAAAAAATGCTAAGAATTCACTTCAAGTAACCTTAGAAGAGTGATTACTGATAGACTGTCTAAAAAAAAAATAAAAAAATCACACTTCAGAGAAGAAGAAAATCACCCACTGACTTTCAAAGCTGCTACATAGTAACAACTTTCTACTTCAAGGAACTTGATAGAAATGTAGTGGAGTGAAAATATGATATTTGTCTTTCAAATGTAGTGAAGTTAAAGTCATGTTTCCAGAAAAAAAAAAAATACTCAAGTAAAGCACATATACTCAAAAAGTGTACTTTAAGTACTATACTCAAGTAAATGTACTGTAAGTGATTACCTGCATCTGATACAGCATTTATTATTCAGCTCAATCTCACATTCACAATAAAACATTAGTTTGAATGTACGCTGAGGAAAGCAATATCTTTGTCACACTATCCTTTCATCTATTAAGGGTGACTTTCGATGACAGCTCTGCTCAGTGCATTTGTTGGCTGCTGCTTACAAGCTGTTGATAAAAGTAATCTATCTATCTATATTTTGAATTTTTTGGACAAATGTGTGTATTAAAAACCTTTTATATAATTTTTAATAACACATGCCAATTTTTACAGGTCTTCTGACATCATTCTAACAACTACCTGCTATCTATTATAAATGTGGCTCATTTTGTAAACCTAGCTTTGGCTCCCAGTCCTGTTTAGCATGCAAGATACACCCACGCATCGGGAACACATTGAGATTCACTCCAGTCGTACCCACACAGGCTACAGTGCAAGAGAAGTACAGAGCCGAGACCTTGTTCTGTTGTTAACTATCTCCTTCTACCTTTCTTTTCCACTTCTCATTTTATTTCCACACATTCTGAAATCTGTAGCGTAATCTCACTCCTCCTAACCCACACACTCTTCACAATCACATTACAGAACCAGAACAGATTGTCTGTAAAACACAAATGTCTCAAACAGACTAATTTCTTATCTTTTACTATCTAACAAGGTTTATTCAGATATCCCTCCATAAAAAATTCATTTCACTCCATCATTTTTATATTACCCCCCAACAATGAATGAAGGAGTTTTTCCTTCATTCAGTGTTTTTCTCAAAAGATGACTTCAGAAAAATTGCCATCCACTATTGGGTGCTATTCTTTCCATTGCTTCATCCTAAAAAACATTGTCCTTGGGTGAACTTGTGTCTCGCTATGCCGATCACATCACGTTTCTTTGGCTCTTTCGCCTTTGAACCTTTAATCCCGTCCATCCAATCGGCCGGTGTGATTAAACGTACATTTTAACGTCTCTCCCCACCTCTACTGCATCCTTCCGCCCTACTTAATGCTATTCATTTGCGAGTTTGGCAGCCTCACACCACTCTGTTGTGTGCTCCAAACGTGCATGGGTTTCTAAGCTTGGCACGAGCTCTTGGCATCGTTCAGGGTGACACAATAGTTTTTACCAATCCACCAGCGCTCGGGCCTGTCCAGCCGCCGCTCTCAGTTGCTGATAAGAGCGCTCGCAGATTTGACTAGGCAGTCGTTTCTGTTCGCTATCAGTGTCTCTTTGGCTGGAGAGATGCAGTGAGGACAAACACAAAGGGGCAGGGAGGTGAAGGAAAGGGAAAAAAAATGGTTGGAGAGTAGACGGAAAGGATTGAAGTGGAGATAAAGGACCGGACTGGAGTGGACGGGGAGGATGGGTGATGGTTTCATTAAGACACTAGCTGTGTCTTAACCAGGTGCAACATGATAAGCTGCCTACAAGTGCTGTGACTCCACACAATTACTGCCACATGGAAATCATTTACTTTCCAGTAGCTAAAATATTTAAAACAAGCTATGTTTACTTGAGAAGCAAAATTGCATAGGATAAGGAATAATTTGTTTACTCAGCATAATGTTGTTTCTAAAAACATCTGGCTCACTGAATTTCCCAAGAACACTAAAGCTATTCTACATACACATTATACATCTATATACATATAATATACACATTATCTATATACATACACATAATGAACAACACTGTTCATTAAATTGTATTAATTTGCACATGACATAAATGTATTTATTTATTTATACTTTGAGGGAGCTTTGGAGAAAAACAAATACAAATGCATAATACAACATGTGCAGGGTGTTATTTTTAATAATCACTATATATATATATATATATATATATATATATATATATACATACATACACACACATTTTTTTTATTAATATTTTAAAACATTGTTTAATTAATTATTTTTAATTAGTTACATTTTTATCAATTTCATTGTGTTTTTGTCATCTGTATTAGTTTATTTATCTTAAACTCTGTATATTTGTTTTTATATATATATATTATATATTTTTATTTTTTAGATTTAATTTATTTAGTTTTAGTTTAATTTTAATACTTAAATTTAAGCTAAACAAAAATAAGAAACATTGTCTTAGCAAATAGCTGTAATAAAATGTTTGTCTTTCTCTTTCTTTTCCCCCCCTTTCTTTATTACACAGTAATATGTTTTTATGATTTTGAATTTCATTTAATGATAATAACCCAGGTAAATTAATAAATGGATTAAAAAAAAAGTCAAAAGAAAAAAAAAAGGTCATTTCAAGGTGATGTCTTCTCAAATGATACAATGGCTAAATTAATAATTTCACAAATAAGTAGTGTTCATTCTGAAACTGCTCATACACAAATAACACACAGCATATTTTCATATAAATATATAAGTCCGGTAAGCTGTTGCCTGCCGTTAACCTCCGCCATCACAAACCTAGTTTTAATACAAGCCAGCCAATCAGATTTGAGGCAGCCATTATGGAAAACAATTGGCTTTTTTCTGTATGTGAATGTGAGTGATGGTGCAAAAAGCTCCAGGATAACCCTGCTGAACTGTTTTCAAAGCCATCTTTATTCTGCTATTTCCAGTGGCACTGAATTCTAAGTTACAGATTGTGTTGTCAGATGTAATGGTGTTACACTTTCAAATGCAGGCATATAAGCTGGCCACTAACACAACATCCTTTTAAGACTTCATGGCTTTCTTTGCCCTGCTTCACTCCTGCTGTTCTCTTTCAGCCAAAATCCTTCAGGCATTAACACTACTCGATCTTCCTCACGGTGCTAAATGTAACATCTTGGCCGGCTGTTGGCAGCGGATAAGCTGAGTAAGCAGAGTGTCCTTAGATGTATCGTTCTTTTATAGCTGTAAATCAGAAACGGAGAGTCCTTTAAGCTTGATGGCTCATTCACAGAGCTCCATAATACTCTCTGGGCCGGGATCAGGCCCGCTGCAGTGTCAGACGGGAAGTGGATTCTAGATCCATCACACTTTTCTTGGCCACTCTTTTTGTTTTTGGCCTTTGTGCTACTTTGTATTGGCAGCGATAACTCAGACAGTTTAGAAAGCGGGAACGAGGAACAGAACGGGAGGATGATATGAACAGGACTCAAACACACACACACATTAAGTGTTCTAACCGCCGGAACGCACTTCTGATGTTTGCAGCTTCTTTGGGTTGTCACAGAGACAAAGACATATAGCCTAGAAAAATACTGCATATAAAAATAGCCTATAAAAGATCTGGATCTATCTGGGTCATTCTTAGGGAACAAAATTGATGTTTATGCTGGAAAATTTGTATTTTAACTTAAGCCATTTCTTCTGACAAAGCAAAAATCTCTAAAATTATAAAATTGAATAATAATAATAATAATAATAATAATAATAATAATAATAATAATAATAATAATAAAAAAGAAATAAATAAATATACATTAAAATGAATAAATAAATATACATTAAAATGAATAAATTATATATATATATATATATATATATATATATATATATATATATATATTAAATATACTAGTTTAATAATAATAATAATAATAATTTATTTTTATTTATTTTAAATATTAATTTAAAATGAATTCAGTTTAATTATTAAAATATTTATATACACATTTAATTTATTTATTAAAATATGAAGCTATATAATAATAATAACAACAACAACAACAACAACAACAACAGTTTAATAATAATAAGTTTGATGTATTTCTTTTACATTTATTTTATCCAATAATTTAATATTAAATAAACATACTTATTTATATATTACACTAAAATTGATTAAATACAATTCATTAATTAATTAAATCAATAATTGAATTAAAAAAAACAAACAAAAAAACAGATTAGATGTAAAATGTCTCTCCAACCATCCATCCATCTATTTATCTATCTAATATAGCAGCCACCGCTAATAAAAAAAATGGCTATAGGGTCTGTAAGATTAAAAATGCTTTTTCCAATTACTCTCTCATTCGTTCATGGAAGCCCGATCCAGCGAGGCATGAGAATACTCCAGGTAGCATCAGAAGCGCATCAACAGCGATTCTTGCTAAATTAGTTTCAGTGTAATCTCACCACACACAGAACAGATGCATAATCACTGAACTGCTGAGACAAGCTGTGTTCATATCTGTGCGGGAGACACAAGGAACGTTCCTTTCAAGATAGGTATTCAACCAGTAGCACGTTTCTTAAGATGTCTCAGAAAATGCATGCATTGCAGGGAATTATTCATAATTCTGCTAATTAAGACTTGTCGTTTGTTGAAAGACTATATGTAGTAAAGAAAATATGAGAGCAATTTACTTTTATGGTTATGCTTCACAGGTTTGCACTGCACAGTCTAATTAGTTGAGCAAATTGTTAAAAATAAAGACTTTGATTGAATTAAGCACTTAACTTAATTAGCTTTAGCTTTAGGAAAATGTAACACTTTGAATTAATTGCATATGTTTTTTTTAATTTTATTTTTTTATGATAAGGTGAATGTCTGAGCAAAATCAAAAAGAGTAAACAGTATAATCTCAATTTAAGTTTACACATAAAGCAGCACAGCAATAATAATAAGAATAAATGTTTCTTGAGCAGCAAATCAGCATATTAGAATGATATCTGAAGACTGGAGTAATTATGCTGAAAATTCAGTTTTGATCACAGCAATCAAACTTACACAGAACTTACACAGTAGGCTGTCATAAAACTTCATGAAAATAATTCTACAAACAAACAAACAAATAAAATAAAATAACTTTTCAGTAAATAACATTCTTGATGCTATTTATGAAATTCGCCTGTCAAACAAGGTCAACATTGCAAAAATATATGCGTCAGAGAATGTTTATATACCTGAAGCATTTCATTTGGTGCAATTTCATTATCAGCTCCTTCCAAACTCATGATGCATAATGCATGAAATGGATATTGATCAAATAAACAGGTGTATCAGGTGCCATGTGCAGAAAACGCTTAAGCTGGGAAACAACAGCAAGCCTCAATGACACCCCTGGGTGTGTGTGTAATCGCTGCAGAATTGCTTTGAGATGTTATGCATGAGCTGTAGCTGTTATCCAATAAACACTGCGAGCTTATCGCATGCGAGAGCGGCCGATGCGAACGCTTGTGTTGAAAGCATCACAGGACTGATCCCCAAGATTTGATTAGATGTTTAGGGAGTCCATTTCGTGCCGCAGCTACGGCTAAATGTGAAATTAATGATCAGAGTGGAGGTTAGCTAATGTCTGTGATAGGAATAAAACAGATTTAAGCTGCCCTGGAACCAAGGTGCAAATGATAGGAACCGAAGACGCGACTGTGCTCCGTCCCGTACGTGTCCCAAAACTGATTATAAATTATTCATAAAGAAAACAAGCTTGGGAAGCTATTAGAAGGATAAACAAGCAAGGTCTGGGCTCAAAATTGGGGGCCAAAGGGGAAAATGTATTAATATCTTATTGAACTATAAGCTATAGGCGCAGCAGCATGCCGTTATTAACATGACATGGGCTGAATTGGAAAATTGACAATTTTATAAAAGCCGAAGTGTGATTTTCCTACTTAATACAAGGAAAAAACTCTGGGCTGAATATTTTATTAGACTTGTCTGAGTGTTTGATTTCTAAATATCACTTGCATTTTGATTCTCACAGTTTCATTAGAAAATAATTCACCACAAAACACAATGTGATGCCACTAGACCTGATCTAAAGATGCGTGGGCTGTATTTTCTTTCACCTTGTTTAGTTTTATTTTTGGTTTTTGAGGTTGAAGGCATGACACACAGCCTCTGCGGCATGCAGAGACATGACACATTGGCATCTGCCTAATTTGACTAGTTTCTAAAAAATGAAAGATGACAACAATGTTGTCAAAATGATCCTGTTTCACATGGATCCATGAAAAGTTGTATTATGCACGCCAGGACAGTAGTTGGCAATATCACTTTGTGAAGAAACACTATGCACCTGCACACATTCCTATAGACATGCACATGACTTCATCGTTTTGACAAATTTACATGGAGATGATAATGGTATTGTTTTAAAGTGCCCCTATTATGCTATTTGAAGGGTCCATAATTTGGTTTTGGGAGCCTCCAGCATAAAACATTTTCTTTTTTCTTATAATATGTGACCCTGGACGACAAAACCAGTCTTAAGTGTCAATTTTTCGAAAAAATAAGCTTTCCATTGATGTATGGTTTGTTAGGATCGGACAATATTTGGCTGAGATACAACTATTTGAAAATCTGGAATCTGAGGGTGCAAAAAAATCTAAATATTGAGAAAATCACCTTTAAAGCTGTCCAAATGAAGTTCTTAGCAATGCATATTACTAATAAAAAAATAAGTTTTGATACATTTACGGTAAGAAATGTACAAAATATCTTCGTGGAACATGATCTTTACTTAATATCCTAATGATTTTTGGCATAAAAGAAAAATCAACAATTTTGACCCATACAATGTATTTTTGGCTATTGCTACAAATATACCACAGCGACTTAAAGGGATAGTTCACCCAAAAATGAAAATTTGATGTTTATCTGCTTACCCCCAGGGCATCCAAGATGTAGGTGACTTTGTTTCTTCAGTAGAACACAAACGAAGATTTTTAACTCAAACCGTTGCAGTCTGTCAGTCCTATAATGCAAGTCAATGGACACACAATCTTTGAGAGAAAAAAAAAAAAAACATGCACAGACAAATTCAAATTAAACCCTGCGGCTATGATACATTGATGTCCTAAGACACGAAACGATCGGTTTGTGCGAGAAACTGAACAGTATTTATATCATTTTTTTACCTCTGATACACCGCAGTGTCCGACTGTCACAACATCCGGTGCGTGACGCGTCAACCTGCTCTGGCACATGGATATATATATACATAGATGCCTCATTAGCGACGGTTTCTATGAGCCGCGATACATAAAGATCTACGTATATATCTATGTATATATATATATATATATATATATATATATATATATATATATATATATATATATCTATGTTCCAGAGCCATTGAGTCGTCACGCGCCGGATGTTGTGGATGAGCTCAGGATGGTTGGACATTGTGGTGTATCAGAGGTAAAAAATGATATAAATACTGTTCAGTTTCTCGCACAAACTGATTGTTTCGTGTCTTAGGACATCAATGTATCATCACAAGCCGCAAGGTTTAATTTGGATTTGTGT
The DNA here is from genome assembly GCA_036784905.1 of Acrossocheilus fasciatus. Classification (NCBI taxonomy): domain Eukaryota; kingdom Metazoa; phylum Chordata; class Actinopteri; order Cypriniformes; family Cyprinidae; genus Acrossocheilus; species Acrossocheilus fasciatus. The sequence goes on along the minus strand of CM071938.1, from coordinate 4,477,500 downwards.
GTGCATGTTTTTTTTTTTTCTCCAAAAGATTGTGTGCCCATTGACTGGCTTTATAGGACTAAAAGACTGCAACGGTTTGAGTTAAAAATCTCCGTTTGTGTTCTACTGAAGAAACAAAATCACCTACATCTTGGATGCCCTGGGGGTAAGCAGATAAACATCAAATTTTCATTTTTGGGTGAACTATCCCTTTAAGACTGGTTTTGTGGTCCAGGGTCACATATGTGTAATTTTGCCTTATTTCTCAATGACCCTGAAACAATTTGTTTGAGGATTCATCTTTCCAAACCCCTCCATTGCACGAGGCTACTCTGCTCTGATTGGTCCAATGACCCAGTCTGTTGTGATTGGTGTACTGCGTACGGGGCATGTCTCTTGTCTCACAGTTGCACGTTAGTTGCATTTACAGAGAAAATACTTGAGCTGGTTAGCAGGGACTACAGTGTACGGTGCTCACATCTTTTATATCATATTATATACTCCACTCTGTAGTATTTAGCTACCACTTGTAGTACACTTGAGTGTACTAGTGTATGAAAGATGGGTTCAAGTGTACTACAAGTGGTAACTAAATACATTTTTTAAATACAAAGATATTACGTTAAAAGTGCATTTTACTTCATATTCATGGTGTCTCAAAATAGCACAGTTGAGTACACTTAGATGATCTTAAGTTGACCTTAAGAAGTACTAAAGGATCATTTTTAGTATATTAAGTACAAAATGAGTGCGCAAAAATAGAGCACTTTAAGTACATTATGGAAGTGCACTTATTTTTCACCTGGGTGCGTTAGCCAAACACAGACGTGGAGTACTGATAAATCACTGCAGTTTGTAAACCATCGTATTGCTCCATCTTTTATCATGACTGCAAGTAATAAGAACGACAGACATTCTATATTAATCAACACATTTCTAGACAATAGCGGCCCCACAGCTGATCAGCAGGACTATATCGACAAAGTAGTCCATGTGACATCAGTGGTTCCACTGTAATGTTACGAAGCTATGAGAATAACATTACAGATGAACCACTGATGTCACGTGGACTACTTTGTCGATCATCTTGGTACTTTTCTGTGCCTAAACTGAGGTAGTTCACTTGCTGTCTAAGGGAGGGTCAGAGAGCCCTCAGATTCCATCAGATATATCTTAAATTGTGTTCCAAAGATGAAAGAAGGTCTTACGGGTTTGGAACAACACGATGGTGAGAAATTTTCATTTTTGGGTGAACTATCCCTTTAACAACAAGGATATGGAAAGCATTTTTCTTTCATCCAAATGAAACACTGAGCAAATATTAACCAATTGACAGCCCAACATGGGAAAACCAGCAAGCATTTGAGAACATTCGAGAACTTCAGTGGCCTCTGGATGAGTGACTCATCACCAGTGCTGCAGAGTTCTCTGTCTGTGACCCGTTTCAGCCTCTGTTCGGCCCCAGAGACGGTCTCCACCAGCCCCCGTTCGCTCCCAGAGGGACCCCTGCTGATGCTGGACCACAGTGTTACTGAGTTTAAAACTTCTATTACTCTTTGGACGACCTCTAGCACACCATCAGTCTCTGACGCTATGAGCTACTGCAGGAGAGGAGGATGAAATGGCATTTGTAGGATGTAACGGAGAGGAACGGCATGTCGACAGCCGTATGGAGGTTATATATTAGACATATTGGAGGTAAAAAAAAACAAAAAAAAAACACTTCCATCAAAAACATACAACTTTTTAAGTGTCTGCTATAATTAAATAAATTAAACCAATATTAACAATACAATAATTCTGACTCCATTATTTCTAAATGAAATCATTTTTGTGTGTATTTTTAGATCAGTATATTCAGCTTTGTTTTTTGTTTTTCTTCATTCAAATATAATACAAGGTACTGCAGTAAAAATAATATTAATAAATACAAATAATTAGGCCTACACACAAATGCTTCTTTTATAAATACACAAAAGTGTTTAAAACTTTGAGTCAATAAGATTTTAAATGCATTCAAAAAAAGAAGTCTCTTCTGCTCACCAAGGCTGCGTTTATATGCTTATAAATACCGTAAAATCAGTGATACTGTGAGATATTATTACAATTTAAAATAATTGTTTTCTATTTGAAAGCAAGTGTGAGTGTTACACGATTCTTCAGAAATCATTCTGATATGCTTATTTGCTGCTCTAGAAACAATTATTTTTATTATTGTCAATGTTCAAAACAGATGTGTAGCTTCATATTTTTGTGGAAACTGTGATACATTTCTTTTTGGGATTCTTGGGATGAATAGAAAGTTTAAAAGAACAGCAGTTACTTGAAATAGAAATATAAAAATAGAATATATTTTTGAACTATACTGTATACAGTATATACATGCAAGCTTACATAATTGTACTTCTGCTTAATAATTAGCAAAAATTGATCATTGAGTAAAACAATTTACAGTACAGTCAAAACATCAATTTGAAAAAAAAAAAAATAATAAAATAAAATAACCTTAACAATAAGCACAAAACAAAAACAATTCCCCTTTTCTCATCTTGCTCAAAAACACTTACAGTAACACTTAAATTCAGCATTTACTGCATGCAAAATAGATGATGCAAGGCTTCAACTCTTGCGTTGCAGTTACAGCCTTTGTACAATAACACATTGATCAAGTTGTTTTCAGTAGCTTGAGCAAGTCCATTCTAGTATCAGTGTCGGTCCATTTAGGAAGAAGAGGAAGTGTGTGGGTTTGACTCTAGGATGGCCTGAACACAGCAGTGGCTGTCCGTCCTTGGAGTGATAAACCTTCTTTTTATCTTTTTATTTCTCCCTCTCAGTGGTGTGGTAATATAATTTTCCTCCTGCGATCGCACAGCTCTTCTGTGGGTTGTGTTTCTTTATTAGTTTGGGCCTTTATTTTGGGCTCCACAACACCTTTGAGGAAACCACTTTCTTTTGAGCTGTATTGTTGCCAGTTTTCTCCAGATCTCGACCTGAGTGCAGTTTGCATGGATAGAAAAATAACATCTATTCTACTGTTTTTTTTGTTTGTTTGTTTTTTTCTACTTCACAATACGAACAACAAATTATTCTTATTGAAGAGGGAGTTTTAAAACACTTTGTCAAAAAAGAAGCTACATAATGCTGCTCTTAAATTACAGCACTACAATATTTTACAGATATTTAAATGACACTGTAACTAAGATGTAGTGATTTGACATTTCGAAACAGATGTTTTGCAAAAATAAATAGAAATAGGCCAAATTCCCACTTGATGCCATGATGTCCGTCATCCATCATTTCAGTACTTTACATTTTTTTCTGAAATATTTACAAGCCGTTCCATCAAAATGACAGATAATGTTTTATTTGTAGCGCCACACTGATTTTCAAAACCACATGATTGACAATTGAGATAAACAGTCACCCCATGCTGAACAAAGACTTACAGAACACTCATTTCATTGATGGGAGAAGATAAAACCCCAGAGACAGATTGTACATTATGCTAGGCAGTAATTTCCAAGCCTTTGTAGATGCTTTTATCTTCTGCCTTTCCATTGCAGTTACACTCTTTTAACCAGCAGATGTCCTCTGTATATACCATCAAGAGTTTAGGATTAGCAACTCTATTTAAACACATATCAGTTGGCTAATCAAAGTTAATGATCATAAAAAACAAAACAAAAAAACAACAACCTCAAAATAATAATAATAATAAATACATTGCAATATAATTTATTGCATTGCATTTACTTTTTGTCTGCTGCACAATACGTTCATTCATTTGCTGACTTAATTTAACAAACATAATTTATTAATTTATTTCTTTTTATCATGATAAATCCTAAATTAAGGACTAAATTAAGTAAACTCGGAAACAATTACCCTCAAATGAATGTTAACTAATAATTAGCAGTAGGACAAATAAACATGCTAATTTTAACTCTGTAGATTTACTAAATGTGATGTATTGGATGAACGAATATTAACTAATTTAACTGTACACCAATATATATATATAATTAGAAATGCTAATTAAACATACCGCAATTGGCTAATTGGAAATTTGAAGGAAAAAAAAAAAAACACAACTTAAATTAACTTAATCATATTGAGGAACACTTTTCCAAAAAAATAAAGAAGTATGTATCAAGTCAGTTCACAAAAATAATTGTTTGTATTTCTTTCTTTATTATGAAGTTAAGTCCCGGAGTGATTTAAGTCAACCCCAAAACAATTACATTCAAATGAACCTCTTTGAGTTAACTATAATTAGCAATTTTCACCAAATGTGATGTATTGGATGAACAAATAAGAATTGATTTATCACTACAACAATACTAGCACGGCTACAGCTCAGTGTGTAAAGAGCCACACACCACAATCAAACACCTACCACTGCTCAGCACAATGGGAACCATAAAAACGCCAGCAGAACAAAAACCCCTTCAAAAGTCCAACAAAAACACTAAAACCACCAAACAAGACTTCATGTGAACTTAATTTACTCTCCTTAAGTCTTTTGCAAAGCTTGTTGGGAAATAGAAATCCACTATCCAGTCAACAAAAATGATCACATACTCCAGTGATCTGTTTTTATAGAGAAAGAGAAAGAAAAGAGCTACACAGCACACAAAAATACCAGACTATTATGTATCAGTTAAATGGAGAGGCGGCAAAAAAAACAAAAACAAAAACAAAAAAAAAACCTTAAGCTAAACTTAACCTTAAGGCTAAATCAAATCACAAACATAATATTTGGGTGTCATTGCAGCTAAACAAGAATGCGACTGGAATATAATATAACGATTAATTATTTTAATCTACTGGCAGCCCAGTAATAAACTTAAAGAAACAAGTGTCTAGGGGCTTGTAGTTTCATTACCAAAAGCTGTGTTCAAAATCACAAGGTCCCTATGCAGACTTCACTTTGAAATTCCCTGCAACATCAACAAACAGAAAAGAAAAAAAAACGCCACTGACTTGGGGGTTTGATGATGACACAATATACTTATACATATGAAGTATATATAAAGTGTGTGCTTGTTATACATTACTAACATCATACAGACACTACATACATACACTAATAGAATTTGTAATTTGAATGTGATGTGTCTTCATAGCTGTTATGTTAAGTCATGGTAAAAACAACACAAAACACAATCACGCCATGTGCTTTTTGTACTCACTAACAGCTACAGGGAATGAAGCTGAATAAAAATGGCGAAACTTCTTTTCACAGCTTTGTGATTTTAACCAATCTTCTCCAATTTCACTTGCAGTGTTTTTTTTCTAATATGACTTAAGATGGCTGAATACATGTGAACTACCTAAGCAGCCATCTTGGATTCTACACATTGGCATCTGGCATTTAAATGGGCTAAGGAATAAAAACAATCTCATGAGCATGTGGATTAAAAGGAAACACTTAAATTGGAAGGTAGGACATGTTTCATTTAGTGCAGATATTTATTTAGACTATTGTTAACCTGTGCAGCTAGGGATGCAAACTTTCTACCATGCAACTTTGGAAGAGCAGGCAGATTAAAATGGTACTTTGGATATGTTATACATAAATGTGCTTTATTTTTCCTAGTGATGCAAATAGTAGATTCTATGCAGCTCTATATTTCCTTGCAATATTCAAATTTCACGTTGAAGGAAACATCTGGACTCACCGTGTCTTCATCCATAGTGTGTTTGCTGTTTTTTTTAGTTGCCTGTATCATTGCTTCTCCACAGGGAAATAGCTCTTCATAGAATATATTCCAAAATATTTGATGCTCATTTTGTACTGGTTGTGTATTGCATGTATTCCTAGAGTTTGATCATCACACACATTTGTGTGATATGCAGGACAGATAGAAGGCTTGATGTTGGTCAGATATCTGTGATGGCATCAGTCAGCATGTGCATTAACAGTCATTTAGCGGAGTTGTTTTTGGTTTAAATCTGTATGTAGAGCTGTTTAGATTAACACAGCAGACAGGCAGAGTTTGGCCGATAGGGGGCGCTGTTGTTGTTTTGAGAAATTAACTGAGACTCCAATGTTCTTTAGATATATTTTTTCCAGACATATTACAGTACATCCATGGATGTTTACATGTCATTTTACAGATAATTTACATTTTACAAGTAACTGACCTTTTGCAAAGACCAGCCCCCCTTCGTTACTGTTGCTATGTCTGACAAGCCATAGGTCATGGTGCTCTCAACACAACACATCAGTGAAAAGAGGACACTGACAACACACCGACAGACAAGATCTATCTATCTATCTATCTATCTATCTATCTATCTATCTATCTATCTATCTATCTATCTATCTATCTATCTATCTATCTATCTATCTATCTATCTATCTATCTATCTATCTATCTATCTATCTATCTATCTATCTATCTATCATCTATCTATCTATCATCTATCTATCTATCTATCTATCTAAAGGAAAACTATCAAAATAAAATGCATTTGCAATACTAAACTAATTAGAGGCATAACAAATTGTATAACTTTCTGTTCAGTTTGATAGAGTTCAGTTAATATATTTCATATATTTTATTTATCTGTAAACTGCAGGAAGTCAAAGGTTGAGATGTGTATGATTGTAGATGGAGCAAGTCTAATTTATACGAAACATTTCTTATTTTTTGCTTTCTTATTAAACCACATTGTTTTGTGAAAAAAAAGAGGACATAAATGCAATAAATTATGAATTGTTTGGTTTGCAGCGGAACTTATTTGCAATATGTGTCACATTATCTACTGACAATTTAATTACATGTGTTTGAAATAGAGCTCAGAAAATAAGAGGATGTTTCCTATTCATGAATTTAGCTGAAAGTGTCACATCATCAAAGTCTGCATATATCAAAGTTCTCCGAATGAGAAGATATTTTAATATGCGTCTGTGATATGTGATATACTGTATAGAGAAGCTATAACCATTTCCCTGAATGTAGATGTTTTAACACTCAATAGCCACATGATGGAGTCAGTGACTCATGTTTGACCACATAGTGTTTCAGTGCCGAGCTTGTTGAAACTTCATTTCATTTTTATAGAAATCCATACATGCAGTCCTGACACACATGATCAATACAATAATGACAGATAAAAAATTCACAGGTAAAGTTTCCAAATAATGCTAATTAAACACATGATGTGATTTTGACAAATGGATGCATTGAATTGACAAAATACATTTTAAAACTGCGAATGTAATCAATGTAAATTTGTCCAATTAGCTTTAAAACGCTGCAATTTGACCTTTAATCTGAAAAAAATTAGCTATATTAACTCTGTTTAAATATTCTTACTTGATCATTTTAGAAGTGTTATTTGAAATGCATTGTTCAAAATGTGTTGAAGGGTTCTAAATCCATAACTAAAGATGAAATGCGGTGCACGTCAGCTGAGTATCGCTGCTGTTTTCGGATCAGTGTCTCTCAGCGGGAACGTGGCGTGTCTATAAAGGTTCTCACTCATCCAGGTCACTGCAAAAGTCATGTAAAATCTCCATCAGGAGAATCTAGACTTGTTTATTGATTTAAGACATTTGGAGGCTTGTGACGTTGTGTGAAGAAGGTTAAATGCTGAGGAATGCGACTTGACGTTTCTTTGCAGTGACCTAGAAAGTTGCCAGCAAATAGTAGTTCATAAAAGACCAGCAAGTTAATAAAAAGCGTTCATGTGAATAAGTACTACAGAGTAGAGCTTCTCAAATGGTTTAACTTTGAACACCAGGAAATTACCCTTTTTGTAAAAATGTAAAGAAATGTTCTAAAAATGAAATACTGAAGTTAATTTATTTGTATAATTTCTGTATTAAAGAATTAATATTGGCGTGAATTGCGTAGTTTGTGTTTTGTATTTCTGTCGATAGTTTCATGTTGTCAAACAGCAAGTCATTTTACAAAACAGAAAACATGTTTTTCATCTTTGCATATGAAACTGGCTTTAATTTAATCCAGGTTATATAATAGTTTTGTTTTTGCTTTATGGTGATGGCATGTCACACAACTAGTCCGTGTTGGCATCTGTCTATTTTGAATTGTTCCTACACTCTCAGAAATAAAGGTACAAAAGCTGTCACTGGGGCAGTACTTTTTCAAAAGGTACACTTTTGTACCTATTAGGTTCAAATATGTACACTTTAAGTACTAATATGTACTTTTAAGGTACCAAAATGGACCCTTTAGGTACAAACATGTACCTTTTGAAAAGGCACCGCCCCAGTGACAGCTTTTGTACCTTTATTTCTGAGAGTATACTATGAATTGATTTTTATTGGACAAGCAGGCCATCCAAGATGTAGAGTTTTGTTCCTTCATGAGAACAGATTTTGAGAAATGTTGCATCACATCACGTTCACCAATGGATCATCTGCAGTGAATGGGTGCCGTCAGAATGAGAGTCCAAACAGCTGATAAAATGCATCGCAATAATCCATGCAATTCCAGTCCATCAATCAATGCCTCATGTAGTGAATAGCTATTTTTTTTTTTTTTTTTTTTTGTAAGAAACAAATCAATCATTTAGACATTTTAACTTTAAAGGGGTCATATGATGTGATTTCAAGTTTTCCTTTCTCTTTGGAGTGTTACAAGCTGTTTGTGCATAGATAAGCGCCCTAAAATTGCAAAGACTAAAGTCTCAAAACCAAGACTCGACCACGCCCCCATAAAATGACTCATTCAAACAGACCCCCACATGTCTACATCACGGTGTGAGGAGATTTGCAAAACACCACCCAAATGTTTACGAAGGCGGGACTTTTATTCTCACTGTGGTATTGTTGCTGCCGCCGGTGTCCTGACATTTTATCCTACCCATCAGATTTTCCTACCAGGGCTTACTGCGCATGCGCAAATCAATATTGCGTCTTTTTTCTCATGCTGAACAACAATATTTAATGTATCTGCATTACGGGTAGGTTTAGGGTTGGGGTAGGTGTAGATATTAATAAAACACAATCTAATGGGTAGAAAAATATATTTATTGTTGGTTTCCGGTAGCTGTATCCCTTCTAGTCACAACCGCGAATATAACATATAATTACTGTATTTGCATTACTGTAAGGGTAGGTTTAGGGTTGTGGTAGGTGTAGACATTAATAAATCATAATTTGACATGTAGCATTTTTTATTGTCAAATTGTACTACCTACTGTTTTAATGGGAGGTAGCACAAATCGACAGAACACCGGCGCCATGTCCTGGAGATGCTGTGTTTCGTTGTGAAAGTGAAACGACTTTGTTTGGGCTTCCAAAAGAGGACACAACTAGAAATCAGTGGTTAAGTTGTTTTTACAACACTGTTCCAGAACAGTTCAACCCAAATATTAGAGTGTGGGCATCGCATTTTACGGAGGACTGTTTCCTGAACCTGGGAGAGTAGCCTACAATGCTAGCTGTGCACAAAGGCTGTTTCTATAAAGTGGGGCAATTCCAACTTTGCAAGGACAATCTGTTGCTTCTGACTCACAGCCTGTAAGTATGTTTTCATGTTTAAAGAATGTGCCACTGACTATTCAAACGCTGTGAGTTTTGAGCTGTGTAGAGTAACGTTAGTGCTTGTTGTTTGTCATTTCTCCGATCACAAATGGTAAATCGCGCTGCGTAAAAAGACAGTATAAATCATTATAATCCGTAATTATGTCCCCACTGGATGCAACAAATGCCTCATTTGTAATGGGTTTTATTGTTTTTGTGTTGTTGCGCCCGGACACGGCATCACAATATGGTAAGGGGCGTAACATTTCCGTCTCACGCTTGAGGTATTCTGCCAATCACAAAGCACTGGATAGCTGGCCAATCAGAGTACGCCTCGCTTCTCAGAACGATGAGCTTTGTAAAAATCGGTACGATTCAGAAAGGCGGGGCTTAGAGGAGCAACAATAATGTACAGTATGTGGAATGTAATGTGTTTTTTTAACCTTAAACCACATAAACACATTGCATTACACCAAATACACAAAATAATGTTATAATAACGTCATGTGACCCCTTTAAACTCTTGCTACTTACTAAAATATAAATCTATAATCCATAATGCTTAGTCCTGTGCATTTTATTTACAATAATATATAGTTTTTGTTGTTGTTGTTTATTTATTTTATTATTTTCATTCATAATTTATAATATTATGTATTTTTTTTCTTATTCATAAATATTTTATAGTTGGCATTCAGTGGTTTTCCAGCTGTTTGTTTATTTATTTATTTATTTATTTATTTATCTGCCTTTCAGTTGAGCTTTGTTCACATATAATCTCTATCAACATATTCCTGAATATTGACCTGTGTGTGTGATCCGCACCAACAGCAAACAGACTGCAGACAGTGTTTCTATTATAATCTGCACAGAATAACACCCGAGAGACGTCCATTTATGCCGTCAGGGAGTGAGGAGCCTTTAAAAAATAATCAGGGATTTTCCAACTGAAAGCAGTGCGCTATTTGGAAGGAGCTGAGAAGGACTGAAATGCATAAAATGTCTCCGAGAGTAATCTCTTGTCTGAAGAGAGCAGCGCTGGCATTTATAGCGGAAGCTCTCCCACTCATTTTCTCAGGGGTTGAGCGGGATGTTAGATGGGTGCTTTCAGGGAGACTTTGACTTTCATTTTAAGCACAAAAAAAATAAATTCGATTCATTTCTAACTGACTGTTGCCCTTCAGGGGCCACCAATAGCAGATCATTCAGGGCCCAAAGTGAATTAAAACTAAGAAGGGATTGCCTGAGATCTTGAGTATTTGAAACTGACAGTCATTTTCTTTTCCTGTGCTATATATTATTCATGTTACTCAAAGCAATGGTTCATCCAAAAATGAAAATACTGTCATCATTTACTCACCCTCATGCCACTCCAAACATGTATAACTTACTTACTTCTGAGGAGTACAAAAAATATCATTTGATTTGTCCATGTGCGGTGAACATCAATGTGGTCCGGTTTTGTTTGGAAATACCTTCTTGTTTTCTGCAGAAGATGACAGGGTAACCAGAGTTTACGTTTTGTCAGTATGTGTGATATCTGTTTCAGTGGTGGACAAAAACAACAACAGCAATCCTATATAATCCTATATATTTACATTTAAAGTATATTTAGAACTTTAACAGTGTGTTAATGTTTCTATATATTTTTATAAAATTGTATACATATTGCATAAAAAACCTGAAACATAAAGATGTGAATTATTTTTAAATTCACTTACCTGAAGTTAGAATACATATAGATATGCATCCAAAAAGTCATGCAACTTCCTCACATCATGTAAATGTACATTGAACACGTCATCAGACTCATATAATTATATTGATTTGTACATTTATATTTTGTGCCTGCATAGGATGGAAACACTGCATTATTTATGTATTTGTTTGTTTTTTTGTTCATTCATTGTATGTTTTTATTAAAGGAACATTAATATACAAGATTATAGAAATGCATATATTGGGTTTGTATAAACCACTCAAAAATATTAAAGAAAGGGAAGTAAAGAAGAAAACCAACTGTGATATTGTGGGTACTGAGCATATATAAACATCAAATAAAGTAATACTTTTGTCAATAATAGTTTTTAAAGTTCTTATAGCTTTATTATTCAAAGTGTCTGTAGTACTGTCGATTTACAACCCTATTTTGGTCAACAAAATCATAAAGTTGTGTTTATTATTAGTGACTTTGCATGTAAGAATGTCAAAAATATGAGGAAATTAAAAGCATTTTCAGAATAATCAGTTGTAATTGTAACTACACTTGTACACTAACTTGTATACTCTAATTGCAGCTTGAATGGAAACATAGAGACTTAGGGATGGGCTCTTTTGACTTGAGTCAGTAAGGAACCACCTAGCAACTATTCAGAACACCCTTGCAAGTTTTGTGTATTCTAGCACCGCTCACATTCATAAAACCTTTGAGTTTCTGTTTCATTGATGCCTTTTAGTGAGCAATTACACCTGGTTTACATGTTGACATGCTGTTAATTAGTATAATGTGAATGTTCAGCCATTAAAGTGATGTTCTGCCCATCAAACCCACCCACACACTGGCTTGCGTCATTAAAACACTCCTGTGACACACGCCTGACTGGCATGCTATCGTCCTCCCCTGAGGTGAAAGCTTTGATAGCGCGCCGGGTATTTTCCGTCAAGCGTGCTGGTACAGTATATTATTTGACACAGTCTGCTGTTTGAGTCGGTGGCATTTTACCTGCCCTGATTGATCAAATCTCTGCTGTTTAGAGACCTCAGACTTCATATTGTGTCTCTTATCTAATATCTGCCTTTTCACTTGAGACATATTGCAAAGGTCTTGAGACGTGCCACATAGAAGTACCCTAAATAAGCAGAAAAATGAAAGAAAATGGATTTTGTCGTTTATAATAAATGCAGCATTTTTTAACAGAAAATCAGGTATCTTGTGCTACAAACATGGTCATTTTATTCAATTTGTTCTAGTTCAAATCTGTTGTATTAGCTGAAAAAAAAACAAAAAAATGGTGCAGAAAGAGTTTCCACTGAGAAATTATTAGTGAATTTTGCAGTTAATTACAATGGAGAAGTAATACACTTAGTTAAAACATTAAAGTGTACAAAAAAAAGTATTTTCTTGTAAACATGCTCCAATAATCTTTATTTTATTTATTTGAAAAATAGTTTTTACAGTGTAAGAAACTGTTCAAAAGGTATTATTATTATTTAAAATAATTATTTTAGATCAAAATATATTTTACATGTAATTATTCTATATTTACATTGATGAAAAAGCTGAATTTTCAACATCATTAGTCTTCAGTGTCACATGATCCTTCATAAATCATTCTAATATGCTTATTTGCTGCTCAAGAAACATTTCTGATTATTATCAGTGTTGAAAACGTTTGCTAAATAATATTTTTGTAGAAGGCGCACTACTTTTTTTAAGGAGTTTTGATGAACAAAGTTCAAAAGAACAGCATTTGTTTAAAACAGAAACCCTTTGTAACATTATTAACATAATTACTGCCAATTTTGATCAATTTAATGCATCCCTATGCACATAATGCATAATATGCATAAAATTCATTAATGCTAAATAATTTTATACTTTAACCTTTTTTTATACTTAAACATTGACATTTTTGACTTTTTTTTTTTTTTCTTCTTTTCTTTTTTCAAGGGAAACTTAAGTGTCCTAATTCCTTTTTGGGGCCACAACAACAGCTACATTTTTATTTTTTTTTTCCCCACAGTAAATGAAACAGAATATCTTCTGTGCCGTCTTTGCCTCTCAGTTCCATTGAAATAGGGACATCTGTGCAGTGGTGTGTCACAGCAGACAGCCAGCCTTTCATACGGCTTCTCTGTGTAGTCCTCCCATGTACAGTATGTGTGCTATGTAAGAGCCTACTGAGGGTCTTTGTTCATACATGTTCATAAATGTACCTGAAGGACTCTCTGCCTGAAGGAGTTCTGTGTGTTGTAACAGCGGAGAGGTGTGAATATATGACACAAGACACTCGCATGCATGTTTTGCTCATGTACGGCACATCTGCCTCTGCTTATCATTACTAAAGTAGACAGTTTGATGGTTTTGCACTCATGTTGAAGTAAATGCGAGTGGCGTTTGTCTGTGCAAAACACGCCGCTACAATGTTTGGGTATTCCTGATGTTTGCATGGGCATTGCTAATATGGTGTTATGACTGTTTTTTTAGTGCATTATGTGGTTGATAGGGTGATTATTGTAGCTGGTCGTTAAGGTGTTCTGAGTGGTTTAGCATGTTGCATGTTATTCTGGGTGGTTGAATACTGGCTCTAGATACTATATGAATTGTATGATCCTTCCTTCAATGTATGATTATGTGTCTCCTTTCTTTCTTTCTGGAAACTATTGGTTCATCAGTATTTATTCATTTCAATTTTATTTATCAAGGATGCATTAAATTGATCAGAAGTGCCAGTAAAGACATTATTATCTTATAAAATATGTCTATTTCAAATACATGCTGTTCTTTTGAACTTTGTTCATCACGAAACCAGAAAAATTTAAATTCAGCATTGATAATAATAAGGTATTATTATTTTTATATATATATATATTTTTTAATAAGCATATTAGAAAGATTTCTGAAGGATCATGTGACACTGAAGACTGGAGAAATTATTCTGAAAATTCAGCATCACAGGAATACATTATATTTTAACATATATTAAAATAGGAAACAGTTATTTTAAATCACATTATTTGACAATATTACTGTAACAATTCAATGTATATTTGAGCCGTCTTAAAAATAAAACTTGATTTTCTTTTACTTTTTTGGGAATTGTAAGTCATCATTGTGCAAAACCAACAGGGTCTGACAAGAAAACATAGCTATTTTACAATGTAGCATTTTTTTTATAATTTATACTTTGTAAATTGTATGAAACTAAAATATTTCTGTAAAAAAAATACTAACACTTTAATAACACTTTATTCACTATTAACTAGTTGCTTATTAGCTTGCATTTTACTAGCATATTGGCTGTTTATTAGTACTTATAAAGTACATATTAATGGTTTATTCTGCATGTTCATATTCGATCATAAATACCAATACCTAAACATACCTACAACAACAACAACAACAACAACAACTATCTTTCTATCAATAAGCAGCAAATTAGGAGTTTACTGAGGGGAAACTCTTAGTTAATAGTAAATATGTGTTCCCTAATTTAAAGTGTAACAAAAAATAAAGGTTAACCTAACCCCAACCCCATTAAACCTTCATTGAAATTATGTTTGCAAAGGGATTTTGATTGGTTTCTAGGCCATTGCTTACCACTCTGAGTAAAGAAAGCCCACTCAAACACTTCTACGATATCCGGGTCCCCTGAGGCCCTCCTTCAATGCAAGTCTATTTTTCGTTCACCTATTTTATTGCCCACCAGGTGAAAATCAGGCCTCTCCTCAATAAGCTGCACAATTAAAAGTATCAGATTCAGAACACATTTTTCAGGAATAGTTGCACACCGAAGGTTCTAACAGTCACGCTTCCACAAGTTCTACTGAACCGGCGCTGAATTAAACAAGTTAAGTTTACAGATATCTTTATTCGTCGTCATCTGGCAAATTCCCCTGTCTGATTATTTTCTGGAGCAGTGGACGCAGATATTTTGACTGCTTTCAGAGCGATTAATCCCACAATGCTAATTCTGTTGAAGTAGCGCATGCGATTTTCTCTTAGACGGTGGATTAAGCACTTTAGCGTCCGAGGGGAGCCGCATCGGGGAGCGAGGCGAAGCAGATGCTTTTGTAAACAATATTACCCTCTTCTCCCTCCAAAGTGGAACTCAACAGTGTGGGGGATGTCACCGGTTTGGAGATAAGCCATGAAAAATGGAGGGCTCTGTTATAGTGGTGCTTTGGCAAGCAGGCCATAATGCCATATTTCCTCTCTGCTGGTGCTCGACTTATCCAGTCCTTTTGGTGACAGATGTTCCACGTCAGTTGGTAGAAAGTCAGGAAGACGCGTCAGCCTGGTGCAAAATTGGGCCGCTGTGTGTGCGCAGGTGCCCGTAAGACTTTGATAACATGCTGAGTGGTTCACGGCATACTGGAGAGTTGTTTTTATGTCTCGGAGTGTATCTCAAATGCTCTTTGAGGACGGACTTTCGGAGATATTCTGCTTGCGTCTTTTGTATGCTTGAATTCCACGCTTGTTGAATGGGCAGCCTCGAGATCCTTTTCGACACTTTGAAGAAAGCGGCCAGTGAATTAACAGACCCTGAATTTCATATCGGCGCCCTTTACATTCCATATTCCTTTGAGCTAGTACTCGAGTGATAAAAACACACACTGACAGTTTTGCACAATTGTAAGATTGTGGCTGTAGGAAGTGAATTAGGCTTGTTTTTAGCAAGGAATTGTGCACTTGTTTTCATGCAAAACTTGTTTACTTGTCTACTTTGTCAAGTGTTGCATATTTCTGTTGCATAGTCTTTGCCACTATTCCGAGAAATGTTGCGTTTTGCTGAAAGTTGGAGTTATACACATGGCATGGGTGTCGTTTCATGTAGTGATTTGGATGGGATTGGGTCCCCTGTTGTCTGGATGTGGGGCGTTGTGGAAGGTCATGTGCTCTGGATTTATTAAGTCAGATGGGATGTCAGCAGTACTTGAATCACCAACTGTTATTTCATCCATAGAAAAAGTTGGCAAAAAAAGTCTAATCTTCATAATGAAGGTGCAAGAGCAGTGTGACAACGCATTCAGCTTTAGTTGCAGTATTTAACATACTCGAAACTAATTTGAAATGTTTGCCTGAGTGCAATTAGCAACCCAGGCTCTTTGGAAAAAGACGTACCTGTGGTGAAGTTTCTGCAAAATGATGTTATGTTGCTTCTTGTGCATTTTGCAAGTTAAATTTTCAGTTAGTGATGCTAAAAGCCTATCTAGTTTTATATAAAACATATGAACATTAATCTGACAGTGTTTTATTAAGTGGCCTGCTCATTGTGGCATTTTGCAAATTAGCTACTGTAAATGTCCAGTGAGTGACGTTAAAGGGTATATGCTTTACTATGTTTGAAAATAATGCACCAGCTTCACAAAACCTAACCGATAATGTTAGCAAACATATAAAAATGCATTTGCTAATTTAACAATGCCATTATAGCATGTTTCTTCAAGTCTTTGAGCTCTTTTTATTATGACTTATGTTTAACAGATACCGAAGAGCTACACATTGCAAATTCAGTGCTGTACCAGGTGTGCTACTGAGCAAGTTTACCATGTTAGAAAATCCTTATATAGTCATATATATATGGACCTGGTTATGTTATGCTAATCGTGGGCAATGGTAAAAGTTGTTTCGAGGGCATAGCATAGTACTGTTCAAAGACGAAACAAAAACAAACAAATAAAAAAATCTTTATTAGTCAATAATACGCCCCTGTAATCATAATTTGAGCAAAATAGACTAAACATCTTTTGTTGTTTTACTGCAATTAGTGTTCATTTCATCTGGAAACTGCAGTGTAAAAAAAAAAAAGAAAAGAAAAATAGTTGAGCCAACTTAAAATTTTAAGGCAGCCAGCTTCAGCAGATTTGTGAGTTTGCGCAACAAATTTTTGTGGGAGATTCTCAAATTTTTGTTGTATAAACCTAAAAACGACAAGTTGAGAACTCAATTTTTTTTTTTTTTTTTTTTTTTACAGTGTGTGGTGAATTCAAAGTTTTTTCACATTGCACATTTTTCCATTGAGCCCATGTTGGCAATTAAATACGTTCTTATCCTAGATTTCTCAGAAGTTGTCTGAAAAACAGTAGTTAGTTTACTCTAATAAATGTCTTTTATCTGGCAATTTGAGACCTCTTATTGAAGTACAAAGACATACTTTTTTTTTTTTTTAATCTACATTTTCATTAGAAAACCTGTGTTGACTTTTCTTCAGGTGACCTTTGGTTATCAACTTCTTCATCTGTTGTGAGGATGAAATTCAATTGACAACTGACCACAAAGGTCTTTTCCAAAGTTCATTCATATTATAATGCAGATCCATCATACTAAAATTTTGCATAATTTACTGATATCACACTGTTAAAGGAGAGAGAAACTAATTAGCGTTGTACTAGCGCTGTCTTTTCATGCTGCTTTTCAAGTATATTAAGGAAATTAATACTGGCACTAAAATATTTCCAGTTAATAATGCCACATAACCTGCCGTGCACAAATGACCTCTTAGTCAGAATGTAAGTTCCCTGAATGCAAATTTTCCATAAACCTGCTTTAGTTCATGCTATAAATAGCCATTCAGGAAAGTTGTTTGGACATTATTGTGCTGAATAATGTTCACTAGTATTTTTGCAGCCTATGTATAATGCCAAATACAACGTCCAATGTGACAGATGCTTCTGCTATGCTTAGAGAAGCTGTTTTGTTATAAACCCTGTTATGTGCCATATTTCATAAACAGACAGATAAAACTTGGAGCCAAATCTGAATTTCCATTGAGCCTTTTTCTTTTAATTTCTGATGATTTTTTTTAGTCATGTGCAGGGAAAGCATATGCACTTTAATGTACACCTGTTTAAGTTTGGGTCTGGTAAGATTTTTTGAAAATGTTTTTGAAACAAAAGCTGCCTTTGTTTGATTAAAAATAAATAAATAAATAAATAAATAAATAAAACAGTATTTATATAGTAATATATATATATATATATATATATATATATATATATATATATATATATATATATATATATATAATATTCTAATATGCTAATTTGCTCTTCCAGTTAATATCACACGAAGAGTGCTGTTTTTTTTTCTCCAAAAGTCAGCACGATTACACGTGATATTGATTTTATGCAACAGTTCAATAAACAAGAGTTAATATTAACTCTTACATTATATTTTTTTACTCTAATTAATACATTATATTTTAATACTCTAATTAATACAAGTATCTTAATTTTTAAAAATAATTTCAAACATCATTTTTTAAAGTTTTATGTTTCAAATAGCAAAATATTATTTATGCATTTGTAACTGCAGGTTAGCATTCTATGTCCCTCTGAGCTGCATTAAACAATGCCACTTCAGATGCATTGCAAAGATAAATTTAGTTGATACTGATTTCATTTGCTTGGTAACATCCCAAATGCAAGAATTTGACTCAAAAGATGATGCACACTTTTAGAAAAAAATTCTTAAAGGTAAAAAAAAAATACCCATAAAACATATTGGAAAAGATTAATTTCTATCACGGCTGTGAACTGACCACACAGAATATGAAGACTATCAAAACAAAAATCAGGAGTCAGCTGTCCACGGTAATATTTAAGATACCAGCACAATAACACACTCAGCAAAATATTGTCTAATTATCAATATCGATAAAATCCCCCCAAAAAATCAAGATATCATTTTTTGTCAATATCACACACCCCTAATTCCTGTTATTTAATTTATATAATAATTGTATTGATAATAATTGTTTAAATCAATATAATAATTAATACTTTTGACTTATCAATTTACTTAAAAAGGCTGAAATGTGAAATTTATCATTTTATAAAAGTGTTTGTGAAAACTTGTACCTGAATTGTAAATTATGCTTTTTACAGTCATTTTACAGTTTAATATGGTACTATATACATTGCCCTACCCCGCTAATATGGTATTAATTTTATTTGTGCAGGTCTTAAAAAAGCTCTTAAAGTCTTAAATTTGATCTTAAAAATTCTGCAGAAACCCCGACAACACGTAAAAGCAATTTAAAAAATCAATTCAGTATGACAGAATACATATTTAACAAGACTTAAAAGATTTTTTAAAAGACTTCATACACTGCAAAAAAAAAAAAAAAAAAAAAATCCAAAGTTTTTGAGTTTTCTCAACTTGTTTTTGTAGGAGATTTTTGAGTTTTCTCAACTTAACTTTTTTGTTGTATAAACTTGTTGTTGTATAAAAATTTGAGAACTCAAAAGTCTGCTGAATCTGGTTGCCTTAAACTTTTAAGTTTTCTCAGCTTTTGATTTTTTACAGTGTAGTTAGAAGGTAGTACCTGTTTATGCTGTAGAGAGCAAAACGGCTCTTTTTGGAAAGAAACACTGACACTTCCTCCTTTCATATAGTAGATTTTGCTGTCATGAAATATAATTTTTGGATTACCAAACTTGAAAGATATTTTGCTTTGCATCCCCAGACTGTCAAAGCCACTTTCCCTTTCTTTAACTCTAGGCCAGGCTGCGCTAAGCAAAACTGAGTCACCACATCCCGAATTCTCTGGCTTGTTACCTCCAAAACGGAAGAGCCACAAAGACAGTACGGGGACTGCCATGCATTTTTAATGCCTCCATGTTTCTTTCCAGTGTTTCACTGCCACATGCATATTTCAAGGGAATAACCAGTGAATTTGTTATGTATAGTGCCACTGAAGGTGCTGGTCAGAGACAAATGTTTTTTCAAAGTGAATGACATTTTGCCTCGATGAATGCCTGCACACTTGCTAAGACCACCTTAATAACAGTGGTGGCAAAGAGTGGCCCCCTAGCATGTACGGCTAGTTCTTTCTAACCAGTTAACACAAACACACACGCATGCTGTGCGCGGTGTGGTGCGTCTGTGTCTTTAATGGTAATTATACATTAAAAGTGACAGAAGCACACCACGCTGTGCAAAGTAACTCCCTACAGTGTTGTTGTGATTGAATTCTCACCTTCCGTCTGCCTTGGAATGGCTCCTCGCGTCGTCATTAAACGCATGTGGATACGGGAGTCTTGACGTCGCTTTTAGACAAGTTAATTTACCGCTCTGGCTCATTCTAGCATAATAAATCAAAAGTATTGCATTCATAGCTATTCAGAAAGAAAGTAATAGCCATATATTAAGAGACCAGAAAAACACTGAGGGCCAGCATTATGATTTAGAGAGACAAACTGGGTTGTTTTTCATTTTTTGTAATGTAATGTACATGTTGTTACATGTGTCACATCTACAAACAATCAACAACAAACTTGAATACATTTTATTTTCTTTAAGGACAAACAAACTTCTCACCTCATGTGCTTTAGTTATAAGAAGCTATAACAACATTGTTTTTTTTTCCAGATACATTTTATTTAGTAAGTAAACAAACAAACAAACAAACAAATGAATGAATGAATAAATAAATAACAATGTTGTTCTTTTGAACTTTCTGTTTATCAAAAAGCATGGTTTCCACATGGTTGCTAATGTTTCCAATATTGATAATTAGAAGAAAGGTCTATTGAGCAGCAAATCAGCATATTAGGTTAACTTCTGAAGGATCATCTGAAGACTGGAGTAATGATGCTGAAAATTCAGCTTTGATCACAGGAATAAATTACATATTAAAATATACTCAAATATCTATAAATATGTTTATATAGAAAACACTTATTTTTAATCTAATAATATAATATTACTATTATTGTTTTACAGCATTTTTGATCAAATAAATGCAGCCTTGTTAAGCATAAGATACTTCAAAAAACATTAAAAAATCTTACTGATTCCTAATTACTTTATAAATATGTAATACATCTTTATTTAATATCAAATAAATATAAAGAAAATAACATATTTTGTGAAATATATTTATATAAACTTACTGTAACATTTTTTTCATATTTTGTCCATTTTTTCTATGTATTATATCATGCAGCATTATATCATATTGATACAATAAATGCATGTTATAATAGTATATTAAGTCCTAATTGTACTATACCCTGCTGTATGTCATGTCAAGTGTTTTTTTTTTTTTTAATATAAAAATAAAATGTAAAATTTGAATGTTAGAAAAACAGTCTTACATTTTTACACACACACGTACGTTTGTTTTTTGTGAAAACTGGGGGAATCCCATAGGCATAATGGTTTTAATATTGTACAAACTGTATGTGCTATTGCCCTACACCTAACCCTACCCCTTACAGGAAACTTTGTGCTATTTGAGATTTAAAGCATTTTGAAAAGTGGGGACATGGGGTAATGTCCTGAAAAGTCACCTTCTCCTTGTGATACCTATGTCATACCCTTGTTATTATACAAATTGTTTCCTCATTTGTCACAAACACACACAGGCTGTATATAGGCTTATATGTGGACATGACAGAGCAGGGTATTAATACAATTATACCTCACAACTATACTATATATATATATATATATATATATATATATATATATATATATATATATATATATATATATATATATATATATATATATATATGCGCTATTCATTTCGCACACGTGAGAGTCTTGATCACTTCATTCTCCATCCCTCCCGAGAACACAGTCATCTGCGTGGTGTTGCTGCTGGCGCATCCTTCAGTTCACAAATGCTGTTTTATTAAGACAGAGGCTGTGAGAGAGTTCACGCCGCTGGGTGAAGCTGCTCCTCTCTGTCGACTCTGGCGTGTGTTTTCAGTCTAGCGGGATGTCCGGTACTGTCTGTTCAAATCACATATAGTCAATGATACGTGCTTTAACATCTATCACAATTGACTTTTCCTGCTTTGCCAAGCTGATTTCCACACAAATTGAGTTTCATATGCTGGAAGGTTTGTGTGGAGCGTCTGGCTTCTGTTATTTTTTAAAATTTTCCTTTTTTTTAAGATAGGTAGTACTATATCGCAGTATATCGCGGTAGTACTATAGGTAGTTGTATCGCATTATAACCAGGGGTGCTAATTCTCTTCGTAGAAGTAGAGGGCAAGGGCTGGATTTAATGAAAAATAATTAATCATTTTTCTCTAGAGCCATCATTCAGACTGTGTGAAAATAGCTGCCTTCAAACTATACTTTATTGGAGGCAATTGTCCTGCAATCCAGCAAGGTCAAGTATTGGCCTGTGGCAAGGAAACATAGCTGTTCAATTGAAGCTGTGTTTTGCCCGGGTCAGGTTTTAGCCACTTATCTTTGTATCGGGGTTAACACACAGAATCTATTTAATGCCGAATTGATACTCCATTTATCATATGCAAGTTCTACTGTCTGAGAATGTTGCTTTTTTTAAATGTTATTCATCTTTATCTTGAGCCTTGATTAGGAAATGGCAAACTGAACGATTTTACAAGAGTCATTGATTTGCACAGAGCAGACAATGATGATGCATTGTTTAGAGATTGAAAAGATTTCCAATGCACGCTCGCAAGAATCCACAAAGTTAGATTTCCCAGGAGCTTTCGCTCATTTAAATCTTAATTTTATTTATTTATTTATTTATTATTCTTGCCCACTGAATTGGCACTGTACAGTATACTGCATTACCACTGCTTTGCCACAATCTTGTTTGTACCTTACTGTTCAAAAGTTTGGGATCAGTAATATTTGGAATGTCTTATGCTCATCAAAAACAATAATATTGTTAAATATTATTATAATTTAATATAATGGGTTTTCTATTTTAATATACTTTGATATAATTTATTCCTGTGATCAAAGCTGAATTTTCATCAGCCGTAATTCCAGTCTTCAGTGTCACATGATCCTTCAGAAATCATTTTAATATGCTGATTTATTATCAATGTTGGAAACAGTCGTTGCTTTATTTTATTTTGTTTTTTAATACTTTTTTTTCAGGATTAGTTGATGAATAAAAAGTTCAAAAGAACATTTATGCAAAATAGAAATCTACAAAATGTATGAAAATAAAATTATTTAACTGTTGGTAATGCACTCTATAACATTTCTACCTATTTAACTTCAAAACTGAAGTTCAGCTGCTGTCTTAATTTTTTAGTTATAATCTACTTGGTTATATAAGTCATTTAATCTTTTCAGTTGTATTAAACCAACTTTTAAAAAATTACGTTGAATGTCATATAACTTAACAAAAAAAGTTTAAATTTGCTTAACTTTAATGTATAAAAATACAATAATTAATTAAAAAAAATAAAATTAAAAGTTGCCATGACTTACAGATCATATGTTTTTTTTTGTTTTTTTTATTATTATTATTATTATTTTTTTTTTTTTTGATAATCCATACAACAAATTTAATAATTCACAAGCAAAAAGTAATTTTAATTTGGAAATTGATAGCTGCAAAATCATAAAACTTAGTCAAACTGATATCTCAGATTCTAAGTTCTGAATGGATTGTCTATATTTTTATAAACTATTAGTAAGTATAGTAATGCAGCATGTTAGGATGTTGCTTGACAATAGGGCCGTTTCTAGCCATTTTGATGCCCTAAGCGAAATCCCTATTAGTCTACCCCCCACCCCCCATTCAAATCCCACACCCAAACAAGATAATTGATGTTACATACAAAATAACATAAAACTGATTATGTAAACAATCAAATCTTAAATAACAACATTGATACATTAGGCCTATTTGTAAATTGACTGTTAAGAGAAAACATTTTGCACTTTACTATCTGTGATACCATTATAGCCACTGGATGCCTGTATAGCTCTATGTAACAATCCCTAGTTGCTAAGAAATTGTCATCACACATAAATTCATTTTATTACATGTGGATTTGGATACGTTTAGATATTATCAATGGCTACTTTTTGACTTTATCTGTTTGTTTTTTTTTGTTCAATTGTTTTGTTGTTGTTGTATCAGTAATTGCATTATTATTTCAGTCAAACCTATAAAACCCTTTGTTACCCTTTGTCTATAAGTATGTCGCTGCTCCCTTTAAGCGCTGTTGGAAGCAAAGTTATTTATTTATTTATTTTTTTGGAAGCAAATTAATTGATTCAGTATTTCGTCACTTCCGTAAGGATGCGTTAAATTTGACAAAGCGGTTTAATAAAGGATGTATTGATCTTAATTGTATTGATTTTAATTGGCTATACAATTTTTATATGGGAATAGTACACGACACACTGAACCTTTAACAATGCATTAGTGCGAAAACGCATACCTTTTAGACCAGTTTCACAAGAAACATGATTTCTCGACTGCCACAAATACTGCCTAAACAAAATACTGATTTTGTGCACTTTTTATGTACCAATATTTTAAATTGGCCTTTGAACTTGCATGGCAAAAAAAAGCCTTACCTTGCCAAAGCACTGACAGAACCCATTGATCTAATGGCATTGTTGAGTGCTCCAAATCCAAATGCAAACTTTGCATGCAACAATCAGAGACAGCAATTGACCGCTCTGATCCAATGGCATACAGGCATCGTCAGAATGACAGTCCTCTAGCCCAATGATGATGGGGGATGCAGTGGGGGCGGCAATCATATTTCAGGGTGTCCGTGCCACTCTTGATCACAACCCTGTTAAAATGTAGCGGCAGTATGTGCGCTCATTGGTGACTGCCTAGTTTGCCTATGCCTAGAAACGGTACTGCTTGACAACCATAAACAGCTAAACTCACATTTGGCTTGCCCTTAAAATAAATTCAACAAGTCATTAAATAAGTAACTAAATAAATTATTACTTTCCTCATTGTGGCTTGTTAGAAAAAATGTTCTGTTTAGTATTATTGCATTATTCAATTTAATTATTTATTTATTTATTTATTCCTCTCGTGTGAATAATGTAAAGCAGACGTGTTTCCAAAATTAACGTACATGATATTTATAAATTCCAAGGTAATTTAAAGAATACATTGGTTTTACCATCAAACTAGTGTCCACAAACGTAGTACTATAGTACTTTATTGTAAAGCGGGTAAGAATCTTGGACTGTTAAGGTCAGTGGATGAGAAGCATCAGGGGTGATACTTGGATTGTTTTTTTTTTGTTTGTTTTTTTTGCTGCTGACAACTGTATTGAAAGATTAAAGGGGTCATGTGTTGTGTTTTCTTTTCTTTTTGGAGTGTTACAAGCTGTTCATGCATAGATAAGATCCCTAAAGTTTCAAAAACTAAAGTCTCAAAACCAAAGAGATATTCTTTATAAAAATTAAGACTCGACCACGCCCCCATAAAACGGCTCATTCAAACAGACCCCCACATGTCTACTTCACTGTGTGGGAAGATTTGCATAACACCGCCCAAATATATATGCAATGAAAGGGGGCGTGATTTTTATTTTAGCTGTAGTATTGTTGCTGCCGCCGCCATTGTGAGAGCGAAACTACTTTGTTTGGGCTTCCAAAAGGGGACACAACTAGAAATCAGTGGTTAAGTTGTATTTACGACACTGTTCCAGAACAGTTCAACCCAAATATTAGAGTGTGTGCATCACATTTTACGCAGGACTTGACAGTAGCGTGCCAAATATGCTCAAAGACTGTTTCTATGAAGTGGGGCAGTTCCAACTTTACGAGGACAGTCTGCCGCTTCTGACTCACAACCTGTAAGTACGTTTTCATATTTAAACAATTTGCCACTGACTATTCAAACGCGAGTTTTGAGCTGTGTAGAGTAGCGCTTGTTGTTTGTAGTTTCTCCAATCACAAATGCAGACATGGTAATGTTTACGCGCTGCGATGCAACGTGACACGTAGAAAGACAGTATAAGTCATTATAATCAGTAATTATGCAATAAATGCCTCGTTTGGAATGGGTGTTGTTGCGCCGGGATATGGCATCACAATACGGTAAGGGGCGTAACATTTCCGTCACACTCTTGATGTATTCGGCCAATCACAAGGCATTGGCTAGCTGGCCAATCAGAGCACACCTTGCTTCTCAGAACGATGAGCTTTGTAAAAATCGGCACGTTTCAGAAAGGCGGAGCATAGACGAGCAACAATAATATACAGTATGTGTTTTTTGAACCTTAAACCACATAAACACACTGCATTACACCAAATACAAAAAATGATGTTCTTTTTAGCAACATCATATGACCCCTTTAATGAGAAGTGCAGATAAACAAAATAATTGGTTTCTCTGACAGCAGACTCTTATGGAATTGGAAGTACAGTGTATATACAGTACATCTGGCACTGAAATAACAGGACCACACACTTACCGGTTTCGTTGCTTTCACTGTTCGATTGTATCCTGAAAGCAAATAAATGCCTTTTACAATTCCTCACGGTTCAACCAAGTGTACTGGTCTTTCTTTACCGTGCGTTGGTGGTCTAACATTTCACCCATGTTCAGCCAACATTCATTTCACACAAGGGGCTATTTTATTCAGGGGCATTAAAAAATCATGCTAGCGCTTTCCACGGGAGATGTCGTTTGTTAAATGAAGCACAGCTAAAACCGAGGAGGGAATTCACTTTATTTCTGTGCGCTATCTGGGTTGTTTTAGTACTTGGTCCATTAGAGAAATGTGCAACTGCAGGAAGCCATTTGATTTAGTATATAATTGTTTAGGTATTAAATAACAGGTCAATGTCTATTTCTGAATAACCCAGTGAAGATGCCAATGTTATAGAACTGATATTTCAAATTCTAAGTTCTAATTGGATGAGCTTTGTTTTTGTAAAATATTTGTAAATGTAAATTAGAAATGTGGCCAGTTAGAAAACATTGTTTAAAAATCATAAATGACTAATTTTTTTAAATAAATTCCAAAACATCATGAACAAATATGTAAATATTGTGGGTCTGATTTCTGTGTTGTTTTAATGCATTGTTCACTAAAGATATTGTGCAAAATCAAATGCAGTAAGCACATGTGACTATAGTGTATGTATAAATATTTTAGTTCATAATGATCTTTTCCATCATTTTATCAAGTAGAGTAGATCATTATTTTTCGAGTAGAAACAATTTTCACTCAGAAAATGCCAGTAAATCTCACACACAAGTAACACATTTAATTTTACATACAATTTTAGAGTACAGACTAAAATAATTTTGATATTAATATATTTTTAAGACTAAGTTATGCTATTTAAATATGCATATGAAAAGTTAATTTGCAAAAATTGATAGCTTTTTGATTAATTTTCATAAATCATGTTTTTGTGTTATCAAGTTTTATTGTGTTAGTTAGCTGCTTTTCTTTTTTTTTTTTTTTTTTTTTTTTTAGTTATTAGTATTTAATCAAAACAAACGAACTGCAGTTTGATTGATATTACTTGGAATGAAGAAAAAAAGTTTTTTTTTTTTTTGCAAACGAACCATTCATACATTAAATATGCAAGTTAATTTAAATATGCAATGTTTAATTTTCTCTGAAACAGTTAAACATGACTGTGACAATGTTTTATTGTGGTGTTTGTTGTATGTATCATGGAGGTTTAGAAATGTCCAGTGAGTGGTGCTAAAAAGTTAATGCTCTGTCGCATATACAGAGTTCTGGCATGAAACTCTAGTTGGCGCAGTCTGATTGGTCAGTAGCCAATGAGCTCACTGCTCAATATTCAGATACCTGGCTTTTGTTTGCTGCAGTAGTTTGGCAGCGCACTTCAGAAACCCTCCACCTTCCCCAGCTCCACCTGTATAGATCTGCTACGAGGTGATTCATGTACGCTATGGGGGTTATTCATATGTGTTATATGTGCAGCAGCAGTATTTCCTACATGATCACAGCAACATGTTATGGATGCATTGGCAGTAGCAAATACTCTGTACTTGATCTGCTGCAGATATTTTCTGCCAAGACCAAATGCATTAACATTGTCATGTACATTACCATGCCAATTCCTCCAAGAGTTGTCATGACAGAATTGAAATTAACATATCACCTACACTAAACCTAAGTGATAGTGTTAACAAAAGCAAACGTGTAAGATAAAATACATTTGCTGAGGCAACCATGTCATTGTTTTTGAGTTCTTGTGTGTAGTGATGGGACTCAAAATCGAGTGCTCTGTATCGCAAATGCATTGCTTTGCCAGGTGTGCTACCAAACAAGTTTACCATGTATGATCAGCCATACATATGGAGCGTATCATGTGATGCAAACATAAGCAAAGCAAAATGGAGATAACTCATTTGCTGAAGCAAACATGCCATTTTTAGCTTGATTATACAAGTATTTGAGTTATTCTGTGGAGTGTTGTGACTCATGTTTCACAGGACTCAAAACCAGGCGCTATGTATCACAAGTTAAATGCTGTACCAGGTGGGCTACCTAATATGGAGTATGGAGCTGTCTATGAGATGCAAATGTGAAAATGTGGAAGTGTTTTGAGTTCTGTGCAAAGAAAGTGTGCAAAATAAATCTAGATTAAGCAATAATCTGCTCTTGTAATCATCATTTGTGTGAAATGGAATTAAAGTTGTTAGTGTTTTGCTGCCTCTAGTATTTTTTTTTTTTTTTTTCACCTGTAAACTGTATTTAAATGTATGTATAGTTTTTGCAGTTTTGCAGGAATGTAGGCAGAGTCATGTATTCCCCCCTGGTTAGCTCGATTTTAGTGTCAAATTCCCTCCTGAATCCCGCTTTCCAGTCTATATATGCAGCAGAAATCAGTTCTCAGCTGTAGTTCGTAGGGTTGGGTGGTCAAAGCCACTCAATCTCCCTACTACACGCAATTAGCTTTGTGGTTGAATCGCCTGGGGCTTTACCCAGGTCAAGCTGAGCTTCCCAATACGACTGTAAATGAAAGCTCACATCCAGAGGCAAACCTTCTGCAGGAATCTAGCCTGCTTTGTTATTACCATGAGACTGAGACATTTATTTTGTGTATCTTTGATGAGCTGTTTGCCCTCCAAAGTCGATTCCCCAGGTCAGGTGTTTGGTTTTAAATTTAGCCCAAGGAATTTCTCTCTCCTTCAGACTCTTCTTCAAACAGAATGAGACCACAGCGAGTATCATGGGATATTGCATTATGATCACATCATTCTTGTGTACAGAAGCATCACATGCTGCTTGTATCTGTCAAGGACGCTCTAAAGCAATGGTTCTCAGCTGGTCTGTCCTGATGGGGTCAAAGACAGCAGGAAAAAAAAAAAAAAAAAAAAAAAACACTGTTTCATGCAAGTAATAAAACTATAATTATAGCAGAATGCTTATCACTTACTAAAAGGAAGAACAAAACACTTCTCTTAATGTCACAGGCCGGACATCCAATCGAATCAGATTTTGCTGGGAATTCATCAATCACTCGCTAGAAGGTTAGATTAGGTTGATAGGGCTGCATGATATGGAGGAAAAATGAGATGTGCCATAAGCTTGTGGCAATATGTGGCGTGATAAACCTAGGATTAATGTGTCAAATCACTTTGAGTTATTTTCAAGTAGATATAAAGCCATAAGACAGGGCTATAATGGTATGTGCACCATTATACCACAATGTGTGGTGAGTTATTGGTTACCGAGGCCATGAAACCAACAAAATTTAAAAGACATTCAGAAATCAAAGTTGTCATATTGCTACTGTAGTAATATTACTACATTTAGTTGGGCTAGACCAAGTAGAACCAGTTGAGAACCACTACTCTAAAGAAATAACAATAATAATAATAATAATAATAAGACATTTATTTATTGATTACCATGAATATAGCCTTTGCTTATATAATATATAAATATAAATGAATTAAGTAACTACTCTATTTTATTTGATTGATTTGCATTTGGTACTGATATAGCAGTATACACATTACAATTTAAATACAGCATTTAAACAAACAAACAAATAAGTAATGATTTGTTAATTTGAATGATTGATTGTTTGTCATGAATTTTGTTTTTGATGCTGATATTGCAATGCGAACATTCAGCTGCATTAGTTTGCATCATTTTGCATCATTTTCAGATGCTTTGCCAGTATACTGTAATTGAAGTTCCCTAAAAAAAAAAAAAAAAACCTAGTAGTCAATAATAGTAGCAGTGCAATATGGTACTGCAGATCTGCTTCAACAACAGTGTATTTGAAGGTGAAAGTGTGTCAGCTAGGATTTGCATGTTTAACTGTCATATAAAAGCATTAGTGACCTATGCGGGCGAGGTCATTCCCTCTCATTGTATCATTAATAATCAACACACACAAGTAATACAGTGAACTCTGGCAAAAACCTTACAATCACATCGCTGCACATTTATTTCTTTAAATAATGTAAGTACCCACAATCCCCTGAACAAACTACTGTGACCCCTCCAAACATCATGCTTTTCTCTGCACCACTCTGGTCTCTGCTATAAATTGTTAGCATGCCTAGGGAAAGTAGCCAAATCTCATCATATGGAGTAAGTTGCAAGTGCCACATCAAAACGACCACCACATACCATTCTTAATGAGAAAACGACTAAATGGAGCAGTCACATGACCTCTGATGGTTGGCTTGTGCCAATACCACTTCCGCTCACATGAGAATGTGAGTCAAATATTGATGTTAAACGAATAGTTCACTTAAAAAATGAAACTTCTGTCATCATTTAGGCTCTCTCTTTCCACTTTTTTTTTTGTTTTTTTGTGAGACACAAAAGGAGAAATGTTGAACAGTTGAGCTGGTCACTTTTCATGCAATTGGTTTCCATGGGGACTGAGTCTTTTAAGCTTCAAAAAATATTCAAAAGCACCATAATATTATAATAAATAGCCCCTAATGTTTTTGCCCTACATTTGTGTTCTCAATTGCTAGCTTTATGTGAGGAATAGACTGACATTTCTTGAGTAATTCACCATTTACCAAGCTTTTATTTATTTATTAAAGTAAATCATTTTTTCTTACTGTTTATTATTATTATTAATGTTGTTGTTTTTTTTTCATAAATATTTCAGACTAGTTTTGTGAACTGAATCAGCTTAATTTGTGGCAAAATGCTATTTCTCTTATAAACAAAAGTTTAGTTTTTTTTTTTTTTTTGTATGCATGTATTTATGTATTTATTTATTTATTTTATTTTATTAATTCATTTATTTTTATTAAAGCCTTAGTCTTCACTGACCAGCATAATTAATAATGACAATTTTCACTGTTGACTGAACTCATGTTTTAAAGTAACTGCAGCATTTATTGTGTAGTTTTTCAAACCTGAAAGAAAAAAACCACCCCGCCACGTTTCTGAAAGCAATTTTAGGTGCCATTACGCTAATTATCTCAGGTAATTAACCTGAATCATCTCCAAAAAATGAATGTCAAGTGAAAATACACCGCATTGTGACCATATTGCAGTGATAACACAGAATCCTGTGAAGTGAAAGCAAGTCAATGAAATTATTTTGGGAATGTTTATAGTAAATGTGGCATCCAGCTGGTGCTGAATAACTACACATTTGAGACTTGAGACAGCAGAACAGATGCTACAGTCAGAAAGACAAGACACTCACAGGTTGATTTAGTTGCAGTGCATTGTGTGCGTTGTCTGTGCCAGGCAGCATGGAGTGTTCAAGCTGTTGTGTCAGATAGTTTTAGTCGTATTTAAATTACAACCTGCTCTTGTTCAAAGCGTTGTTACTTGACATAACCACTATGGGTAATATATTCTCATAAACCAGCCATACCAGTATTTATAATTCACTATTTCATGTACATACATACATATTTGTAAATCTCACAAAACCTTTCAAGAACATATTTCAAGTCATATTTCAGCTTTAAAAAATAAAAACAGAGAAATAAGAAACTGTAATGTATACTGTTATAGAAAATGAAGCTTATTTTAGGAGAAACAAAAAGGCTAACACTTTACAATAAGGTTCCATTTGTTGACATTGGGTAACTACATTAGTTAACATGAACTAATGATGAAAAATACTTATTTTAATT
Organism: Acrossocheilus fasciatus; assembly: GCA_036784905.1. Taxonomy (NCBI): domain Eukaryota; kingdom Metazoa; phylum Chordata; class Actinopteri; order Cypriniformes; family Cyprinidae; genus Acrossocheilus; species Acrossocheilus fasciatus. The sequence goes on along the minus strand of CM071938.1, from coordinate 4,445,469 downwards.
AATTAAACTAATTATTATAGCATTTATTAATCTTAAATTATTATTATTATTATGAAAATACCACATTTCTGTGGTTATACATATAAACATACAACTAAATGAAAACAGGCAGTAAGTAATTTTGGGTAGTTGAGAAGCTCAGCAGTGTTTCTGCTTGTAATGTGACTGGGTTAAAATACCACATCAACTCATTCCCTACTTTATGAGAAGATGTCTAAACTGAGCACGATCACATAATTTGGAATTATTTGCAAACAATCCAAGAGCAACATTATCATATCGTTAGTTTGCAGAGAATGCTGAGCTCCGATTGCTGAGATGATGTTTAAGATGCAAATAAAATACTGAATTTTAAAAAGCCAGCTGGCACATGCTCAGGCCTTAAATTGCCTGTGTAGGTATGCATGCACACATTTTGTGTTTGGTTGCAATACATAAATTGCACACGTACAGCGTTATTTAATGGCGTTTGCTAAGGCAAGCATCACGTATTGCTCACATTCGCGGTTAGGTTTTTTCTAAATGAGGCAATGAGTTAGACCTCAAACTGTGTGGCCTTTTGTGTTGAAATGGACAATAAAACATGCAACAAAAACCCATCGATTTCTGTAAGAGAGATTAAGGTTTTCTTTAGAAAAAACAATAGCATATTTTGTACCTTTTTATGCATCATGCACTGTCTCCATGGTGTGTTTTGATTATAATATGCTGTTAATGTCATCTGTAACTAGAAAGGTTATACCAAAAATGACATATGATGCAGACATTAAAGATGTATGAAGAAAACAAGTGCAATTGCAATTCATATTCTTCAAAGTAGACAATATTAGAGCATCAAAGGCAGTAGAACTGGACTGACAGGATGAGGATGATATTGCGTGACAAATGAATGCCATGTGTGACACAGTTTCTTTGGGGATATGAGACAAAATAGGACTCCAAGATGTCTGCAGTTGGTGGGAAATGCTGTGAAGAATTCATATAGCATTCACGGTAACAAGAAAACTGTGAGAAACACCACTTACGCCCTTTCAAGTCACCTCAAATACTATCATTACTCATAATTACATCCGTTTATGTATGTACACCCTCACGGATGACCAAACACCTCCGCCGAGATACAATTATCGCATTGTACAGCAGAAATGTGTTATTAGAAAACTGCCGCAACACAACAATGCTAACAAGCTGAGACGTAGTCAGAAATAATGGGATTCTGCTGTGTTCAATGCTTTTATACTGGGCATGACCTCTTGCTTTCTCACTGATGGTAAATCTGGGTCTTCTCATCCTACCAAAAATCAGCTGTCTGTTCCCATGCTGCAGCCAGTCATGCTTGAGAACCTCAGGCTGTGAACTGCTCTGGAATAAAATGACTCTGCATGATCATATCTGCACTTGCAGTATGATACAGAAATACAAATATCTTAAGACGAATCCTGCATAATGATGTAAGACCGCAATGTACAGTTTTAATACATGAGCAGCTGAAACATCATTGTAATCATGTCTGCAGTGTGATGTAATGTACTTCATGTTTTGAAAAGCTTTTTTGTAGTGATTTTTTTTTCTATAATTATTGAGCCATGTATATGTATGCATATACACACAAATATATATAATATTTCTGTTTAGAAATTAAACAGTTATGCAGCAAGACTATTACAGTAAGCGATAAAAGGCTAAAACTAATTTCAACAAATGGAAAACTTGTTGACGAGACAGCAACTGAACTGTTTTATTTATTTTATGTATTTACTTTTTTATATTCAATACTTACATTACATAACTATTACAAAAAAGTCGTAAACGGCTAAAACATTTGTTCATTCATTTCATAACTCATGTCATTTCTTTGTATTTGTATTTTATAGGTTGCTTGTGTGTGTGTGTGTGTGTGTGTATTTTGCTCAGTGTATTTATTTATTTATTTATTTATTTGTTTGTGTTTGGGGGCTTATTGAGATGACGTGAATCAAATTTTTAAATGAATAATAATAAAACAAGAAAGCATAGTTTGTTTTTTTTTATTTTATGTTAACTTCCTAGTTACGTATAAATGGAAATCCCATTGAAACCCTATTACCTCTTTCTGTTTCAGCACCCACGCGTCACACGTACGGTCTGATTAGCTCCCAGTACTCTTGACACTTGAAGATTTCAGGGAGATTTTTCTCATCGAAACACAAACACCAGCATTCTCACAGCGGTTGCTTTTTTGCCGTTTTCAAGATGACTGTGGCTCTTGGGAACCCCTCAAACCTCGCTTTTTGTTTTAAAGCACTACCACATACATCAGAATGTAATTATAAAGCAGTGCATTATGGGAACTTTCCTTCCACATTATTAATGCAGTCTCAGTCGGTCAGTTTTAATCGTAATGTATGGTAACTGCTATAATTATCCATAGAGCAAGGGTGAACAGAGGTCACTGTCAGGCTTAACAAGGAGATTATAATGCATATGGGCATTGTTCCTTTAGTTTAGGATTCAGTGTCTTATTTTTAGGGGAATGGAGTCTCTGAAGGTCTCTGGAAGAAGATCAGGCTTGGCATACTCTGAAACGAAAGCACTTGAGCTTGTAATGACCTCAATCCCTAAATAGGTGCTTTGTGAGTGGAATAAGTGAATTTGTACACAGATGGTGAAAGAAAAATAGTGCAACCCATTTATCCATCTAATACCCTTTCATGGGCCGGTGCTCCTCACTTGACGGGGTTTGTGTTTTTGAGGTTAGCTTCTTCAAAAAGCAATTACCAAGTACTACATGCAAAGTTTATTTGGTGAAAAGGTTAACCACATTGATGTGTACAAAAGCAACTATGTGAAAAGAAATACTGAATACCTGTGACTTTATACAAGTACAGAATTCTCTTTTAAAAGGCCAATTTTTTTCTCCTGTCATGCAAACAGGAATTATATTATTAACTAGCCGCTTGAGGGCAAGGAACAATTTCTGTAGCATTTAAAGGGAGGGATCCACCCAACCCAAGACATAATTAAATAGCTGGGTTATTGTAATTGAGCAATTTATCCCTGTGCGTTAGATAATTTGTCTCACACTACTGGCATAACTTATATATCCAATCAGATGGTGTGCTTTTTAAAAACACTGCTTGTGTGCTTTTTCGAAACACACCGAAAGCTGAGTGTAATTTGGCAAAATGCTGACTTGAATATGCAATTGTCATATCGAGGTGATGAACGTGCTGTAGTGCTTGTGTGTCTGTGTTTGATGTTTCAATTTATTATGCGAGTGCTTGGAAGAACGCTATTATTGTTAAATACAAAAGGGCCCAAAATGAAACTGTTTCCAGTAGCCATTGACTTCCATAGTATGTTTCTTTTTTTTTTTTTTTTTTTTTTTTAAATAAAGAAATGCATACAGGTTTGGAACAACATGAGGGTGAGTAAATGATGGCAGACTTTTATTTAGGGGTGAAAACGCATGTTTCAAAATGTTGCATTGGTTGCAATGAAATCAATTTAATTTAAGGTACTAAAATTACAAATCACACACACACACACACACACACACACACACACACACACACACACACACACACACACACACACACACACACACACACACACACACACGTTTGTTTCAGTGGTTTACGGGGACTCTCCATAGGTGTAATGGTTTTTATACAGTACAAACTGTATGTGCTATTGCCCTAAACCAACCCTACACCTAAACCTACCCCTTACAGGAGACTGTGTGCATTTTTAGATTAAAAAAAAAAACACCATTTAGTATGTTTTTTAAGCCTTTTGTTTTACGGGGACATATGCAGTGTCCTCATAAACCACCTATAAATTGTAATACCTCTGTCATACACATGTTATTATACAAATTTTGTCCCCGTAAACCACAAAAACCAGTACACACACACACACACACACACACATGTTCGTTTTTGTGAAAAGTGGGGACATTCCATAGGCGTAATGGTTTTTATAGTGTACTTACTGTATATGCTATTGCCCTACACCAACCCTACACCTAAACCTACCCCTTACAGGAGACTGTGCATTTAATCTTTCCCCAAAAAAACCTCATTCTGAGTGATTTATAAGCGTTTTGAAAAGTGGGGACATGGGTCAATGTCCTGAGATGTCACCTTCACCTTGTAATACCTATGTCATACCTTTGTCATTATACAAATCTATGTCCTGACTTTTCACAAAAACGCGCACACACACACACACATACATACACACACACACACACACACACACACACACATGGATATTTCACTCAGCAAACACGGTTCAGTAAGAGCTTCATTTAACTGGTGTTTTTGAATTAATAATTTATTACTGAAGAGTCATTTGTTCTTGAATCAAGCTATATTGTCAAAGGTCAAAATTATTATTATTATTATTATTATTATTATTATTATTATTATTTTCAACCTGGGGTTATTTGGTGAATTTTTTTTCAAGTTTCAAAATGTGATTTGTTTTCACCCCAACACAACTCAGTCATGTGTTCATGTAAAAATATATTTATTTTTGCATCTCAAAGTATTTTGATACAGGATATAACCGTGCCTTCAAAAAGGTAGCAGGGCTGAGTGTTTTACAATTTAATTTGACTTTACTTCAAGGTCATGAAAGTGCATTGAGCTTCTTGGAGAATTTAATGTTGATATTTATACAGTACATCAATAATAATTACTTTAATGCTTTTGCATTCTAAGCTTCATATCATGTTGTTATTCTAGGCCAGGCTTAAAATGTAATTCAGTTTTATACAGAATGTCTCTCTCTCGTTTCGTTTGAAGGTATTTGTTGTTACAATGAGGCTTGTTTTATGAACTATGTTCCGTTTTTGAAGGTGATTTTGTTTTTTACACACTTGTGAGTCGGATTTGTTTTCTTTATTTATGGGTTTTGTAATTTAATTGTGTTGTGAACTATATTTGTAATACAGGATTGTTAAAAATTCCATTCAAATTATCTCTCTCTCTCTCACTCTTTCTCTATTTCTCTATCTATCTCAAGATGTCATCCTTTGGCAACATTGTGATGTTACACAGTCATGCCATTAAAGTTAATTTCAATTGAATATAATTCAATTAACAAAAAACTCCGCACACCTGACGGCAATAAATAGGTGCGTAGGAAACAAAGACCAGCCAGGTCAAAAACTGAAAAAAAGAACAAATCCCGCACACTATTTATGCAAAAAATATCTATATCAAAATATTTATTAACGACGTTTCGGTCGCATGACCTTCATCAAAAATTCTGGATGAAGGTCATGCGACCGAAACGTCATTAATAAATATTTTGATATAGATATTTTTTGCATAAATAGTGTGCGGGATTTGTTCTTTTTTTCAATTGAATATAATTGAATTGAGATATGCTGATATACAACCCAGTTTTCATTTAATTCAAATTAAAAAAAAAAAAACGTCCCAACATTTCTGGAATTCGGGTTGTATGTTAGGATATAACTATTTTATTTTAATTTAAAGGATATAACTAATTTACTTTATTATATCATGTTTTTATTGTAGGCCAGGTCCATCCATCCTATTTATTCATTCATACAGACATGCATGCGTATATACTTTTAGGTTTGTTTGTTTATTTTTGTATGTGTGTTCGTTCATAGAAACTTTTTAGGTTTGTGTGTTTATTTAGCCTATTTATTTGGTTTATTAAGTTTATCTCTTTTTGCATCTCAATGTATTTTACTATATGTTAGGATATAAAAGTGCCTTCAAAAAGGTTGCAGGTTTGAGTGTTTTCCAGCTTAATTTAACTTCACCATACCACGCTGACGCTGTCGTCGACCAGGCTTAAAATGCACCTCTGTTTTCTCCAGCATGTACCACAAAGCTCCTGCTCCGTCCCTCGATCTTTGGCCAGAAAAAGCTTTAAGCTGTAAGCAGTGCTTCTTCTGTTCAGGTGTGACTTTAAACATTTCCGTCATTTCGGGCCGTGTCAGATTTGCTCCTTGTGTTGCTCAGGTTGAGGGCTCTACTGGAAAGTGGAACGGCCTTCATGCGAGGGCGTCGCTCTTAATGTGGGCCAATTGTGCTAAAAGCACCATTGTGCTTCGTTTTCGCTGGGCTCATGCTTTGCGCGCATAATCTTAAAACAGCCAGGCAAGCAAGCGACACATCTCCTTTCATCTCAATCTTCCCACTTTCTTTTGCGTAAGCCACTTTGTCTCCGTGAGTTGTGGGCCTTTGCTGAGACAAGCTGTCAGCCTCGTCTCATGCATAAGCGCTACTATAATTGATTAAGGGAGCTGTCTATCTCTGCACCGATGTGTGTGGCATAATCAAGACCAGCCGATGCTGTATCATATCACCGGGGGACCATGATGCAATTTTGGTTGGAATTTTCAAAAAGGCCAATTACAGCAGGGTTATTTATGAGCATGAGAAGTCATTCTCGGTAAACTTCCTCCACTATCAAGAGCAAAAAAATGTACTTTTAGAGTAGCAATATTTCAGCTTTGAAACTGATTGAGTCTAAAGATGGAGGAAAAACAATTATGGAAATCTAAAAGTTTGGGACCGTGAGTGACAAGGCTTCTGTTCTGTATTTTTCTTTTATTTTAATACAAATTTCTTCATCGCCAATTATATTGTCAGCATGACAGTTTGAGTGAAAAGTTGTGAAAATTAAGTGAAACTCAGTGTTTTGTTGACAGCCGTTCTCGAGCTGCGCAAGCAGAAACTTCCAGAGAACATCTTGTGTTTCAGAGGAAGCAGAAAATCTGACCTTTTGCACAAAGGAGTTCATAAGATTAATGTCACAAGTTTCCTTATTTCAGCACTGATCTAGAAATAGTGCAGAATCTGATTTATTTGTTGTACGTCATAACTTTCAGTTCTAAAACATGGCTTATTTCCAGATTTAAATTAGATTTTGAGTACCAGACTTTCTAATGTAGCTTCAGACTCATAAACTCAGGAATCTAAATTAGTTTAAGCCACATTTTTTCACGTATTAATATTATAATGCTGTCTCAAAAAAAAAAAAAAAAATTATAATACTACTACTCCTACTACTACTAATTAATACTACTACTACTACTACTACTACTACTACTACTACTACTACTACTACTACTAATAATAATAATAATAATAATAATAATAATAATAATAATAATAATAATAATAATTAGTAGTAGCAGCAGCAGTATTATTATTAGTATTATTATTGGTAACACTTTACAATAAGTTTCCATTTGTTAACAATAGTCACGCACATTAGAAAACATTCAAAAATCATCTAAAGTATTTATTAATCTATTTATTTATAATTTATCAATGTTTCAATTTCAATTTCAATACTAATCCACTATTAATATCATAATTTGTATCTAATGTTAGTAAATGCATTAACTAATAGGTCCTAATTGTAAATTGTTAAAACAACAACAACAGCAACAACAATACTACTACTACTATTTATTATTATTAACAACATTTATTATTATTATTAACAATTAAATATATATTATAATAATATATTTATAATAATAAGAGCAAAAAAAACAACAACAAATGTTGTATTGATTATATCTAAATTATAATATTTGTAAAATGATGACAACAACAACAACAACAACAATAATAATAATAATAATAATAATAATAATAATAATAATAATAATAATAATAATAATAATAATAATAATAATAATAATCAATTTCTTATTGATTACAATTAAATATGAATTATAGTTATATATTTGTAATATAACAACAACAAAACAACAACTTTCTTATTCATAATTCAACCTAAATTATAATATTTGTAATAATAATAATAATAATAATAATAATAATAATAATAATAATAATAATAATAATAATAATAATAATAATAATAATGATTAGTAGTAGTAGTATTACTACTACTACTACTACTACTACTACTAGTAGTACAAAACTAGTATTAATGAAACTGGCATTAATGAAAAAGTTATGTTGTAGAACAGGGAAAGTTCTAGCATCCATATTATATTGTCTAACTGTATCATGTGAAATGAACTGAAACGTTTTAACCATAAGGGCTATTCATGAGTGCACCATTAATGCAGTCAGGTTATCAAACACCAGTTCTCTCTTACTTTAATATTCATCTGCTGTTATGACACTCACTGACCAGTTCATTACCATAAGCAAATTGTTCAGGTGAGAATGCGTCTATATACATATTTATAGAGTTAATGACATTCCTATAAGGTTGAATGGTGCTTCAAGCTGATATTGAATGGTAATGTAATGTTCGGAGGGCTATGTTTAGATAATTTTGAGTCCGATGGATTCAGGTCATCTGTGTGTCTGATGTAATTATAGTATGTGCTGATAACTTGCCCAGTCTTGGTGTTGATATTAGACGTAACTGACGTGACCTTGTGTGCCTTGTGTGTCTCCTAAAGGCATTAATGTCTCTGCACGTATTCGGATGGGATAAATTTTGAGTTTGAAATACGATAATTTTAATGTTTTAAACAATGAGCACGATCAATTTTTCTACCCATTTCTAGCCATTGCTTTTGTCCTCTCACATCCTCTACTGGATTCACTGGCTTCATGGCTTTTAATTTTACAGATCTTAACCCAGAGAAATAAGCCCTGATTTAACACCCTTCAGGCATCCCAGCAGGTGTTCTGTTGAAGCACGCCAAAGCTTTCTTTGAAACGTGCTCAGTCACTTATCCATCACTCAGTGGACGCAGCAGGAGACACACACTATGCCGTAAGAAAATCTGCACATCCTTTTGTCCTGCCGTTGCATCAGAAATTCTGTAATATTGCATGGCTCTGCTTGATTCTGATTGGTCAGTTGTGGAATTCTGTGGTAACAAGTGAGACAATGTACAATCAACTGGTCATTAAGATCACAAACATGAAGGGATGTATTTTGGGATGACAGTAATAGTAAGGCACTGATTAAAAATTGGCCGAGGTTTATTGTAATTCACTCATATTTCATAAAAAAAGAGAAAATATTTTATGAAAACAAACAAAAAAATATATTTATGTATTTTAAATGTGTGTGAACTACAATAAACATCAGGAAATTGTATCAGTCTCTGATTTGTATGTTTGTTTGTATGTATGTATGTATTGATTGAGATTGTAGTCTCAAATAGTAGTCTCGAATAGTAGTCTCAATTAGGATACTTAATTGTAATATTGAAATATTTTTTTATTGAAAATAATCGTAAATAAATGAATAAATATTTAATTGAATGATTAATGAATAATACTTTATTCATTACTTTAATTTTAATTTACTTTTATTATTTTCCATTATTATTATTATTATTATTGATCAATACTTTAAATAATAATAATAATAATATTTTTTTTCAATAAATAACAATAAAAAAGAAAAAAAAATAATATATATATATATATATATATATATATATATATATATATATATATATATATATATATATATATATATATATATATATATATATATATATATATATATATATATATATATATATATATATATATTATTATTTTTTTTTTTTTTTATTATTTTTTTTTTTTTTTGTCAATGGTTTTAATATATTATTTTAGTTAATTACATGCCATTCTTTAACACATGTATTGTGGCTGTCACACATACATTGTCTGCTCAATAGATAACCTTACTGACCACTGAAAAATGCATGTTGTTCTACCACTAGACTGTGCATTTCCCCCATACTTAATTCCTGACTACATAAATCCTGAGCTAAAATAGTTAATTTCTTGTTTGTAACTGTGTCACCCTTTGTAACTTGTGTTTGCTTCCATATATAGTTGTTATTCCTCTTCATGTGCTGTCTCATGATGCTGCTGTTCCCCTGAGTCCAGCCTTTGGATATCTCTCCAACTCTTTGATCAGTTTAATGAAGGGCTTCTCTCTCTATTAAAGTGGACACGCCGTGTGACGATTGTCTGTAAATCAGACTGCATAGCACCCCAGCTGTGCTCTCGTCGTCTCACGCTGGCGCCGCCATATGCAGCCTCCTAATCTGAATTAATTATACCCACTTGTGAAGCAACTTCATGCTAAAAATGTGAAAAAAAAGTCTCTACAGGTCTCTCGTAATCATAGCCGACACAGCCACATTGCTGAGAGATACATTAGTGTCGCAGATATTCATTATGCAGGCAGAAGCTAGGTTCCAAAAAACTAGGCAGCTTCCTTCTAAGGGGCCTTTCACGTTCATGCATAAAAAAAAAAAAAAAGACGAGAGCAATGGAATGGAACAAAGCACAGGTGTCTCGAGATGCATTTTTAAAACTAGAATTGACTGGCTCGACACACCGCCTCGAAAAAAAGACGGCGGGATGCATTGCATCAGTTGAAGATGTCCGTCTAGCACATGTTTAGATGTTTCTAGCACAGACAGATGCTAAAACAGCATGCTAACTGAATAACTGACTGGTTTGCCATGCTACTAAGCTAAAGACACGGAAGTCTACAGAGACAGATAGATTAATAGATGTTAATTTTATATCATATACCTTTTAATGGGATAGTTCACCCAAAAATGAACACCCTATGATTTATTCACCCTTAAAGGAACACTCCACTTTTTTTAGAAATAGGCTCATTCTCCAACTCCCCCAGAGTTAATAAGTTGAGTTTTACCGTTTTTGAATCCATTCAGCCGATCTCCGGATCTGGCGATAGCACTTTTAGCTTAGCTTAGCATAGATCATTGAATCCGATTAGACCAGTAGCATCGCGTTCAAAAATGACCAAAGAGTTTCGATAGTCTTCCTATTTAAAACTCAACTCTTCTGTAGTTATATCGTGTACTAAGACCGGCGGAAAATGAAAAGTTGCGATTTTCTAGTCCGATTTGGCTAGGAACTATACTCTCATTCCGGCGTAATAATCAAGGAACTTTGCTGCCGTAACATGGCCGCAGCAGGCGCAGTGATGTTACGCAGCGCCTGAAAGTAGTCCCCATCTAGGTAACTAGTTATAATATAGCTGGGGATTACTTTCAGGCGCTGCGTAATATCACTGCGCCTGCTGCGGCCATGTTACGGCAGAAAAGTTCCTTGATTATTACGCCGGAATGAGAGTATAGTTCTTAATCATATCAGCCTAGAAAATCACAACTTTTCATTTCCAGCCGGTCTTAGTACACGATATAACTACAGAAGAGTCGAGTTTTAAATAGGACAAATATCGAAACTCTTTGGTCATTTTTGAACGCGATGCTACTGGTCTAATCGGATTCAATGATCTATACTAAGCTATGCTAAAAGTGCTATCGCCAGACCGGGAGATCGGCTGAATGGATTCAAAAACGGTAAAACTCAACTTATTAACTCTGGGGGAGTTAGAGAATGAGCCTATTTCCAAAAAAAGTGGAGTGTTCCTTTAAGCCATCCTAGGTGCATATGACTTTCTTCTTTCAGACAAATACATTAAGAGTTATATTAAAGGGGTCATATGACGTTGCTAAAAAAAAAAAAAAAAAAAAAAAAAAAAAAAAAAACATTATTTTGTGTATTTGGTGTAATGCAGTGTGTTTATGCGGTTTAAGGTTAAAAAAAAACACATTATTGTTGCTCCACTAAGCCCTGCCTTTCTGAAACACGCCGAATTTTACAAAGCTCATCGTTCTGAGAAGCGAGGTGTGCTCTGATTGGCCAGCTATCCAGTGCGTTGTGATTGGCAGAATGCCTCAAGTGTGAGGCGGAAATGTTACACCCCTTACCGTATTGTGATGCTGTGTCCTGGCACGACGACACAAAAACAATAAAACCTATTACAAACGAGGCATTTGTTGCATCCAGTGAGGACATAATTACTGATTATAATGACTTATACTGTCTTTTTACGTGGCATGATTTACCATTTGTGATCGGAGAAATGACAAACAAGCACTAACGGTACTCTTCACAGCTGGACTACTCTCCCAGGTTCAGGAAATAGTCCTCCGTAAAATGCGATGCACACACTCTAATATTTGTATTTAACTTTTCTGGAACAGTGTTGTAAATCCAACTTAACCACTGATTTCTAGTTCACCAAACAAAGTAGTTTCACTTTCACAATGAAACACAGCGTCTCCAGGACATGGCGTCGGCGGCAGCAACAATACTACAGCGAGAATAAAAGCCCCACCACCTTTCTTTGCGTAAACATTTGGACGGTGTTTTGCAAATCTCCCCACACTGTATGGCGTCAAATCTGTGACATATGGAGGCGTGTTTGAATGAGCCGTTTTAGGGGGGCGTGGTCGAGTCTTAACTTTTATAAAGAATATCTCTTTGGTTTTGAGACTTTATTCTTTGCAACTTTAGGGAGCTTATCTATGCACAAACAGCTTGTAACACTCTAAAGAGAAAGGACAACTTGAAATCGCATCGTATGACCCCTTTAAAAATGTCCTGGCTCTTCCAAGATTTATAATGGCAGTGAGTGGGTGTTTGAATAAAAAAACATGCATCCATTCATCATAAAAAAGTGCTCCACATGGCTCCAGGGTTGGTTAATAAAGGTGTTCTGAAGTAAATCGGTGCATTTGTGTAAAACTATCCATATTTAAAGGGGTGGTTGATTGCAATTTCACTTTTTTAACGTTAGTTAGTGTGTAATGTTGCTGTTTGAGCATAAACAATATCTGCAAAGTTGCAGCGCTGAAAGTTCAATGCAAACAGAGATATCATCTTTTAAAATTCTGGAAGTTTAATGCCTACAAAAAACGGCTGGTAATGGACTACAACGAACTACTTCCCGGGTCTGATACATCACTGACCCAGATAAACCTCACCCTCGGGAACATGTAAGGAAGGGGGCGAGACCATGCTGTGCTGCTTTAGAGAAGAGGAAGAGAAAACTAGGGGTGCATGTAAAAATCTATTCATGTCGCCCAGCTCTGCATCTCTCTCTCTCTCTCTCATTCAGATAGTCAGATCAGCTCCAAGAAACTGCAATTATACTTTTTCACGTAGCAATGAGAAGCAATGCCGTATTGTATTAAAGCTTTAATCAGAATAAAATCGTATATTAAAAGCTAACATACGCAGTAGCATACTAAAATACACAGCGTATCTAAAAGTATGAGACAACAAACAAACGAACATACCATTAAGAGCCATGCTTGCACAGGTTCTGCGCGATCCTCTTCACTAATATCCTCTTCGTCTCAATCGGGCTCAAATTGATAAGCAATATAGATGACGCCAATGTTTACAATACAACCGGAGCACATGCAGCTGAGCTGAGGGGCGGGACATTTAGACGCACGCTCAGCGGTTTAGTGAATCACAACACACTGAGCCAGCTAACCAATCAGAGCCCATCACGTATTTCTGAGGGAGGGGCTTCATAAAAACAGGAAATAATCGAGGCGTTTGTCAGAGAAGGGACAGAGCGGTGTGGAAGAAAGGTAAATTATATGAAAAATAATGCGTTTTTAAAAACTGAAGCATGAACACATGTTAGATTGCACCCTATAAACACAATCAAGCCTAGAAAAAAACAGTCAACCACCCCTTTAAAACTTTGTAAACTGTAATCTCTAGCTCTCGCTAACTGGGCGTTCACGAGAGATGATGTAGTCATAGTGTAAAGTGATGAATGCGGAAGTGCAGAGAAGAGAGCAAAACAAAACAGCAGTCACAAATTATAAGTATAAAACGAGGATTTATAAAGAAAAAATTCAAAGGATTTTGCTATAAGCCAAGAGGAGACTGTTTTTCCTTTGCTGTAAACAAAACTTGGTTCTGGCGAGACTAGCATATTCTCAAAGGAGCTTACGCTTTTGCCTACATCCTCCATCATCTGCTGGAACGCCACTCTTTTGTGAATGTCCGTACGACAGTTAGTGGAAGCTAGATTGCAGTTTATAAACTTTTAAATATGGATATTTTTCTTACACAAACGCTTCAGAAGGCCTTTATCAACCCCCACCCATTATAATCAATTAAGTTCTTATTTACATTTTTTACACTTTGTTACAATAAGAGGATTCGCAAGTATGCAGAGAAAAAAAAAATCTGGCATCTAGAAGAAGGTGAATTCTGACTAACCTGAACGCAATGGCCAATCACAGGTGTTCAATCAACAGATATGTCTGTGATTGGCTACATTTTTCAATGCTACAAAAACACATTGCAAATAGAATATTTTGATGCTTTCCAGAGCACAAACACAGGAGCCTTTACACAAATATCCTATTATTACAGTTTTAACTGAGGGTGCTTTTGACTGCGTGAGAAAATGGATGTGTGGCGTGAGAGCGTGAGAACAGTATCAGTTGGTTGAGATGTGTTGAATGTGTGAGAGTGAGCACTCCTGATATATTCTCACTCCAAGTTGTACTCAAAAGGTGGCGGATAGTCTAGTCTGAGTCTAATAGCATGAGGATGGAAACATATTAGGTAAAATCTTCAATTTCTATCAGTACCTCTATCAGCCTTGATTTAAAAAATGTAGTGTGTATATATATATATATATATATATATATATATATATATATATATATATATATATATGTATATGTATATGTATATGTATGTGTATATATATATATATATATATATATATATTATTATTATTATTATTATTATTATTATTATTATTATTATTATTATTATTATATATTTTTTTCTACTAAGATGTTATTGCAATGCATTTTGGAAATGATTTACCCCCCAAATAATATATACAGTGCTGCCTTACAATGGTTAAAAATTAGGAATGTTTTATTTTTTGTATCAGTGACAGACTGATTAAAAAAAAAAGTTCAATATATATTTGTATTTATTATTATTGCATTAATATTTGTTATTTATTTATAGTTAATTTACTTATTGTAAATTAAACAATACAATTAATGTTTGCCATTTTATATTAGTATTTCCTATTAATAGGCTAATAATGATAATAATAATAATAATAATAATAATAATAATAATAATTGTAGTATTAATAATACTAATACTAATAATACTAAAAAATATTAGTAGTAGAATGTTTACGTATTCATAAAATAAATGTTTTTTTTTTCAATTAAATGTTTAATGTTTTAATAAATAAATAACAAAAAATTCATTAGACAATTTGATATCTTTTGGACCAGTCTTTACTGGTAGCATGCAGATGATGCCTTAATAAGCTGTCTGGACCGGCAGCCAACAAGGTTTTGGAGCAGAACTGAAACGTTCCTCAGTGAAGCTGCCTAAATGCAGTGAGAATGTTTAAGGAGCTGATAGGAGTATCTTGGGATTACCATCTCAAATGTGAGTTGACCCGTGGTAACACGCTGACATGATGTCTGGCCTTAAGCTAATTGAAAGAATACGAGCAATTTTAGAGCCTTGACTTTGGTTGCACAACAGTCCCCCATCCTCCTGATGGAGTTTGCCCTGATTCATTGTTCACTGTGTCAAATTGAGGTTATTTCAAAGCTGGCAATAGGACATCACGTTCGCCCGCGTCCTTCCATAACCTTATCCCTCCACAAGTGTGAAAGTCTGAATAGGAAAAAACAAGCAGGTTGCCCGTTTTCCAAATAAACTGTTTGTGCGCTGAGTTTATTCACATGGAGCTGCTATAAACTTTGCTTCAATAGAGCACAGCCTCACGACTTTCCTTGTCACGACTTGACATTGATTTACATTGGATAGCAGCCATTAGTGGAGTGTTTACAAAAGAAGATCTTGCTGTCCTTAGAGCTGTAATGAGTAGTGCTTAGTAAATCAAAAACCCCTCAAAAACTTGCCTGCCATCCAGATTACCGCTGCAATATCACTGGATCCGTATTACCAATATCACTGGGAATAAAAAGGCGGATTTGCCATTAAGTATTACTGAACGCTGGGTATCACTATCAGACCAAGGAGCTTCATCTGCTTCGACAGAAAGTACATCACAGTGCTGGGATTTTGGCACTGGTGAATGTGGTGTATTAAATATTAAGATTCCTCGGAGATAAAATTGGAATAAATTGGACACGTCCTGTATTTTAAATAATTCAAGGGAGGTATTCCATAGATGATAAAAGGGCCTATATTAACACCATGAGTTTTCTTCTAAAATGCATGTTTAGCCGCATTGCAGTGGAAACATTTTATTGTTACAGCAGAGGAGAGCTAAACTGTGTAAAATAGATCGATCAAATATATTTTTGTATTTGCATTTTTTTTAAAGCAGTACTTCTAAAAACAATTGCTATGCAAATGCCAAAATGTTATGATTAGTTTTTAGAGCATTTCTATACATTTGCTTTGAGAATGTAGAGGTTGCCAAGGTGTTGCTATGTGAATACTAGGGTGTTCTGGCAAGATTTTACAGCAATTGCTACTTTATGATGTCGTGGTGGGTTGCCAAGGTGTTGCTACGTGAATGCTAAGATGTTCTGATTAGTTTTTAAAGTGTTTCTTTGCAGTTTCTGTGATGTTGTCTCAGGTTGCTGAGGCATTGTGAATACTATATGAATACTAAGGTGTTCTGACTAGATTTTACAGCAATTGCTACTGTATGATGTTGTAGTGGGTTGTGAAGGCATTGCTATATGAATACAAAATGTTCTGATTAGTTTTTAGAGCATTGCTATGCATTTGCTTTGACGTTGTGGTGTGTTGCCAGGGCGTTGCTATGCTAATGCTACACTCCGACTAGTTTTTAAAGCATTGCTGTGCATTTACTTTGAGGTTGTGGTGGGTTGCCAGGGCGTTGGTATGTGAATGCTACATTCTGACTTGTGGAGGTTATGTGAATGCTAAGGTGCTCTGACTCATTTTTACAGCATTGCTACTGTATGATTTTGTGGTGGGTTGCCAAGGTGTTGCTATATGAAATAAAAATATACTAAAAATACTAGTTTTTAGCAGATTGCTGTGCCAAGGTGTTGCTATGTGAATGCTAAAGTTAAAATCAATGTTAAAATAAAATGTATTTTTCTTGTCAGAATTGTGAAAAAAAGTCATAATTTTGGAAATATAAACTCAAAATTACCTTTTTTTTATTGTTCGATTCCATGGACTCCATAGACTATTACTTATAACCGGTCATTTTCTGCCACCAGATAGGCTCCGCCCATAAAAAAAATAAATCATCATCGCTGTTTGCAAACACCAAAATTGGTCTATGTGTTTGCCATAATATGGTGGGGGCATTGCTGTTCTGACCAGTTTTTACTGAGGTATTATGATGTACCAGGGAGTTGTTACCAGGGTGTTGTTTTGCACAGTATTTGTGGTTAAGACATTGCATGTCTAGGGAATTTTTATTTTGTTTTTCATCCACGAGTCTAGTAGTTTAGAAAAATATCAGCACACATGTCCTCAACCCTAAATATGAGCAACATTTCATAGCGATGCTTGACTTACCAAGCACCACAAATATATTCAAAATAATATTTATTGTTAAAATATGAAAATACTATTTAAAATGATTTCTTTAATTAAGAAATGAATTACCATTCTACATTTGAGGCTATGAACAAAAAGACTCATTAAAAGATTTATTCATTCATTTTTCGTTCATTCATTCCCAAAGAAACATGGCCTTTACCTCCAGGCCTATAGCTGAATAAATGAATTTAATTGTAGGAAATATCTGCACCACTGAACAACCATTCTAGTTAATGTGGCAACTGTTCTGTGACACAAGAAAAAAAAAATCTCCTGGTGTTACAAGACATTGTTTGCCTTGTCAAACAAATTGTGCCACATTTCCTTGCAATTTACACAGCAGCAGTCTGTGATGCTCACAAAAGAGTGCAAATTTTCTGGAGGAAAGAATATGTCAAGCTTAGAAAATCAAATAATTTGGAAGTTTTCTACTTGTAAATTTTCTGCTTTTCTGTAGTTATTAGACCACATTAGTTATTACTACATTAGTTATTACTAACTACATTAGTTATTAGGTGTCATTATTGCGTGATTGTATCATTGTAATTTTTTGAGCCTGGAGTTAGTGGTCACAAACTGTTTCTGAAAAGGTCTGTGTGAAGTTTCTTATGTCCTGCCATTGTTGAATTTTGTTGAAAAGTGCTTTTAGAGTGTAATTTTGCTGTATAAAGCCTCTAAGTGCAATAACTTGGAGCACAAAGAGGAACTGAATGCAAGTGCATATACTGCGTCAAACATGTGGGAGGAAAATCCATATTTGAGTGTTCAGATGGAGCCACTGCTGTGCAAAACCTGGTCCCCATTTACAGTTGTGATTTAAATAGGCCTTTTCTTAATGGGAACAGATTTTAGGGTATGAAATACCCTAACCAGGGAGTGGATATACTGTGTGCCTTTATAGTTTGTGTCTAATGTTAAGATGGAATTCCAGTCTTCAGTATATGGTATTCTTTTTCTTTGCATAACGTATGTGTATTTTTTTTAAAGATTTATATACAGTGAGACTACAGTATGCAAAATTAATTACAATTATTTCAGTCACTTACATGTGCAATGAATGCTTGCATTTTGAATAAATACATGCTGTAAAATAAATAAAAACAACAAACAAACAAACAATAAATAAATACATACATACATACATACA
This sequence comes from Acrossocheilus fasciatus, assembly GCA_036784905.1. Taxonomy (NCBI): domain Eukaryota; kingdom Metazoa; phylum Chordata; class Actinopteri; order Cypriniformes; family Cyprinidae; genus Acrossocheilus; species Acrossocheilus fasciatus. The sequence goes on along the minus strand of CM071938.1, from coordinate 4,426,947 downwards.
TAAACTTTTGGATTGTTATTCCTGCATATTCCTGAGTAGTTAAGCCAACCATGATTTCCATAATACAATTTAAAAGACATTGTATGGAACTTTTTGAGACACATACATAAACTCTCGCTCTCTAAGGACTAAAAATCCAATCAAGACCATTATTTTAAAATTAAATTAATCCTTCTCATTTAATGCTTCACTGAAAAGAGGAAAGTCATTATAATAGCAACATTGTTTTTTTTTAGCAAAAATTACTCGTTGGTTAACCGGTCATAGCCCATAAAAAAAATTTCTCCCATGGTAGGATGGATCTTTAGGCAGCAAATTTAGTGAAAGGTGTTTTAATTTAGTATTTTATTGAGAAATTATGTCATTCCTGACAGTGTCGATGTGACAGAGTTAATGTAATTACAGCAGAAAAAACAATAACTGTTTACAATTATGAGTTACTTGAACACTAATGCAGACTGTGACATATTTTTAGTATGTTTACCTACAAGCCTTATGTTTACATGCAGAATTGTTTACATACACAGATGATACAAGACATTTGCAGGTGAACAGCGACAGATGGCAATTCCCAAGAGTCAATGCACCGATTTCATTAAAATACGGTGTGTGTGTGTGTGTGTGTGTGTGTGTGTGTTGTAGTGCATATTGGCATGAAAATGAGAATGTAGTCCCTCTTGGATGTGGCTCACCTTTGGTTCATCAGCAAAACCTTGTAAATGAGGAGTGTTTGATCTGTCTGATGGGCCGGTGGGGGTTGGAGATGAGAGGTTTGCCGTGTGGTAATCTGCTTTGATTCAAACTAATTAGCTTGTATAATGACTGCAGCTAATCTTTTAGCACTGTGGTGAAGAGTCGTCAAAAGTAACATAACGAGTTAGGATATGAGGTCATTCTACTGATACACTCTTAAAGGGATCATCGGATGCCCATTTTCCACAAGTTGATATGATTCTTTAGTGTCTTAATGAAAAGTCTACAACATACTTTGGTTAAAATTTCTCAATGGTAGTGTAAAACAGCACCCTTTTTACCTTGTCAAAAACAACTCTTTTCACAGCAACTCGTTTTGCTGCATGTTTCTTTAAATGCTAATGAGCTCTGCTCACCCCGCCCGCTCTTCCTTGGGGTGATGAGCAATACTGTTTACTTTAGCAGCATTTAGCCGCAAAACTTGCTGACTAGCACATTATTAGGAATGGCGATTTGCAAAGATTCATAAAATACCTTCTACTTGCTTCTTCTGTAGGTGAAGCTGGATCACGAATGATTCGAGTGAATGTAGGCTCATTTAGGTAGATCGGGGGCCGTATTTCCTTCAAAAATAAACATAATCCACTGTGTCTTCAGTGGCTCAGATGTTGGGAGTAAATGAGGACTGCTATATTCATTATTACATCCAACAAAAAAATACCTCAATCGCTTAGGAGACATTCTTGTCTACTCCTGCTCCGGCGTCGAGACAATGGCGGACTGATAACAGCTCACTCAGGGCGGGTCTAAGGTAAGACACTATAGTGTCTATCAACAATCATGGGAGTGGCCTGGGTCTGTGTGACATCACACAGCCAAGAAGCTGAGAACGGCTTGATTTGAGAAAGGGGTCAAGATTTATGTGTATTATATACTAATATATATATATATATATATATATATATATATATATTAGTATATATATATATATATATTAGTATATTAGTAAACAATGAGTGATGTATATGCGCAATAGATCGCTTCCAGTGCATGTGTAAACTACGCCAGAGCACATACAGACGTCACGCACCGGGTGCCGTGCACACACTCAGGGCAGTTGGACATAGTGCTGTATTAGAGGTAAAAAAAATTATAAAAAATACTTTTCAGTTTCTCACACAGACCAGTTTCGTGTCTTAGGACATCAATGTATCGTCAAGAGCTGCAGGGTTTAATTTGGATTTGTCTGTGCATGTTTTTTTTTTTACTCTCAAAGATTGTGTGCCAATTGTCTTGCATTATAGGACTGACAGACTGCAACGGTTTGAATTAAAAATATGTGTTTGTGTTCTACTGAAGAAACAAAGTCACCTATATCTTGGATGCCCTGGGGGTAAGCAGACAAACATCAAATTTTCATTTTTGGGTGAACTATCCCTTTAATGCAAATGTGCCAGAACACAGAGTACACCGTAAAGTAGTTCTTATCTGGAAGTAATACGAGTTTCACCAAAACTTTTTTGTTTAATGCAACTTTCTCAGAGGACATTTGTACTTTTCAATCCCTCCACTTTACCAAATCCGAATAATTCCCAATAGATAAAATCACATCCCAGCACACATTTCTGATTCTCAGTGAATGTCCCGTTTCAATTGGTAATAAAATGTGAAGAGTGTTTTGGCCGCCATTGTTTGGCACATGTTGTGCGTCAGATGATCCAGGCTGTCAAATAGAGCACTTAATGGATTTTTGGTACTCATGGTACATAATGGTACATTTGCTACTTATGGGTGAAAGAGCGTGAATGATGCACAGCTGAGAGCAAAATTGTAATCTCCAGTCAATCCATTAGCATTTAACCATCACCCTCCTTTTTTCTTCCTGTTTTATGCAACATAGCTGTTTTTACAAAAGTCTTCTTGAAGTCAACGGTGATACTTTTGGATGTACAATGTGTATAATATTTAAAAAGCACCCCAGGCGATTTGGGACCATACGTCTGTGTCAGAAGCTCCAGTATCCCCTGTTCTTCCACTAATTACCAAGAGCCTCATAAATTTTCAACCTGTCATGTCTGGGTGAGTATAAGTCCCAGTACAATTTTAGATCTTTTTGAACATCCATCTGGCCAAGAAAACCTGCCTACACAATTCTGAAATCTGCTGATAAGATAAGACGCTCCAAATTGTCTGTTTATTCATGCAAGTATGCAAGTACGCATACTAATGTGAGAAATTACCTTTTTTTAATATTTGCTTCTTTAAATTTCATAAGACTATAGTTTTATATAATGCATACAATATAATGCATACAATAAAAGTTTATCTATTTAAATCTTTAATACCCCCCCCCTTTATATTAGAATGTGTCCTGTTTTGTTGCTGTTGTTGCTTGTTTTTTTGTTTGTTTCTGAGCAAAGCAAATTACTTGATTTACAGAAGACACATGCTAAAATGTCATTTAAGTGTACAATAGTTCATATGGCAAAAAATATTGCCATATTTTGAACTAGAATCATTAGATGTCATTAAAAGACTATTTAACCCATTTAATCCCATTTTTTTTCCCAGACATGAAAATATCCAAATGATGTGTCATAAGTAACCCTTTGAAATAATCAATAATTATTTTTGGAAATTTTTTTGGAAAAGTATGTCGTTTTCGGTCACAGTTGTGACTGGTGGGATAATGTGTGTACTGAAATCACATATTTCTGCAGTCATAAAAATTGTTATATATCTTAGTCCAGCTATTTTAAACTGCTTGATCACATTCTAGGGTTACTATTATGCATAAAAAAAACCTTATGCAAAATTGATAGGAACACTGAAATAAAAAAAATAAAAAAAAATAAAAATAACCATCACCGCATTTCTAAATTGTTATTTTTTGTAAAATATAATGTCACATTTTTATATTAATGCTACGAGTATTATTTTTTGTAACATTTTAATTTTTAATTTAGTGCAATATTTTGTCATTGCAACATTTTATTGTCATTTTCACTAGCAACTGCAATTGGATTTATATTGTATACCTAAGTACACTGTTATCCCACTGGTTACTATTGTGACCATCAACATCTTTACTCATTCTATGACCATTCGCAACAACACTAAATATATGCAAATGCATACAGGTGCTGGTCATATAATTAGAATATCATCAAAAAGTTGATTTATTTCACTAATTCCATTCAAAAAGTGAAACTTGTATATTATATCCATTCATTACATACAGACTGATATATTTCAAATGTTTATTTCTTTTAATTTTGATGATTAGAGCTTACAGCTCATGAAAGTCAAAAATCAGCATCTCAAAATATTAGAATATTTACATTTGAGTTTGAATAAATGACCATCCCTACAGTATAAATTCTGGGTATCTCTTGTTCTTTGAAACCACAATAATGGAGAAGACTGCTGACTTGACAATGATCCAGAAGACGAACACACACCCTCCACAAAGAGGGTAAGTCACAGAGGGTTGTTACTGAAAGGTTTGGCTGTTTACAGAGTGCTGTATCAAAGCATATTAAATGCAAAGTTGACTGGAAGGAAGAATTTGGGAAGGAAAAGGTGCACAAGCAACAGGGATGACCACAAGCTTGAGAATACAGTCAAGCAAAGCCAAATCAAACACTTGAGAGCTTGAGAGCTTCACAAGGAGAGAACTGAAGCTGGAGTCAGTGTATCAAGAGTCACCGCGCTCAGACGTCTTCAGGAAAAGGGCTACCAAGCCACTTCTGAACCAGAGACAACATCAGAAGCGTCTTACATGGGCTGTGGAGAAAAAGAACTGGACTGTTGCTCAGTGGTCCAAAGTCCTCTTTTCAGATGAAAGTAAATTTTACATTTAATTTGGAAATCAAGGTCCCAGAGTCTGGAGGAAGAGTGGAGAGGCACAGAATCCATGTTGCTTGAAGTCCAGTGTGAAGTTTCCACAGTCAGTGATGATTTGGGTTGCCATGTCATCTGCTGGTGTTGGTCCACTGTGTTTTCTGATGTCCAAGGTCAACACAGCCATCTACCAGGAAATTTTAGAGCACTTCATGCTTCCTTCTGCTGACAAGCTTTATGGAGATGCTGATTTCATTTTCCAGCAGGACTTGGCACCTGCCCACACTGCCAAAGGTACCAAAAGCTGGTTCAATGACCATAGTGTTACTGTGCTTGATTGGCCAGGAAACTCACCTGACCTGAACCCCATAGAGAATCTATGGGGTATTGTGAAGAGGAAGATGAGAGACACCAGAACCAACAATGCAGAAGAGCTGAAGGCCACTATCAGAGCAACTTGGGCTCTCACAACACCTGAACAGTGCCACAGACTGATCGACTCCATGCCACGCCGCGTTGCTGCAGTAATTCAGGCAAAAGGAGCCCCAACTAGGTATTGAGTGCTGTACATGCTCATACTTTTCATTTTCATACTTTTCAGTTGGCCAAGATTTCTAAAAATCCTTTCTTTGTATTGGTCTTAAGTAATATTCTAATATTTTGAGATACTGATTTTTGACTTTCATGAGCTGTAAGCTCTAATCATCAAAATTAAAAGAAATAAACATTTGAAATATATCAGTCTGTGTGTAATGAATGAATATAATATACAAGTTTCACTTTTTGAAAGGAATTAGTGAAATAAATCAACTTTTTGATGATATTCTAATTATATGACCAGCACCTGTATATTAATACTAGACACCCTAAAGATCATTTGTACCAAAACTCTTTGTTGTATCTTTATATTAACATACTTTACTAGCCTTTTGTTTGTCAAGGTGCAAACAGGAAATAAACTGCTCTGGTCATGTGACAATTTACCCATCTGTCAGCAAGTTTTTAATCATTAATATATATATATATATATATATATATATATATATATATATATATATATATATATATATATATATATATATATATATATATATATATATATATATATATATTTTTTATCACATTTTCCTTTGCATATTTAATAGGTACAGGTCAGAATAAGTATGTTGTTTAATTTTTACATACATATATGTGACCCTGGACCACAAAACCAGTATTAAGTGTAATTTTATTGAAATTGAGATTTATACATCATCTGAACGCTGAATAAATAATCTTTTCATTGATGTATGGTTTGTTAGCATCGGACAATATTTGGCCGAGATACAACTATTTGAAAATCTGGAATCTTAGGGTGCAAAAAAATCAAAATATTGTGAAAATTGCCTTTTAAATTTGTCCAAATGAATTCTTAGCAATGCATATTACTAATCAAAAACGACGTTTTGGTATATTTACAGTAGTAAATTTACAAAATATCTTCATGGAATATGATCTTTACTTAATATACTAATGATTTTTGGCATAAAAAAAAATCTATAATTTTGACCCAAACAGTGTATTTTTGGCTATTGCTACAAATATACCCCAGCCACTTAAGACTGGTTTTGTGGTCCAGGGTCACACATTTATGCATTTAGCAGACAATTTTATTCAAAGCGACTTACAATGGAAATGAGAACCATTGTACCATGCCATGTTTATTAGAAAGCTACACTAGGAAACTTTTATTTTGATAAATTTAATTTTGATAAACTAATTGAAATACATGTTTAATCACTAATCTGAACAGTTACATCGGTTGTTTATAAAATCGTATTGGTAATATATACAAAATAAGCTGGATATAATAATAACATATTACACAATAAACACTCTGCTTTTATGCATTTTGCATTGTTGTAAAGAAAAATCTGATGCAATTAATAACCTGTTAGTTTAATCACAGCAGATTTTGATACAACCGGTTTTGGCAGTAGTTCTTGGGTGTGTTTTGTTTTTGTTTTGTTCCCAAAGCTGATTTTAGTCAACACAATAATTAATAGAAGTCACATATTCAACAACACTCACCTCTGACCTCTGAGGTCACTGTAGTTGGAAAAACTGCTTCATGCTGTTTTCCAGAGAGTTTTTTACAATGACTCCATGTTTCTTTGCTAGAGCAGGACATGTCCTAAACTTTTTGTTACGTGTGTTTACAGTTGGTAAGCAATGATAAGCTGGGAGTCTATTTTATAGCGGCTTTAAATGTGCCTGTTTCTGTTACGTATTCTGTTATCCCACAAATAGTTGTCCCAAAAGGGAGACCTGAAAATTTCCTTTGGTCTAATTTTAAAGCCGTAACATTGTAGGTACCTGGGTGAATGTTCTAAAATAAACTAATAGATGTCTGTGTTTAGTAAGAGACTGCAATGCAGAAGTCTACAGACTTAAATTAAGGCCTTTATAACCCAGTGATTCTTTTCAAAACCATAAGCAATAAAAGTTATATTACATCAAAATGATACTTGTAAAACTGATGTTTGGAGCCTTATTTATTTTTTATTTTTTTGAAAATGAAATACAAATTAAATTATTGAATAAAACATTTTTATTCAATTAATACAGCACATTTCTTGGCAATCAGAAACCGTTTGTGGTTGGCCTAATGAACTGTAATTAAAACCTGGTGGAAGATTTTCACGTCAAAAGTCACGACTGAAAACATCCCTTGAACTGTATCAGCCTATTGCCTCATAGCTACCAAATCAGGCACTTCTGAATGATTATATGAGCTGGCAATGAGCCAATTCTGTCTAAAAGCTATAGGCAGATTTATTAAAGCAAAATGCTATAGGCACCTGCTGTGACATTTCCCATGATTCAGCAGTAAGCTGTCACTTCTCTGCTGTTGTACCATCAACAGCGATGCCATCTGCAACTACTCTGATGAATGCCACCTGAAAGAGCTGCAGTTTTTCTTGCAGCAGTACTTTTTCTCCTCTTCTTTCGTTTTTTTTTTTTTTTTTCTCTGTGTGTGCCATCCAGTATTTTTGAGAAACGTTTCTTTGATTGTGTTTGGAATGGAATACCAGCTTACCGTGCATTATATACAACCATTCAAGAGTCAGGGCTGTTTTTGAGAGTTTATTTAATCAAAATGAATTGATTAAAAAAATACAGTAAAAAAAGTGAAATGTTATTATAATTTAAAAATATTTGCTTTTTATTGTAATCTATATTCAAATGTAATTTATTCCTATGATCAAGTCTGAATTTATTTATTTAATGCATACAGTTGCAGCTGATATTACATCCGGTGCATTTGCCTCATGGGAAACATAAGGTCAAATTGAACATGTTGCATTGTGGGATACAGATATTTAGCATATTATGCACAATAACATACGATATCAACCCGATTGCGAGTATTATGTATGCTGTTCCAAACATAGCCCTTCTGGATTATTTGTCAGATCCTGTGTGAGACAGCAGTGAATTAGTTTTCCTTGTCATAGTACGTCCTCTGGGAATTCTCTGAGCTCACTAACTGGAAGCTCCTGTTTGAAGAGGTTCATTAATTAATTCATTAATCATTTCATTCGCTTTGTACACCGATTTCACTGGAACTAAAATGGCATTTTACATGTCTACCCTCAGGACATGCCGCAGGGGTAAATTGTAGCAGGCGTGTTGTTGTTCTTCTGTTGGTTTTGGATAATTATGAGGTATCGCATATTTGGTTTCAACAGTATATTCGTGCAAAGTTCACACATAGCGTGACGCATCTGGGTAATGAAAAACGTGCTGAAAAACAGACACAATTGGATTTTAGACAGAATGTTTTTAATATAATTGACGTCAGAATGTACAAAAGTTTGTAATCTTTAAATAATAAAATAATGTTAATTAAGTCTCTTCTGCTCACTGAGGGTGCGTTTATTTGATTAAAAAAATAATTATATTGTGAAATATTATTAAAGTTTAATTTAACTGTTTTCTGTGTGAATCTATTGTAAAATGTAATTTATTTCTGTGATCAAAGCTGCATTTTTAGCATCACTACTATACTTTTCAGTGTCACATAAGCCGTCAGAAATCACTCTAATATGCTGATTTGGTGTTTAAGAAACATTTCTTATTATTATCAGTGTTAAAAACAGGTTTGCTGCTTCATATTTGGAAACTGTGATATACTACCAGTAAAAAGTTTTGAAATAATGTTTTCTACATTTATTATAATAACAACCTTTATTAATACTTCAGTACCAATAATAATGAATAATAATTGAGCATCAAATCGGCATATTAATTACTGCTTTTCTGTATAGTAATCAAATAAATGCAGTCAATTAATCACATCCAAAATAAAAAGTTTTTGTTTGCATAATATGTGTGTTCTATGTATATTCATTATGTGTATATATAAATACACACACATACAGTATATATTTTTGAAAATATTTACATCTCTATTTATATTCATATAATTTATAATATAAATACATATATTTAATATATAAACATTTTTTTCTGATATATATAAATATATATTCATGTGTGTGTATTTATATATACATAATAAATATAAACAGTACACATACATATATTATGCAAACGAGCTTTTATTTTGGATGCGATTAATCGTGATTAATCAATTGACAGCACAACTTTTTTCTTTCTTTTTTAATTATTGTTATGTAGTAGACTACATAACAGAATTGTAATTTCTGAGTTTTGCTTCACCAGTGCCTACGCAAACACACCGCTTCTATGTCAGTTTCACCTAATACACATCATCATCATCATATGAGTAAAATCATCATGTTTCACCACTCAAGGGCCTAAATGTCTTTTACACATGCACTCCAGGGAGTTTGGTTATCTGATCCATCCATTTTTTCTGTCAGCTTAGGTACCACTCGTCTGACCCACAACATGCCATCATGTTAACTGAAACCCATCAATGTCAAGAATCCAATCACTTCCTCATGCTTAAAGTTGCTCAGTTAAAGACTCGATAATGATTCGTTCTCGTGTTTGTTTGTTTCCCTTAACCGCAGCTCTAAAATCACATGATGCCAAGTGACTGTTCTCTTTGTCACGCGAAGATATCGTATGACAAGCCATGTGAACTGCTTTGTGATGCTTATGGAGTTTTTCTCCGGTATAAGCTTTCATCGTTCTTCAGAACAACAACAACAAAAAAAAAAAATAATAATCGTACGGGTTTAGAATGGCACGAGGGTATTTTTTTTTTCTTTTTTGGGTGCACTGTTCCTTTAAGATGAACAGCACAAGGGTTACAGGTAGTGCATGTATATACATCAGCAAATTGAAATGGTTATTCTTGGCTGATTTTGCACCGTCGGTCAAATAAGCTGATGTCATTCTAGATGATTAAATGAGCAAGTCTGTTATTTTCTCAGACCAAATAAAGCTTTCAAAACATATGCAGAAATAGCTCCTCATTTGTAACAGTTCTCAACAGAGATCTGATAAATGTGTCTTTTGTAGTTATTTTTACTTTTCGATTCTTTGCAATCAGAAAATGCAAACCAGATGACAAATGCTTTCTCTTTCTCTCTTTCTTTTGTGTGATTAAAACATATGTGCCTCATATCCGTTCATTGTTTGCTTGGTCGAAACAAATGTTGCTTTCATCTGCCTTCCAGGCCAATAGCCAAGAATACACTCAGATTTCTTACACTCTTTGAGTTATTTCTGACCCAAATGTTAAAACTCAGGTCATTTTTTTTGACCGATGAAAGTGACCACAACTGTCAATTATTTTCAGTGAATAACAAACTTAAATTCCTCTTTCTCACATAAAGGTGTATGTGTCCCTGGACCACAAAACCAGTCTTAAGTCGCTGGGGTATATTTGTAGCAATAGCATAAAAATACATTGTATGGGTCAAAATTATTGATTTTTCTTTTATGTCAAAAATCATTAGGGCATTAAGATCATTTTCCATGAATATATTAATTTCCTGCTGTAAACTTAATTTTTGATTAGTAATATGCATTGCTAAGAACTTCATTTGGACAACTTTAAAGGTGATTTTTCTAAATATTTAGATTTTTTATATTTTGATACAGCAATGGAAAGATTATTTATTCAGCTTTCAGATGATATATGAATCTCAATTTAGAAAAATGTACCCTTATGACTGGTTTTGTGGTCCATGGTCACACATAATATATGAGTCGTATAGACTAATTTAATGCTTCTTTCTTTCTTTCTTTCTTTCTTTCTTTCTTTCTTTCTTTCTTTCTTTCTTTCTTTCTTTCTTTCTTTCTTTCTTTCTTTCTTTCTTTCTTTCTTTCTTTCTTTCTTTCTTTCTTTCTTTCTTTCTTTCTTTCTTTCTTTCTTTCTTTCTTTCTTTCTTTCTTTCTTTCTTTCTTTCTTTCTTTCTTTCTTTCTTTCTTTCTTTCTTTCTTTCTTTCTTTCTTTCTTTCCATTCCCCATGAAAGTCAAAGTCATTTGTAATGGCATGAGTATGAGTAAATAATGACTTAATAACTCATATGTTATTTATACTCTCTATTTATCCCACTTTGCAGTCTTATTAATTGATGAATCATAGTGGAAATGCCCCAAATATAATTTTTTATACACCCATGAGGAAATGCGATTTTACAAAAGAGAAAGAAGAAAAAAAAATCAATAAAGCAACAAAGGCAGTTTTGGAAGTTCGAAAGAAAGAAAGACAGAAATTTGTGCAGCATGGATTCTTTAAAACAATCAAAAGGGACAGGAAAGCATTTTAAGCAACAACAGTTTTAAACATTGACGACGACGACGATGATGAGGATGATGATGATGATAATAATAATTATAATAATAATAATAATAATGTATGTTTCTTACACATCAAATCAACAATGCTTTCTGAAGGATCATGTGACACTGAAGAAATCCTTTTTCCACCACCAATAATAATAAAAAAAATTTATCTTCTCGCAATACTGAGTTTATATCTCAGAATTCTGCATTTATATATCACTATTATGACTTGTTTCCTTAAAATTAAGAACAAGGTCTAAATTATGAAATTAAAAGTTGTATCAAGAAAAAAAAAGTCTGAGTTTAATTACGGCTTTTACTGTATTCGTCATCAAATAAATGCATCAAATAAATTCTTATGGAAATCCAAAACTTTGACAGTTGTATAGATGATTTTATGCTTTGTCCCCACTGCTCCCAATTTTGATAGATTTTTTTTATTTATTTTTTTATTTTTTTCAGATCCAGTCTTTAAGACTGACTTTCTGCATTGCCATTTTGCAAGTAATGAAATTGTTCAGACAGTGTAGTCAGTATTCAGTGTGTCTCTGTCTTGGTTGCCATAGTAATGACTTAAGTATCAGTAAGATGTCAAGAGACATAAGTGTGCGCGTAAAGAGTTAGAAGCATGGAAGTAAAATCCAGATATCTAGTCACACTTTTGATTTACAATATACTGGCAATCATGCTTGTCCTCATATGTTTGTATAATGTCAATGTCAAATGCCTCTTGCTTCATATGATTAGTATCTATTATAGTGTTGTTTTTGATTCCTGCAGCTAAGATTAATAGACTAATTATTCGACAAAGATTAATAGTGTTTTTCTTGCCAATTATATTACTGAAGGTTGACCTTATCTCATCAAGTTTCTGTCTGTAGCTCTTTTGAATGCAATCTCTACTAGTTTAGTGTTCTTCCTAGAGGTCATCAGATGTATATCAGGCTTGTTGATGCTCAAAAATGGTGTAAAGTAACATATGGCTCATGTATAATTGTCTCTGTATATTAAGCAACAATATGATGACATGCATCACCTCTGAGGCATGTGTGAGGTTGAATTCATGCACTGGCACGGCCTTATGCATCACAGGATCAAACAGCTGTGTAGCCATGTACACACATAGGATATATCAAGTTGACATACCATCTATTAGCATTAGCTCATGTTAACCCATAAAATAAGACCTAGGGCTGCCCAAGGTAATGTGTTGACTTTTGAGATTAATTAAGTTAACACTGCTAAGTGTGTTTACAGATTTACCTAATTTGACATAAAAAGGGCTGCATTATTCTTCAAAGTAGGCTTAAGCTTGCTTTATTCTATAAAGCCCTCTAAACGGCTTTATAAATCTAATCCAAATGAAACATTTACCAAACATAAAGTCATTTGAAGTCATTGTACGGTGCAGTTTAATTAGGAATAGCACCTGAGTCATGCACAATAAGACCATGAATGCTTGTTTAGAAAGTAAATAGTGTTAGTTTGGATTTCATGTTGATTTCGCAGTGCATTTATGTTTTAATAGTAATAATAATAATAATAATAATAATATCATCACTGTCGTCTGTTTGTTTGTTTGCTTGCTTGTTTTTTTTTTTTTAATTTAACGTCAACTGTATCTATTTCCATTATTATTATTATTATTATTTAAAAAGTTTAAATTTTAATCTAATTTAAATTTTCAAATTTAATTGTATTCACTGACAAAACCACTTGATGTTAATTGTGATTTATTTATTTTAATCTGATAGGTGTGATGAAGTGAAAATAATTTTCGTTGTCCAGTTAAACTGTAGCATAAACTGTTAGCTGCTCTCATTATGTTTGTAATAAACAGCGTGTTTCATAATATAGAGGTCTCTTCACAGATCTAATGAGGCCTAGTCCAGATGTGACAGCCACAAATTGCTCCAGGATAGCACCAGGGTACAGCCACGTGCCCCTCGGTTGCCGGGCGACAGTGTCAGACAAAGAGAAGTGCGGAGCGAGGACTCCAGTGGGGCACACGCAGGGATGTCAGCTACAATCTCTTGTTGTGAAAGATACGGAGTTGGATGTTTTAGCATGCTGCCTGCACTTTCACACGAACATCACACATTTTAAATGATCTATTACTTTGACTTATCAACATTCACTCCTTTATACCAGCCACTTCTTTTGACTACTTTTTGTGTGCTGAGTCTATCTATCTATCTATCTATCTATCTATCTATCTATCTATCTATCTATCTATCTATCTATCTATCTATCTATCTATCTATCTATCTATCTATCTATCTATCTATCTATCTATCTATCTATCTATGAGAATGAGAGAGAATGAGAATGAGCTTTATTGCCAGGTATGTTTACACATACAAGGAATTTGTTATAGTCACAGAAGATCCACAGTGCAACAGAATGACAGCGACAGGACAGATAATAAAAAGAATAATATGCAAATATACAAAATAGACAATGTACAAAATAGCAAAAACACAGTATGTAATATAGACAATTATGTATGTACAGGTATGATATGTGCAAATTTGAAATCTAAATAAGTATTTGTGTTAAATAAATGATGTATAATAGTGTTGTGTGTTCCACGTTTATTGTCAGGTGTTCATGAGATGGATTGCTTGAGGGGAGAAACTGTTCCTGTGCTGGTCGTTCTGGTGCTCAGAGCTCTGTAGCGTCGACCAGACGGCAACAGTTCAAAGAGGGAGTGTGCTGGATGTGAGGAGTCCAGAGTGATTTTGCCAGCCCTTTTGTTCACTCTGGATAAGTACAGTTCTTGGAGAGTGGGGAGGGTTGTACCAATGATTCACTCAGGAGTCCGGACTACCCTCTGTAGTCTTCTGAGGTCAGATTTGGTAGCTGAGCTGAACCAGACAGTTATTGACGTGCAGAGTCAATGATAGTGGAGTAGAACTGTTTCAGCAGCTCCTGTGGTAGGTTGAACTTCCTCAGCTGGCGAAGGAAGTACAACCTCTGCTGGGCCTTTTTCACAGTGGACTCAATGCGATTGTCCCACTTCAGGTCCTGAGAAATTGTGGTGCCCAGGAATCTGAATGACTCCACTGCAGTCACAGTGCTGTCTATGATGGTGAGTGGGGAGAGTGCAGGTTTTTTTTTCCTGAAGTCCACGATCATCTCCACAGTTTTGGGCGTGTTAAGCTCCAGGTTTTTAAGACTGCACCAGACAGCCAGCTCCGTAACCTCTTGTCTGTAGGCATACTCATCACTGTCCTGAATGAGGCCGATGACTGTGGTGTCATCTGTAAACTTCAGGAGCTTGACAGAGGAGTCTTTAGATGTGCAGTCGTTCGTGTAGAGGGAGAAGAGCAGTGGGGAGAGGACCCAACCCTGAGGGGCAGCAGTGCTGATCGTACGGGTGCTGGATGAAAATTTTCCAAGCTTTACTAGCTGCTGCCTGTCTGTCAGGAATCTGTTGATCCACTGACAGACAGAGGTGAGGACGGATAGCTGAGTTAATTTGGGATGGAGGAGTGATGGGTTGATGGTGTTAAAAGCAGAGCTGAAGTCTACATACATGATCCTCACATAAGTCCCTGGTCTGTCTAGATGTTGCAGGATGTAATGCAGTTCCATATTGACTGCATCATCCACAGACCTGTTTGCTCTGTAGGCAAACTACAGCGGGTCCAGTGATGTCCTTCAGATAAGCCAAAACCAGTATTTCAAATGATTTCATGGCCACAGACAATAGAGCCACAGGTCTGTGGTCATTAAGTCCAGTAATTTTGGGTTTCTTTGGGACGGGGGATGATGGTGGAGCATTTGAAGCATGAGGTTCTCACAGTTCCAGTGATCTGTTGAAGATCTGTGAAAAGATTGGGGCCAGCTGGTCAGTGCAGGTTTTCAGACAGGCTGGTGTCACACCATCTGCACCTGGTGCCTTCCTTCTCTTGTTCTTTCTGAAGACCTGACACACATCATCTTCACTGATCTGCAGTGCAGGAGGGGGGTAGAAGGTGTTTGCAGGAGGGGGTTTGCAGAACGTTTTTGTTAAATCTGAAATAAAAACTTATCCAGAACGTCTGCCAGTTGTTGATTCTCCACAGTGCTGGGGGATGGTGTCTTGTAATTGGTGATGTCTTTCAAACCTTTCCACACTGAAGCAGGATCACTGGAAGAGAATTGGTTCTTAGCTTTCCAAAATAATTCCTCTTTGCCACTCTGATCTCCTTTTCCAGTGTGTATTTGGCCTGTTTATACAAGAATCTGTCCCCATTCCCGCGAGCATCTTCTTTGGCCTGACGGAGCTGTCTGAGGTTTGCAGTGAACCATGGTTTGTCATTGTTGTAGGTTAAATGAAACCTGGTAGCAATGCACATATCCTCACATAAACTGATATATGATGTTACAGTCTCTGTGAGCTCGTCCAGATCGGTGGCAGCAGCTTCAAAAACACTCCAATCGGTGAGAAAGAAACAGGCTTGTAAATCGTGCTCTGCTTTATCTATCTATCTATCTGTCTGCCCGCCCGTCCGTCCGTCCGTCTGTCCGTCTATAATTGTATTGTTCTATCATTCGTTCTGTTCTATCTGTCATTCTGTTTATTGTATCTATCATTTTTTCTTTCATTCTCCCTGGAAAAGCAGAACTTTATCTTTGAAAAATGTAAGAGTCTGGCTAATATTATCAAAAACTGTCAACCGTTCCAACTGACAAATGACAATGCAGTTGTTTTAACAAAGTCCTAGTAATTCATGTGTTCAGTAACACAGCGAGATGCCCATGCACAGACAGGAAGTCCATCAAAGCGGTGCTTTATGTGGCCTCTGACACTCTTTCACAGGTGTTTCTCATTCTGTGAAATGGGAGAAGAAAAGAAGGAAAGAAAATAAGGTCATGCAAGCTAAGCTACAAACCTGGCAATAGTTTATGTAATCACCTTCAACTTCAAAGTGTCTTAAATGTCACGCTACAAACACCTATTTTCCCTTCCTCTGCTCGAAACGCTCCAAATTTTAAAATGATGTTTTTTTTGTTTTTTTTTTCTGTTTTCTTATCTACTCATCTGGTGGGTAAATACAAACATGCGCTGACTGATGGATATGCCTAGAATGCTCATTCACTGAAGGACACGATCAAACAAGTCAAGCCTTTCAGATATGAGAGCACTTTGATGAGCCTTCTCGGCCTTTAGCATGGAGGTATGGAAGGCGTACCTATTTTTCTCTTCAATTTTCATGAGAAAATGAAGTCGGTTTGACCTTCTGGGGTATATTGTTCAGCTCATATGTTCTCCTTCTTCAGCCTGACCCTGATATAAGATAGATGAAGATATTTATATATACACACATACATATATTTGATCCCCCTCCCCCCTTCTCTTTGTCTGCTAAAGAACATCACAGATCCTGGACTCTTAAGCAATGAAGAGATGATGAATATGTCAGATAGGATGAGACATTTTTAGACTGATCCTCCCAGCAGGATAAGTGGTTAAATTTAGATATAAACATAGCAGAAAATTTGTGGTCAAAAAATGTATCCATCCAAAAGTAACAATTATTGATAAATCCACAGATGTAACTCCAAAAATAAATAGGAATATACTGCTAGTGAATATTTAGTTCATTATTTAGATGTCTTTGCAGAAAAAAAAAAAAAAAAAAAAATCTGTGATTTAACAGAAGTTGCTAAAAAGCCATTCAAATGAACTTTGCAATTTTTTGTGTGTGATATGTGCCGAGCAGTCAGTGACCAGACTGTGGGCGGTCTGTGGGTGTGACGTCTGAGACTGAGACTAATATGTGGTTGAACAACTAAGCTGTATGGAGATTTTACTCTCGCTGGACCTGTAAGAAGCACAACTGTGGGAGGAAAAGCTCAAAGCAGGAATAAAGTGCATTAAAGCGACGGGAGAGCATTGTGTGATGTGCATGCAAGATTTCACAAAGTGGATTGGATGTATTTCAGTGTGTTTGAAGCCAACTGTATAACAATAACTGACTGAAAACAAATTTTATTAATTTTTTTTTTTTTCATAATGCGTAACACTGAGGAATTATTCAATGTGATGTAATTAAACATAAGCTTCTTATCAAAAACGAACTGCAGCATAAATTAAAAAGAAAAAAAATAATTTTGGCTCATTTTATAATCTCTTACTGGTTCTAAAGTCTTACATTTCCAAATGTAGCTGACCCAAGCATATGTGAAGAACAGTGTATTGCAGATCTAGAGTGTTGTTTATGGGTTGGCATTCACCCTTTGGGCTCCAATTAGAATATTTCGACAATTGCTTATTTGGAGCCACAGAAAGGGCAGTGCTATCGGACAAAATGCAAAGAACATTGCATCCTAACTGCTAATAGACATAGTCCCAATTACTTTTCGAGCTATGGATGTTTGAGCGAGAGGTGCATTTTAAGTGTTATGTTAATTCTTTGAAAAGTAAGCATAAAGTAGGTCTTTGAGACAAGAAACTCATTTGTTCTTTCTGTGCTTGCTTACTTGTACAGGTCTTTCTTTCTACCCCATCATCTGGCTTTGAAAACACACAGGTGAGCTTTTAGGATAAGCTTCGTTGTACCTTTAAAAGTGAAACTGTACACTGTAACTTAGTTTCTCTTCACCTTAAAGACCCCCGTGAAATTCACATTGGAGTTTTGTGGCTTTTAGCCCATGTCTGTTTACACTGAGGTTATCTATATGCTAGTGAGCTACTACATATAGACAAAATTGATCAGGGAAAACAGAACAAAAATATTGATGCTGTATCTTATACGAGCGGGTGTGTAAACACATTTTTGTCCAATAAAATGCTGCCTAGCATGAGAATGTGCATCTGTTAACACTGCTGAATAATAATAGCAAACGGATTTACTGCATGTGATAGCTAAATTAATCTAAAAAGAGTAATTAATAATTACTAGCTACTAATTACATCTTCAACAGTGTAATTGGATTAATAATTACTCTCTCTAAAAAATATTGCATTACTTCACAAATCCCATTTCAACCTCGACCGGTTGAACAATAGAAGGATAAATTCTTTCAAATAAATGATATAAAATTGCATAAATTATTCTTGAACTGACACAATATTTAAAAGATTACATTAAAACATAGTTTAACATTAGATGTTGAGGTGCCCACTATTGTTATATATACAATTGTTACATAGTGAAAGTGAAAGTGAAGTGCATTCAACCCATCCAATTGCACACACACACACGGAGCAGTGGGCAACCATATATGCTGCGGCGCCCGGGGAGAAGTTGGGGGTTCGGTGCCTTGCTCAAGGGCACATAAGTCGTGGAATTGAAGGTGGAAGAGAGCGCTGTACATTCACTTCCTCCACCTACAATTCCTGCTGGACCTGAGACTCAAACTCACAACCTTTGGGTTACGAGGCCAACTCTCTAACCATTAGGCTACAACTTCCCCAGTATAGACAGTATTACATGCAATTACATTAGAAGTAACTAATTATATATAAAAAAGTAAGAGTAATCCTTTACTTTACTTTTTCAAGGGAAATGTGATTAAATTACAGTAATTAATTATCTAGTGATACATTACACCCCCACTGCTCCTACAAATGTATGTTATGTATATTTGTCATATTATGCAAGTTGACATTTGGCACAAGGCAATGTGCATGGTTTGACATTCCATTGATTGATTGATTGATTATTTATTCATTTAATTTCTATTCTATTCTATTCTATTTCTTTCTTTCTTTCTTTCTTTCCTAATGGATTCCACTTACAAGCAATGTAACAATAAGAGTGTAGCATATAGTTTATTATTATTATTTTCAACATATTTTGACACAAGTATTTAGTAATAAACAAGCAAGATTTCCATTCTCAGTGCAGACATGGTTCTGACCGTGACATAAGATTTTTTTTTGGCTAAATGTCAGAGCTCTTTGATATGTTGTGCTACAACTTCCTGTTTTGATAGTCAGCACAGGAAACAAGCAAACTGACCTTGTGTGAGCAGAAAACAACAATACCAGCTGTGCTGTCCATAAGATACACTGTTAGACATTTCTGTAATTTCTGCAGTTATTTACTGTACATCACCCAATATAATACTGCAAATTCAATTTACAGTAAATAACTGGGTTACACTTTATATTAGGTGGCCTTAACTACTATGTACTTACATCAAAAAATAAGTACAATGTACTTATTGTGTTCATTTTGTATTGCAATACACTATTGCTGCTATTGAGGTGGGATACGGGTAAGGTTAGGGACAGGTTTGGTGGTATGGGTAGGTTTAAGGGTGGGTTTAGGTGTAAGGGATGGGTCAACAGTGTAATTATAAATGTAATTACAGAAATTAATTACAGATGTAAGTACATATAGGTATTTTTAAAAATATAAGTACAATGTAAAAACATGTATGTACACAATAAGTGCATTGTACCAAATGATTAATTTAAATGTAAGTACATAGTAGTTAAGGCCACCTAATATAAAGTGGGACCAATAACTGTAATACCCTTTGCATCATGGACATTTTCTGTGATGTCAGACCCCACATACAGAGACTTACTGTATTTTAAAAAATTGCTGTATACTACTGTATTTGCTGTAACGGCCTCTGTGGCACCATTCTATTGAGGTTGTTTTATTTTCCTCATTTCTTACATTTGGATTGACACGATTTGCCCTGCACCGTGTCTATAACGTCACAACAGCTTGGGACTGACTACACTGGACGTGTTACATCACTTGTAATGATTGGAAAATCCATTTGTACTTCTTGTCAGAAACAGTGCGAGCGCTCGGAGTGCATCTGTACATCAGAAATATACCGTGACTTCACTTTACTGTCCGCATCCACTGCAGATAGTATATAATATTACTAAATATACTATATATAATTCTATATTGTTTTCTGTTGTCGAGTTGCGCCGTGCCGTGCCACGGATCCAGCGGGGCAGCGCCACAGGTTTTGCCCGGGATGAACCCACTAGAGTGGGAGAGCTCCGGAGAACATCTGCGCTGTGTGTCGATGCACCTTACGAGAGAATAAGACCTGCAAGCAAGGTAAAATATATGTAGGTTTGTCTGTGTGTTTGTGTCAGATTTTTGCACACCTGTTTAACCTAACGTTAGTAACATTTACCCGTCAACATGGTGGTTACAGAACTTTACCATGGTAAGCTGCGCTGTCATTTCAAATGACTTTTGTCAGCTTATTGAATTAAGTTACCTAATTAAAATGATTTTTAACGAGCAAAGCTTATCTTATATTACCATTAGGTTAAGGAATGTGAAGTTTTGTTTAGGTGTTGGTAGTTAATGTTGGCCAACTATGTTTCTGAGAGGTTTGTGTATTCTATATGGAGTTTGCCTTTTAAAAGTGTGTCATTTCTACTTCTTGTTTTTCAGAGAAGACATTTCTGTCACTAACAAAGTGGATGGTGAGCAAAGGTGGTGGCCACGTTTTGGAGCAGCACCTGGGCTTTGCAGATGTTTGTCTTTTTTCCCCCATTATTTTTCTGTTGCCTAAAGATTCTTTGTAAGGATGTGCACTGCAAAACGTCCTAAGACAGGAGAAATGGTGAAGATGCACAGTTCCAGCATTGGAAGTCTGTATTTTTAAGTGTTACACATACGATTTTTTTTTTAAATAAAGAATTTGATATTTTGTAATTATTGTGTCTGTTTTAACTGAATGCCAGTAGTACCTATGTAGAGTAATAATCAGTGTTGGGCACGTTACTTTAAAAAAAGTAATTAGTTATAGTTACTAGTTACTTCTCACAAATAGTAACTGAGTTAGTAATTGAGTTATATCATTATAAAAGTAACTAATTACCAGGGAAAGTAACTATTGCGTTGCTTTTTAAAAAATGTTCAAATGTCAAATAACTTTGGATGCCCCCAATATTAAATATGTTAAATTAATGAAATGGACACAAAAAAGAATAAATTATTATTATAAAACATTGTACATTAATCTACCCTATTTTTCTACTGACACTTAGTATCAGTCAATCAAGCATTATAATATAATATTATGATAATTGTATATTATATGATGATAGAACTTTAGTAATTAGAATAACCAAGTATGAATGCATATTTGTCATCAATATAAAACGCACTAAGGATTAATGAGCTGCTGGGTTCATGAAAATTAATCACGTTGTCTGAGTTCGCTCGAATTGATTTGCTGAAATCAAAACAGGGACGATAATAGGTGAGCGCTAGCCAATGAGATTGTCGTTTGCGCATTAGTTCTGCCCACTACCAGAGAAAGCGACAGTTCTTAAAAGCTGAAGAATTCCAAAGGAACTCCGTTATTTTGATAGGAAAGTACAACAAAGAATATCGTTTACATGTAGCGCGTCAATTCTGCATGTTATGAAAGACTCTCTTGCTCTGTATCTTTCTTTTGCGTGTGTGTATGTGAGAGAAAGTGACGGCGAGTCGTGCGCTTCACACTAGAGTTTACGGTAGGACAAATACAGCTACACTGCGCATCCATTCAGATGAACTGAAAAATTACATTCTAATAATATAATATAGTAACGCCATATTTTATTGTCAGTAACGATAATGGCGTTGTAACGGGGAAAACAGTAATTCGTTTGATTACTAGTTACTGAAAAAAATAACGCCGTTAGTAACGCTGTTTATTTATAACGCCGTTATTCCAATCACTGGTAATAATAAAATTAATTATATATATATATATCTAATCTAATGAAATCTATATTAAAATGAATGAATTACAGTAGGATACTGATGAATTGGATTTTTACAGTAATTTACCGTAAAACAGTACAGTTTGCAACTGTAAATCAAATGTAGTTTGCTACTGTAAATCTTAATTACAGTTACTTACTGGCAACACTGTTGCCAGTAAGTTACTGTAAAAACCCTTTGAAATGTCTAACAGTGTAGTCCACTGAGTATTTGCACAGTAATGTACACTACAGGGTCCCACTTTATATTAGGTGGCCTTAACTACTACGTACTTACATTTAAATTAATCATTTGATACAATGCACTTATTGTGTACATATGTTTTTACATTGTACTTATATTTTTAAAAATACCTATATGTACTTACATCTGTAATTAATTTATGTAATTACATTTATAATTACACTGTCAACCCATCCCTTACACCTTAACCCACCCTTAAACTTACCCATACCACCAAACCTGTTCCTAACCTTACCCATATCCCACATCAATAGCAGCAAAAGTGTTTTGCAATACAATATGAACACAATAAGTACATTGTACTTATTTTTTGATGTAAGTACATAGTAGTTAAGACTACCTAATATAAAGTGTAACCCACTACGGTTTAAAAGTCTGTAAATTTTTTCAATGTTTTTAAGAGAAAAGGCTGCATTTATTTGTTTAAAAATACAGTAAAGCAGTAATGTTGTGAAATATTATTACAGTTTAAAGTAACTGTTTTTTAAAATGTAATTTATTCCTGTTATCCAGAGCTGAATTTTCAGATTCATTGCTTCAGTCTTCAGTGTCACATGATACTTCAGAAATAATTTTAATATGCTGATTTGCTGTTTGAGAAACATTATTTTATTTTATTTTATGTTATTTTATTTAATTTTTTTTTTTTTCAGGTTTCTTTGATGAATAGACATTTCAAAATAATAGCATTTATTTGAAATTATTTTTTTCTACTAGAGATGCACCGATGTATCGGCTAACAATCGGTATCGGCCGATAAAAGCAATTTATTTCACTATCGGCAATTATATCCTGTCAATCAAAAGGCGGCGGAAAAATGTGTCAGACTGCAACTCATACTGTGAGTGAAGAAAATATCTGTTGAATTTAGGGATGTCAAAATTAAGGTGACAATAATGCATTAACAGTTAAAAAAAAAAAAGAAAAAGAAAAAAGCGACATTAAAGCAGATGAACCAGATGAACCATCCGTAGTTCAAGCCAGCATTGCCAGATCTGCAGTTTTTCTCTACAACAAATTTGTAGCATGCTTCGCATACAATAATCACAAAGAGCTCTTTGCTTTCTTTCTTCTGATAAGAAACAAACTCTCAGCTTTCAAATCCTGTACATTCTATCACAAAATACAAACAATGAATGCTCTTTTGACACTTTTAAATGTGATGTGACAGATCGCTATTGCACCTCAGTTCAAGTTCAAGACTCTTCCAGTTTAGTAAGTTATAGTGCAAAATACACATGAATGTACATCATAAGATGTTGAAAGATACAGTATGGCTTACCAAAATGTATCATGTCTGTCTAATGTAATCGCTCAATCAGTTTTTCAACCGCAGAAAGATGCCAATAAAACAGATTGTGAACAGTATGTCACTTAGCATGACATTTACCTCAGCAAAGTTATTCCGCTGTTCACAGTTCATTAATTAGCAATAAAACAACACTGAAGAGGAGCTTTTTTACTTATAATTATATATGTAGCCTATGTTTGAATAAATCTGGCATTAAGGTATTTACGTAGAAAAAAGGAAAGTTTATGGTAACAAAAGTGGTTAACATTCAACCTGTTCTTTTTCATCAGTATTATTTGTGATTTGAATTTTGTGAACGGGAGTTCCTCTTTTGCTGTGCTATAAGTCGGGCTTCGGAGCTTTCACTTTCGAATTCAAATTCATGACCTTGTCACTTTTTACAAGAAAATATAATAATTGTGTTTTTTTTTGTTTGTTTTTGTTTGTTTTTGTTTTTTTGTGATCAACGTTTAATTTCATTTAAATCAACAGAACAAAATCCATTCAAACAAACAACAAGGAGGGGGAGCAACAGACACACCATCAACAATGTCACAATCTGTTAGAAAAAATGGAAGGAAACAAAAACAAAAATCAAAAAAAAAAAAAAAAAAAAACTTTATATGGTCATTCCTTTATATAGTCCGAAATGGTACTAGGTTTAGCCTTGTTAATTCGTGCTGTTCACATTCACAAGTCACTATTTTAAGGAGGCTATGCATCCAAAATGTTTTTGCTTACATGTGCGGAGTAAATCAGTTTTGTATTATTGCCTTCTTTGCAGCAGTAAAACCAGCAAACAACATTCTCTTTTTTAATGAACTTATACAGCAGTTAGAATCATCATTGAGAAGACATAAACCTGGATTAGACACGTAATCAATTTGTAGTAAAAAGTACAAAACAGAATTCACATGAGTCCATTGATTGTCAACAATTGATCCAATCCAATAAGAGGAAATAGGGGATGCCCAGGGATCTCCATAGGCCTTGAGAGCAGAATGTAACTGAAAAAAGACAAAATATGATTATGCTGGTAAAAAAAAAAAAAAAAAAAAAAACTTAGTTCTTAGTTCTTGAAGTGAGCAGAGTCCCTGGCTATCATATAAGTCACCGCATGTGTTTATGCCCAATGTAGACCAAGAGGGCTGGACAAATGGGCGATTTCCACATAAAAAATTCAAGTTGTGCCATATGGGTGTGTTGTTACAAAATTTGAAAGGTCCTCCCATCAGACGTTCCACCCTCTTCCAGATCCTAATAGAATTGGCCACAACCAGGCCAAATTTATATTTATCATTTTTATTTCCTATGCCAGCAAATAAAATATCTGGTCACACTTTATATTAGGTGGCTTTAACTACTATGTACTTACATAAAACAATAAGTACAATGTACTTATTGTGTTCATACTGTATTGCAAAACACTATTGCTGCTATTGAGGTGGGATACGGGTAAGGTTAGGGACAGGTTTGGTGGTCTGGGTAGGTTTAAGGGTGGGTTAAGGTGTAAGGGTTGGGTCAACAGTGTAATTATAAATGTAATAACAAATTTATTACAGATATAATTACATATAGGTATTTTTAAAAATACAAGTACAATGTCAAAACATGTATGTACACAATAAGTGCATTGTACCAAATTATTAATTTAAATGTAAGTACATAGTAATAGTTAAGGCCACCTAATATAAAGTGGGACCAAATATCTTTGAGCCTATGTGGTTTGACCTTGTCAGCTTAAATTACTCTACATGAAACTTTAGATTGAGGATCAACCCAAATATGAAGAGCCTTAAGTTGGCACGACCAATAATATAATTCAAAATTTGGCACAGCCAATCCTCCTGAAAGTATAGGACGCTGCAATGTGACACGTTTTATTCTGGGTCGTTTACCATTCCAGATAAACTGGGAAAGTATGGAACTGATCTCTTTAAAGTAACCTGGAGGAGGGGAAAGTGGCAGCATAGAAAATTAAGCAGAGGTAACAAATTCATTTTGACGGTGGAGATTTTGCCTTGAAGAGAGACTTGAAGATTATTCCATCTTTGAGTATCACTTTTGATCTTGACTAAAATGTTATTAAAACATTTTCTGGCAATTGTATGAATGTCTTTATATATGATAATACCCAAATAGATGAAATAATCTTTAACAGGAATGAATGAGGGCATAGGAGAGTTAACTTTAACACTGTTGATTGGCATTAAAGCAGATTTGGTCCAGTGTATCTTGTAAACTACTAAAGTGATCAAATTCCTTAATTATACTGGTCATTGATGTATCAAAAGTATCTAAATATAAGACAATGTCATCAGCGTTCAATAAAATAATATGATTATGGACATGAATCTTAATCGGTGGAACAAAACAATAAAGGGGAAAGTGGACACCCCTGCCTCATTCCATGCTGTAAAGGGAATTGGGGGGGGGGGGGTAATATTACCAGTTAAGACTGATACCTCAGGTGATTGGTAAAGTGTCTTAATCATAGAAATGTAATTTTCACCGAAACCAAAACTTTGCAGAATTGCCCACATATAGTTCCACTCTAGCCTGTCAAAGACTTTTTCTGCATCAAGTGAAAAAAATGTATTCACCTCATTATCATAAGTTTCATTATCATGGGTTCCTCTTCAGGAACTCGAGCTGTGTCCGAAAACGCTAGGGGAGCGCCTTTGGTGTGAGCGGCTCTGAATAACGTGTGCAATCTATCCAAAAGATGGGCGACACGTCATGGACAGGGTGATGTAATGACCAGCATGTCATTACATCGCGGTGCTGGTTCCACTGCTGCCGAGGTGGAGCGGCGTCAGTACCGTCAGTGGAGATACCGTCATCAACAGGTACCAGGAGGCCAGTAAACAAGCGGCGGAGTTTCAGCGTTGCTGCCTCGCCGCTCTCCAGCTCAGGTGGCTGCTGGACGGCAGCAGCCCCCTTCGCGGACTGGCTCCTCGTACAGGGAGGTGCAGAAACAGAGCGGGGCCTTCGAAGCCAAAGACAGGTGCACGGTGCCTGTCTGTCCTCAGTGCCCTCAGGTCAGATCGGTCTGCCAACCCTGCCACTTATGGTGCTTCAGGGCGCAGCGATCTACAGCGAGCATACATCTCAGTGCCTTCCGCCCGGGAACGTAGTGGACCTGAGAGGCTCGCCACCCCTGCAGGGGTCTCTAGAGCAGCTAGTTCGGCCGTCTCCTGCCGGTGCGCCGTTCCTGGACACCGTGCTAACTGCTCTGATTACACCAGAGGCCAGTCTCAAGAGACTGGTTCCCTTAGTAGACTATATAGAAGCATGGAAACTACTGTCAAATGTTTCTCGGTGGGTCCTGCACACTGTAGAGAGAGGCTACAGAATCCAGTTTGGTTCTCTGCCGCCTCGGTTCAATGGGGTGATTCCCACTCTGGTGGGCCCCGAGCAGGCTCTGGTAATGGAACGAGAAGTAGACACTCTCTTGAGGAAGGAGCCCATCGAGGTGGTCCTTATTTTGAAAAGCAAAATAAATATAAGTATTGAAGGGCATAGAAAAAAAAACAAGAAAAATGAATGACAAACAACTATGTACAAAAACCAAAGCAGACCGCACATTACCGAGAGAGTAGGTCTGCATAAACAGAAACAAATGTTGATGCATGACCAGTCCACTTCAACCCAAGACATGTCCCCAAGACGTAGTGATTGAACCTGCTCTCCATTAGCCCGAAAAATAATAATAATAATAATAATAATAAAGAAAAATAAAGAAAATAAATAATTATTATTTACCAGTCAGCGGATGAGTGAACAAGACAGGGACAAGATTCCAAAAGGAAATTAACAAGTGTCCATGGCCAACTTGTTATTATCCTCTTCAGGGCAGTTAAGATCACCACAAACTTCCTCGTTAACTTTCTCTCGTTGAGCTGAGAGGATCGAGATGGTAGCTGTTGCCTTCCTACTGCTTTGTAGCACTGCAGAATATGTCTTCAGTGACAGTGAAGTAACAAAATCCTCTGCGAGAGTCGAACATCATCTGCTCACCTTTGTGCCGTAGTTTAATTACCGCTGGATAGGTGAGAAAGGGTTGGGGACCAAGTGCTGTCATCCACTTCAAGACTGGATTAAAGCTCTTTCTCTTGGTAGTTGTGGCTGGACTAAAGTCGGGAAAAAATAGTAGCGTGACAATGTCCTGTGTATATTTAACCGGATATGCCTGCCAAGCACCTTTCAGGATCGCCGATTTGTCATGCCATCTTAGTACATGGAAGATGAGAGTACGCGGCCGATCTGAGTTTTTCTTTCCATCATACTCGTGATGGATCCGGTCAATCTTGATGTCACGGCCTTTCAGGGAAGGGATCCACTTGGAAAGATTAGCTCTGAGGAAGCCAGCTGCATCGCCCCCTCCGGCAACCCCACCAGTCGTACGTTATTTTTCCTGCTCCTATCTTCAATGTCCGTCATTTTCGGTGAGTTGCTCAAGCTGATTTCTTAAGTTTGTGACTGTCCTCCTATTCTCACGTGCAGCTGCTTGAATGGAATCGACCTGGTCACGTGTCTGTTTCGCCGTGATGGCTTTTCAACTTCTGCTTTTAGCTCTTTTACAGAATCGTTGGTCATTAGGTTATCTGTCCTTGACTGCTGGGGTACTCATAGTGAGCTAAATAAAGAGTGGTTCAAGATTTACTGACCAGATATATACAGTTTCTGACAAAGTGAGCAGAGCAAAGGACTATGCGTGCATTGCTGCCGAAGGGTCACGTCATCCTCTTTAGATAATTGTCTGTTTTGCTTACATTATTCACTGTTCAAAACTAAAACAAATGATTGAAATATGGATTCATTGTTATCCTTACTTGAAAAGCACAACAACAATAAAACAGTAGGCTACAAACTAACTTATATAATATAATATAATTAACATAAACGAATAAGACGAGGCATGGCATAGGCTACACCAGAATGTTTAGCAAACACTGAGGAATCAAATAAATAAAGAACATTTAAAGAAAGCCTCCATAGTGTAACGTGATATAAACAGCAAACACAAAACCAACATGTTCACCTTTTTTTATTTTACTTTCGCTTGAAAACTAAATCCTCTGTCCCGTCCACCATCGTTTCCTCAGTATTTGCGTCATTTTTGCCGCTCGTGCTGATGTGGTGAGTATAAACCAGGCTCTGCTCCCAAAGAGTTCGCACTGAAAGCACCTCTCTCACTCTCTTCACGCGATCAGAAATCTTACTCCTGCTGCACTGTGCGGTGGCTCTGCAGTGTGTTTTATGCATGGAGCAGAGCAGACGTTTTGGAGCAGCGCAGACCATGCACTGGCACAAATGTGACCACGTCAAATAACTATCGGTATCGGCCGATATCATTATGAATAATCTGCTATCGTTTTCGGCAGAGAAATTCAGTATCAGTACATGTCTATTTTATACATATCTTTACTGCCACTTTTGTCCAGTTGAATGCATTTCTTACTGAATAAAAGTATGAATTCCTTTAAGTTAAATATAATTATATTATTAATAAATAAATAAATAAATAAAATGTAAAAAATAATAATAATAGTAATAATCTGACTAAATAATAATCAAAAATAAATAAATAAATAAATAACCTTTGAACAGTATTGTGTGCATCGTACATATAACAAAAATAAATAGGAAGTCTTAACATACAGGTGCATCTCAATAAATTAGAATGTTGTGGAAAAGTTCATTTATTTCAGTAATTCAACTCAAATTGTGAAACTCGTGTATTAAATAAATTCAGTGCTCACAGACGAAAGTAGTTTAAGTCTTTGGTTCTTTTAATTGTGATGATTTTGCCTCACATTTAACAAAAACCCACAAAAAATATCAACAAATTAGAATACTTCATAAGACCAATAAAAAAAAAAAAAAAAAAAAAAAAAACATTTTTAGTGAATTTTTGGCCTTCTGGAAAGTATGTTAATTTACTGTATATGTACTTAATACTTGGTAGGGGCTCCTTTTGCTTTAATTACTGCCTCAACTCGGCGTGACATGGAGGTGATCAGTTTGTGGCACTGCTGCAGTGGTATGGAAGCCCAGGTTTCTTTGACAGTGGCCTTCAGCTCATCTGCATTTTTTGGTCTCTTGTTTCTCATTTTCCTCTTGACAATACCCCATAGATTCTCTGGGATTCAGGTCTGGTGAGTTTGCTGGCCAGTCAAACACACCAACACCATGGTCATTTAACCAACTTTTGGTGCTTTTAGCAGAGTGGGCAGATGCCAAATGAAAATGCTGGAAAATGAAATCAGCATCTTTAAACAGCTGGTCAGCAAAAGGAAGCATGAAATGCTTCAAAATTTATTGGTAAACGGGTGCAGTGACTTTGGTTTTCAAAAAAAACACAATGGACCAACACCAGCAGATGACATTGCACCCCAAATCATCACAGACTGTGGAAACTTAACACTGGACTTCAAGCAGCTTCTCCACCCTTCCTCCAGACTCTAGGACCTTGGTTTCCAAATGAAATACAAAACTTGCTCTCATCTGAAAAGAGGACTTTGGACCACTGGGAAACAGTCCCAAAAAGTTTCTTCCACACTTTTTCCTTCCACTCAACTTTCTGTTAACATGCTTGGATACAGCACTCTGTGAACAGCCAGCTTCTTTGGCGATGAATGTTTGTGGCTTACCCTCCTTGTGAAGGGTGTCAATGATTGTCTTTTGGACAACTGTCAGATCAGCAGTCTTCCCCATGATTGTGTAGCCTAGTGAACCAAACTGAGAGACCATTTCAAAGGCTCAGGAAACATTTGCAGGTGTTTTGAGTTGATTAGCTGATTGGCATGTCACCATATTCTAATTTGTTGAGATAGTGAATTGGTGGGTTTTTGTTAAATGTGTGCCAAAATCATCACAATTAAAAGAACCAAATACTTAAACTACTTCAGTCTGTGTGCACTGAATTTATTTAATACACGAGTTTCAAAATTTGAGTTGAATTACTGAAATAAATGAACTTTTCCAAGACATTCTAATTTATTGAGATGCACTTGTATGCTGATTTATTATCAGTGTTGGAAAAAGTTGTGCTGCTTAATATTTCTTTATAACTTGAGATAATTTTAGGATTATTTGAAGAATAATAGAACAGTATTCATTTAAAATAGAACTGTTTTGTAATATGCACTACTGTTCAAAAGTTTGGGGTCAGTATTTTTATTTTTGAAAGAATATTAATACATTTATTCAGCAAGGATGTTAAATTGATTTAAAAAAGTGATAGTACAGACATACTGCTAGAAAATATTTCTATATTTTGAAAATCCCAGCCAGGATTCAATCATTCAATCCTGTATAAAGCATCACAGGTTCCAGAAAAATATTAAGCAGCACAATTGTTTCCAACACTGACAATAACCAAATATCAAATCAGCACATTAGAATGATTTCTGAAGGATCATGTGACACTTAAGACTGGAATAAAGGCTGATGAAAATTCAGCTTTGCATCACAGAAATAAATATAAAGATATTAAAACAGAAAACCATTATTTTTAGTTTGTAATTATATTTCACAATATTACTGATTTTGTCTGTATTTTTGAACAAATAAATGGAGGCTTGATGAGCATAAGAGACTTCTAACATAAAAAAAAAAAAATAAAAAAAAAAATAAAAAAAAATTGTAATGCGTCCAGACATTTGACCTGTACTGCATTATAAACAAAATACTTCCTCTCACTTTCAATTTCCAGCAAATTTATTAACGTGATCAATATCAAAAGCAGCAGGCTGGCCATGAGCAGCTTTAAGTACTACATTGCATTTCATCCTCAAGTTCTCAAACACATCTGAGTGTTCATATGGTCACATGTGGTTTGGCACTGCAGGACAACCAGCTGTCCTTCCTGTCTCCCTGTAGCACTCAGTGACAATACAGATGATGGCTTTCCTAAAGACAAAAGTAGAAAAACAATTAGTTAATTTAATGCACAATATTTATAAATAATACTATTATTGTTTAATACATCAGTACATGTTGGAATTAACATTAGACACACATGAGTGATGTTTACTCTTAGCTTTAGTAAACTACAGCAGTTAACTGTTTCACTATTCAACATTCAAGTTTACAAGTATACATTTCTATAACGTGTTAGTCACTGCATTTATCTGCTGACAAGATAGCTAGACAACTAATGAGAACTCATATTTAATTATAGCCCACATAACGCTTGCAATAAAACGGAAATAAAAGCTTATACACGTGTTCATTCATATATTATACATATATGTATTGAACCAGAAAATATTTTAAAAAATGCTGCATCATACTTGAAGAGTTAACGTAAAAAAATACAAATAATCAAATGGAAAAAAAAAAACAAGAACTTTTCCTTACCTGAATGGAAATGTGCGCTGTATATCCGCTTCACTGCTGCAATCCAGGCGTGTTTCTCGGAAATCTAAACCTTTAATTTCCGATTATTTATAAATGAATGTTAGTTCCAGGCCAGAGGGAGCACCCAACCACTGAGCAACAAAGATCTAAGTTTAATTTTGACATTTTAAACAGCAGGATTAAATAAATTATCGCAATCCCACTGTGCATCAAGCGCCTGCCGCCATTGTTTTGAATGTGCTCAAACACTAACCAGAAATGTCCAAGGAACAAAGACGTCACTTCCTTAAACCGCCGAATATCCACTAAAATGGCCTATACAGTCCTTTTAGTTCTTTTACATAAAACATTCTGTGATGTTCATGTGAACTTCCATTTTATGAATCTGCATGCTCTTCTGATGCTGATCCTGGTCTTCAGATGTCTGCTCAGCCTCGTGTAATGTTCACCTACAGCGGTTACTTGGTAAGGCAGCGCTGCAGGCCAGTTTGAACACCACTTCTGGCTGTAGGATAGACAAATCACAAAGGAGATCTCTTTCACATCTCAGTTCTTTCTCCTAGGCATCAGTGGGAGTGAATGTGAAATCTGTGTTCCGCTTCCGTAATGTTCTGTATTTGTTTGGACCATCCAGTAATGAATCGAGCAGGACCCAGGAACATGCATTGCAAAATTGAATGGGGGCAGTTTTGATTTTCATGTATACTTCAGCTCTCATGATTCTCAGACTGCTGGCATCTCTTCCGAAATGTCCTTGGAGGAAAAATCTCTCAAACTGTGCTCATATTTGCCAAGTCGGCAACTTGGAGATTTCGATATAAACTCATCAAATTCTTCCAAAAGGAAATCATCCGAGCTGCAATCCACAGTAATGCTTTGTACTCTTATAGCATGTGCACATATCGACTCATTTGGGTCTAATTTTAGGCTTGTAGGAGAAACACCTGAAACAAAGCCTCCAGAAAAACGTCTCTCTGTGCAAAAAAAAAACAAAAAATACTGAATGAAAAATCATATTGCCATCATACGTAATCCATTCTCAACAAATATCCATTGATTAACATGCGAGAATCCCATATTTTATTCACCATTTCATTGAATTTAATCCATTTACTTTTTTTATTATTTTTATTTTATATTATTATTATTTATTTATATATATATATATATATATATATATATATATAGCTCCATTTTGATTTCAGTTTTAGTTTTAGTAATGTTAGTAGTTTCACATGAAATTAGAAATGTTGTCTTGCCAACTAACTGAAATAAGTTTAAAATATTCAAAATTTATTTTAGGTTTATTTCAATAAACAAAAGAAAATACTAAATGAAATTCCATTTTCCATCATACTTTTCACATCAGCAACAAACATCCCTTGAAATTTCTAACTTTGTTTATTTGAAAAATGTTCATCTAATATTTATTTAATTTATTCCAACTTTATTTCAATGAACACTTTTCAAATGAAAAAATAAAATAAAAATAAATAAATATATATATTAGTTTACAAGTTTTAGTCAGTGTGTTTAAACTTATTTCAAATAACTCATCTGATATTTAGATTTTATTTAATATTCCAGCTTTATTTCAGTTACCAAAAGAAAATACTGAATGAAAATTTGCATGTCCATCATACTTAATCCATTCTCAGCAAGTATCCCTTGATTAACATGTGAGCATCCCAGATTTTATTCACCATTTCGCCACATTTAATCCGCTTCCTCCCCAGCTCTCTCAAAGCCAGCGCTGTGCCAAGATCGCACATTATAGATGTCAATCTGCTCTGGTACGACTGCACAGAACACATCTACAGGGACAGGATGAAATGTGGGAGTGAAAAGAAATGGAAGGATGTGTGGAGAGGCGGCTAAGGAGAAACCTGGTTGATAGCAGAATGCCAAGTGAGTGTTTCTTGTTGGAATCGACTGTGAAGGGCAAGTTGGAGGTGTGAGGGATCTATATTTTGCCTCTCGAGCTCTTCTTCCTGTCCCAGAAGTCCTGCCACGGCCACTGCATCCTGCAGCTCCAGGATCTGCTGAACATCTGCACACAAATCCATAGTCTCAGGCTGAGACACACGCATATGTTCCCAGGGTCCGTTTGCATCTTCTCTGCCTCTCCGACACGTTCTTCCCACATGCAAAGGGTTTAAGATGACTGGGAAGGTCAACAAGACAGTATTAGAGGGCCTCGAGGTGAATTGTGGCACCCCATAAAGCTGACGAAAGGTCATTTATATACAGGAAGATGAAAGGAAACATATGCTGAGGAGAACTGGAGCAGCACATCACCAAACTGGACGCCCTGTATGTCATTTCATCTATACATACCATCTGGTTTTCTTCCCTTACCTATAAAACAACTTTTCTCTTCAGAAGTCTAGGACTGTCAGTGAAGAGAAAATATTTGGACTAGCTACTCTAGACCAGTGATTTGAAAAAGTGGGTCACACAGGTTTGCGATTATAGGCTTGCAGACTGCAATGACAAAAGATGCTAAATTCTAATGCATAATTGTGCATAGCTAAGACAGAAAAAAAT